>OX401406.1:4939825-5539825 GCA_947846245.1 Cerastoderma edule | reverse complement strand
ATTACATTACTTATTATGACATATTAGCTTAGCTGGTCGGCAATTAACGGGAACTGACGGCAGACCCTGCAAGTCGCGATTCCGTCTTTGTCAACTTTGAGCCATTCAAATTACCGCAGCCAAATGTCTTGGAAGGATCTTACCCGTTTATTCTTGTCATACTTTTGTCGTAGTCAATTTTAGATTTTTTGGGAGGCAGAAGTTTGTCTGCCCTCTTAGATTTGGAACTAGCCGAGGGTGATTTGATAAAAAAACGATCCATAGTCTGCTTTCTGGAGACGCAAAAATATGTTACATTTAAGCAGACAATAACTGTAACTACGACTCGACTGTGATGAAATTTAGTAAGAGTTGCGTCCCTTCTTCGCATTTGGTCCGATACCGCGACAATCAGATCGATATTTAGACCTAACCATACAGAGATATGTAAACATCCGCTTTTTAACGCATTCATTGAAAAGTCAATATCGGCTTTGTTTAAAAGTGAAAACAGCGTTGCTAGAATATTTTTTTTGTGACTCAGAAATCTGGATTTTTCACTTGCCCACGGACAACCCAGACGGAATTTTTCACTTGTCCGTTGACGAAAATGTACGACTCAGACAACTCGGACAATTGATTTTGCCACCCCTGCACTACTCACTGGATTCAAACCCACGACCCTGGTGTCCTGAGGCCGATGCTCATAGCTCTCCCCCAGGACCATTCTAAGTTAACTGCTTGTAGACTTTAAGGGTCATTGAGGCCTGTGCAAGTTTTATTTGAAATCCCAACACAGTCTTTGTTGCTTGATTTTCCTTACTCCAATGCATGCAAGTAGTCTGGAAAAACTTTTCCTTTGTTCTATCATTGCCAGATCATGCATTCTTGTTCTTCCTTTCATTCTTGTTCTTTCCTTTCATTCTGTTTGGTTCTGCAACTTCATAGATTTAATAGAAATGTGAAGTAATCATTAGAATGAATGGTGTTTAAAGGCGTATCGACAACTAAGGTCATTTAGCATGCATAATGATGATGAGGATTTGAATTATTTACAGGCTAAAATGTATTTGGTTTAAGAAAAATAAGTAAGAATTGGTTATTAATGTTAGAAAATTGTTAACATTAGAAAAGTGTGCCCAGTGTGAGTCTCGTGATTTGCTAGACTTCCATAAACATCTTGTCTGTACACTGAAGCTAAGGTTTGCATTGATTGTTATTTGCTTTGAAACTGTGAAGCTTAATCCATGGTAAATTTCAAGAATAGATAATTTTTTGCAACTTTATTTCAAGTTTATGTTTAATCATTACCAAACAATTACGACATTTGACCAGTGTTGCAGAAGACTCTGTAAACCATTATGGGAAAAGGAGAAATTGCTCTTAATGAGCCTTTTTCCTTTTCCAACGTTTTCTGTCCTATCAGAAGATTAATTTTCAATTTCATCACATTTTGAAATGTTGTCTGCAAACTCTTTTAATTTTGGATAGTCAACTCAAGAATTTTTAAGCTATCACATTGTTTGGAAAGATTTGAAAGAGGAATAGTGTCAGAAAATTCCCAAATCAAATATTTTGGTTTGCTGTATTGAGACCTGATATTTAAGAGATATACTTACAGGATGGCAGCTAATAGGCAAAAAGGTGTAGATGATTTGAATTTGAGCTTAACGGGTTCAGGGATAGCATCAGCCTCTTCAACAAGTAGAAGTAGACCAGGCTCAGCTAAGCAGTTAAAAAGACCCAATTCTGTTACAGAAACCTCAAAAGAGGTAACTCGTGTTTTCATATCATTATTTTTTAATTTTAATTTACTTATCTTGTTAATGATGTTCAGGGAGGATTTGTTGATTAATATAAATGTATCACAGGTTGAATGCAATACTATAGTAAATACCTCACGAAAGGACCAACTATAATAGTATTGCATTGAACCTTCAATGATCTCAACTTGCAATTTTTCTTAAAGTAACTTTATTATAGTGACGTGTGTACATCGTAACATGTATATACAAAAAGAAATAAGAATTATTACAAACATATTACATAACACCCAGCCATATGGGCCTATATGTCACTGTTAAACAAATTTGAATTGCGGCACAGTTACTCCTTGTATTTCAGGGGAGACAATCACGCTGCAAGCTCATATATCACTTAATATGTAGCGAAATGCTGTACAGTGTTTAACAATTACATAACATGTACATCTTTTTATTTCCAGAGGCGTTCACAACCAGCTACTCCAAAAAAGTATGGATCACACCATGGTAATTCTTAAACCTATTTGATGATACAAAATATTTTTAGCAGATATTTTAACAACACATTGCTTTGCTGTTGATTTATAAAACATGGCATAATTATTACCAGTTCTTTAAAATGTTTTTAATAGTTGCTAGCCTAAACTCACTTATATACTCAAATAAAAGCCTAAACAAGACAATTCTCAAAGATATCAATAATAAAGGATTTATAGAAAAATTATTAATAATGAATAATGGGAAAACACCTTGTTCCTTGACTTTTGTTTAACCCCAGACTCCATGATACATTCATTTACGGCTTCCACAGAAATCTTTAGAAACCAGTGTGACAAAAGGATAAAGTGCTCATATTGAGCAATCTTTCCTTATGTCACAATGGTTTCAACCCAATCTAAAAATAATATAAATTTCTTGTCATCTGCTTTTAGTATCAATGATGACCAGTCACAAATTCCCATATGGGAAGTGGGTTAACCCTTTACCAAACGGCAAATTTTCGACTGTTCCAAATTGAAAGAGTTTGCAGACGACATTTCAAAATGTGATGAAATTGAAAAATAACTTTCTGATGGGGCAGAAAACATTGTGGAAAAAGGAGAAATTGCTCATTAAGAGCAATTTCTCATTTTCCCACATTGTTTTCAAGAGTTGTCTGCAACAAACTAGTCAAATGTCTTTATTGTTTGGTAATGGGTTAAGGAATACCTTGTAACAGCCCTTCAATATGCTTGTAGTTGACTCTGTGCCTGCCTCGCAGAGAAGTGGATTCTCTGACATCTCTTCAGTTAGCAATAGTAAAAGAGGCGCCGAAGCAAGGAAAGCTAAAACTCCAAGGTAATTGTTCAGCTTCTTTAAATTTCTGATGAAAATCAACAAATGACGACTTTGAATAGGCATTTTAGAGCATGTAAAGCAGTGTTTTTTTGTGTGAAATATTCAGAATTATTCGGCCCCATTCCCCCCTCTCTAGAGAATATATTTTCCCCAAAATATTTGAAAAACTCCCCTTTTGGAAGTGTAATTCAATTTAATCAAGAAATGTTGAACTTTGAACATGAACATAACATGTTGATGTAAAAAAGAGTCGGAATAATGTTTTTCTTTCTATGTATTGTGAATCATAGTGGTAAAACTTGTTTTTGTAGTTACCTGGGAAGCATAGAAATTTTCCTTTTTTCCCTTTTTATGTGCAAATTTTTCCCCCTCATGGGACCCGACCTCCTTCCCCCCAAAACTGAAAAAAAAACACTGTAAAGGAAAGTGGTACAGGTACAGAGCCTGAATGCCGGCCTCAAGACCCAGGTGTCATGGGTTCGATTGTTGTGAGAAGCAGTTTCCACTATGCAAAGTTTCATCACACGAGTACTCGGCTGTAGTACTGGATATTGTTCCTGGATACAGAATCAAGAGTGATTGATATAAATTGTATGAACATAATTCACAACCAATGTGAAATGTATAAGTTAAGATGATAAATAGATAGATATCTTTCATTTGACCACCATGCATGTGTATAGTCATTTTTACAATACAAAACATAAACATACAATATATACTGGTCAATAATCAAATTTCAATCACATACATTTTAAATAATAACTTCTATTTCAATGTGGATGAACTACATAAATAATAATGTCATATTATGCGTGAAAGATAAGAGCTTTTTTACATGAAATAATTCTGATCATTTTTTTATGATTATTTAAAATTTGTACAGTTAGTCATAGATGGAAATTTTGTATTTGTCACTTTAGCCATTATGGTTAAATGTGTTATGAATTTTCAGTGATGACTTCTTGGCGTTGTTTGAAAACTCGGTACAGCCTAAAATCAAGAAGGCCGGTGTTAAAAAGGAAGAGAAGAGGCCTGTGGGTAAAGGTGCTGTCAAAGTGGTCTGGGACAATCCTTCAAAGCAGGTATACCAGATATATTGCAGATCTGTTGGTTTGTTGTATAAGGGCTTTACACTACTTTCCACTTTTTTTCAGGTATACTATTGTAATAGGTGTACCTATCAATTTTCCTGCAATAGGAAGTAACATGGTCTTTCGTACTCAGTATTTCAAAACCCATTTCATAAATCCTATATTGTGGGGACTCACTGAAATCTTTTTAATTTAATGTGTACCTGTTAACCCATAACCAAACAACAATGACATTTGACCAGTTTTGTGGGAAAAGGAGAAATTGCTCTTTACGAGCAATTTCTCCTATACCCACAATGTTTTTTGCCCTATCGGAAAGATTATTTTCAATTGCATCCCTTTTTTAAATGTCATCTACAAACTACAAAATTAGGGACAGCCGAAAATTTGGCGTGTGGGAAAGGGTTAAATAAGGTATAAAAGAGAAATAGAACTCAATCCCGGTGTTTCTTCTGTTCTGTTATTGAACTAAGTTTGATGCTGTCAATGTCAAATTTCACACTGTTGAGGCCTGGCATGTTGGATACCAGAACCTGAGTGTGGTATGATGGTATTTCATTTTGGTCGTTGGTTGAGTCCTTCCCTTTATCGAATATTTAAAGTATCCATATTGAAAGAACCAACAGGCAACAAGTTAAAAAATAACATTTAGGCCTGAAATAAAATTATGTTTGTTTGGCATTTAACTGTCGACCCACTTTTGACCCCACCTACCCAAAAAAATTGATTGCAATTTTTTATTTTCCTTTTTTTCAGTGTTTTGAATATTCATAGACTATAATTGTATTAAAAATATAATTTCTCAAGTACAGTCAAACTTGTGCTTACGGCCACTTGTGATCAGCGGTCTTTTCCGTTCAACGGCCATTTTAAAGTCCTCCCAAACAATTAGACTCTTTAAAATTACTTGATAAGCGGTCTTCTCTCTGATGCGGTCAGCGGCCAGGCTAATTAATCCCAATCAACTTTAAATCAATTGTCATAAGCGGTCAATTAATTTTGTAACTACCGCCGGCGATCACCGGCAGTTTTACCACTAAGTGTGTTGTTTATGTAAAAGATAAAACCTTCCCGTGTAATTGGGAGGTGTAAACTGAGACGCATGCAACTATCGATTTTGTCACGTACACAAACTGGCTAGTTACCCTTTCTTTTATTTGCCGCAGATAAAACTCGCAATTATTTTACTCCCTAAATATTTTTAAACAAAGGAATCTGTCAAACCCAAAAAATAGGTCTTTCAAAGGAAGCAAAATCCCCTTCTCTGTCTCATGTATCAAATATCCTTGAACGAAACCACTAAATGTATCAAGATGTAAAGTCCGTTATGTAACATCAAAAGACTACATGACAAAATTGTGCCCTTTGATGTTTGTTTTGAAGCAACTCTTGTCCCAAGTTTGGGAAATTCCTTTCATGAAGAAATTGCAAGAAGAATGAAAGCGGGATGGGTTTTCTTTCATCTTGCGTTTGTGGAAGATGAAAAAGGACAAGCAGCAAGTTTGTGTAAGAGAAAAACTGACCGATATTTCACACATTTCCCGTGAAGATGTACATGTATATAAATGCTAGTTTGGTGGTGGTGATTTATTACCGCATGGGGTTCTTAGGTAATAATGGACTGCTAGGTTTTTATTTAAGTTGAGCAGACCAAAATGTCATTTGATTTTTCAACATGTTTTTTTCATCAAAATATTTCAATCATTTTGGGAATTTTTCATCGGAAATTGGGATGATTGGCCACTTAATTTGATTGTGAATTGGTTAGGTTTACAGTACCAAACATATAAGGAAAAGAAATCTCTGTATGGTCCATATACATGTCCAATGTTGAAGGTGAATTCCTAGGGTCACACCAAAATTTTGATAGGATGATTTTTGCGATAAGCAGCCACCTCTGTTAAGCAGCCAATTTCACCCTGTCCCTTTGGTGGCTGCTTATCGCAAGTTTGACTGTAAAATAAAATATTTTTCCTACCTACCTACCCTCCAGTAAAATCTAGGGTCAGTTAAGGGGAAACCAACAATATTCTAATTGTGGCCTTACTTTCTAATTTTATGCTGCAATGGTTTCTATGCAATATTGAAATGAAAAATGCATTTATTTTGTATTTCATGAGTATTGTATGCTTTTGCCATTAATTAGGACCTGTAACAAAACTCCATATACGGGAATAAGATATATTTAAAAAAAAGAAGTGTCGATGGAGGGAAAAAGATAGGGGAAAAAACTGTCAAAATGGAATACAATTTAAAAGAACTGTTTTACTACAAAATAAGATTAAGAAAAAACTTGATAAAGGAACAAAAAAACCTGTCTGGAAGGAAAAGGTTGAAAAACAAATACACAAAACTTGTCTTCGGAGAATAAGATTGAAAACTGTCTTGATGGAATATGGTTGAAAAAAAAATCCCCCTTTCTTTGCAGCCACTTAAGAATAGATACGTTCCAAAGATGAACAATGCCAAGCCTGGCTCTACCAAGGCGGGACAGGATGACGATTGGATGGCAGGCAAAGATAACAGTCACACCATCTTCCAACAGACCAGTGCTAGGAGCAGCTCCGACGAAGATCTGTTCCAGTTTCAGGACATGCTGTCGCGGTCACTGTCCAACAGCCACAGACACTCCTCCCAGAGTAAGGAGAGTTTAACAAAGGGAGATAAATCAGACAGTGTCCTTGAGAGGATTAGGACTAGTAGTCAAAGTGCAATCGCGAACAACATGACCGTTCAGGGTATGACGCCCAGTGTGAAGGTCGGCCTCTCGAGTCTGGAGAATTCATATCAGAACATTAAACACAAAAACCCGATCAACGAGACTAGAACTGTGCAGCGAAGTGCAGTGAGGTCTTCAGGGTCAAACTCCGGTGCTAACACCCTGGCGGAGGATTACATCAAACATTTGAACTTTTCCGCGTCGAAGATTCAGCGGTGGTTTAGACGACAGAGCAAGCGGAGAAAGGTGGCTGAGGCGGCCATTCAAAGAATGTTGAATTCTAAGAAACAGTTGATGGAGGAGCAGAGACTCCGAGAATCTCAAAATGACTTTCTAGTGAAGGAGATGGAAGAAAAAAAGATTGACGATCGGAAGCGGATAAGGGAGGAGAAGGCCAAGCATGCGAGGCAGCAGGCCATACAGGTATACCATTTAACCCTTTACCAAATACCAAATTTGCAACTGTCCCAAATTGAAAGAGTTTGCAGGCAACATTTCGAAATGTGATGACATTTGGAAATAATCTTCTGATTGGGCAGAAAACATTGTGGAAAAGGAGAAATTGCTCGTTGCGAGCAATTTCTCCATTTCCCACAATGTTTTTGGGAGTCATACGCAATGAAGTGGTTAAATGTTGTTATTGTTTGGTAATGGGTTAATTCGTTGTATGCAAAGACTTCTGAAGAGAATTATCAGCCTTTGGGTTTGTGCAGGGATATATTTTTAAATATGCAAACCATAAAATGGTGAGCTTTCGGAATTTAAAGCAAGCACAATTACTGTTTTTAAACCAAATTAAGTGTATAAAACCATGTCAGAAGTAAGAAGACTGGGTGAAGGAGGAATTTAAAAGCTCTGTTGACAAACTTTAAGTGCTGTTGGATCAATTTAGGGGCAGGGTGATTACTTATTTTGAATTCAGGCCATGGGGCCCCACAGGCCAGGTGAAGAACCTGGTAAAGGTGCAAATGGTCGGGGGGTCATCTGACAGTTTTTCAAACAATATCCAGACTTTCCCAAAAGTACCAGTCTGCTGGTCCTGACAGGCAAATTTCATCTCAGACCGCCATAGAATGGCTTCCTGCCGGTCTGTGTGTCCGGCGTGTTTTGGTGTTACTTAAATATAAAAACCATTACAAAATTGGGATATACCACCAAAAGACGACTTTTCTGTTAGTCTGTATCATCCAAACGTAGATGTTTCATTCTACACTACCAGGTGTTACAGCTTGGATCATTTGTGTTACATTTCAGTCATTAATTTAGAGTATTTTCGGTCTTGATTGTTTGAATAAGTTCGAGTGGTCTCCTTTTCAATGTGCATTGTTATCTTCAATTTGATTGGCTAATAAGCTTAATTGGTTATATTACAGCCAATAAATTAATTCCTAACAAATCTTATGACCTTCACCTTTTAATCATTGTAAATACTACAGCTCAAAAATTCGGACCGGCACTTTTGGATTCTGACAGGAAACGATTTCATGATTGCCGGTCCGGTGGACAGGCAGTTCTTTTTATATTTCAGAAAGACTGAATATCTGGCTATGTTTGTAGTACTAAGATAGATCAGTTGAGTCTTATGAGTATCCACAGTATTGCATCTTGATCAGACATAAGAAAGGGTTCTGCCTGGCCTAGTAGTTAAATTGTGGACTTGTTACCTTCATGGTCCCAGGATTGAGCCCTACTTTTGTTGAAATGTTGACTTCAGGTTACTGTTTTGATAACAGATTCCCGGAAAATATTGAAAATTAAAACCAAAAACTGATATATATATATATATATATATATGGACAGCATCATAAATAAAAGTTAAATATTGTAATGTGACACACCATTGGAAGCGACTGGGAGAAACAATTCCAATGATGCGTTACTTTGGCAATTGCACTATTGCTTATCTCACTATTGAAATAAGTGGGAAGGTTGATTTGAACTTGTGCAAGTTCTTACCGTAAAATGTCTAGTAAAGCGCTACTCTAAGGCATAGCCCTACCCTTGTGAATCCAAGGAAATTGCTAAGAACTAAGAATTGTTGACATAGCGTTAAACATTAATCAAAATGAGAAGAAAAATGAAAGACGGGCAAATATTTCCCTTACCTGAAGATTTGCATAATTTTATAAATATAGCCTTTTAAATCAAGATGCGCTGTTGATGAAAGTTGGTGATAAACCACCATCCATCCCAAAAAATGTGTTTTACACTTACAGCAGTTAACCCATTACCAAACAATGAAGACATTTGACAAGTTTGTTGCAGACAACTTTAGAAAAGATTGTTGGAAAAGGAGAAACTGCTCATAATGAGCATTTCTCCTTTTCGCACGATGTTTTCTGCCCTTCCAGAAGGTTATTTTTCAATATCATCACATTATGAAATGTCGTCTGCAAACTCTTTCAATTTGGGAGAGTCAAAATTTGGCCTTTGGTAAAGGGTTTATGCAGTTTTCCAGTTGAATTATCTCCTACTTTTCATTTGGCTTTTTCAAACAATATTTTCTATCCTTCAAGAAATTTTCCAAATTAATTAATTTTACTTCACCAAGTGCAAGAATATAGCACATGTAGTCGGTAATTTTAGAAAATTTACTGAGACTCAGTTTGAAGTTGTTACTTACTTTTATTTTGTTGTTTCCAGGAATTGCAAAAAAAGAGAGAAGACAAACGGCATGAAGTCAAACAAATAGCTGAGGAAGAAATTGCTTATTTACACGCAAATGGAAAGATTACTAAAAACCTTAAAAGTGGTTTAGGTAAGTATACATGGATAATAAATTATCCCAAATAACAAGAAAGGTTTATGAGAGAGTTCATAGGGTTTTTCTTTATATGCAATTCCACTAAAATTCTTTGACAAACTCAGAGATTGGTGCGCTGGAGCCTGGAATTAATGAACATTAAAAAAATTGATATGTAAAATCGTTGTCACTAAACCAAATACCATTTTCAATTTTTTTTTTTTCCGAGTTGATGAAATCCCATGTGTTTGTTTAATGATGGGAAATAAGCCTTCACCCCTGACAGCCGACCTATGGCAAAGCCAGTTTATAAATAGGTGTAGAAATTCTTTCCTGCACACTTTGGTTCTGTCACATGATAAGTGCAGAAAACATTTCCAAAGACCCTCATGACAATGGTATAAAAAAAAACCATATTTCATTCTAACGTGAAAGGGTGGTTTACGATAAAATCCGTTTAAACGGTTTGCAATACCTGCAAATAAATGTTCAATCATTTTTCTAAATGGTAATGAACGGTATTGGAAGGCTGTCAATAATCTATCTAGTCTTATGTTCATCCATGTTGTCATTTTATCAATCCTTTCATAGTCCTTTTAAGGAAAGCCTACTTGTAGTTCACTGTAGAATATATGACTGGTTCAGATTATGGTATATACATCTTATGTACTTACAACATCACAGCATATTATAAACATATTAACCCTTATAGTACTGGAACTGACTTGATGCTTATGCTTACAGGTTAGATCCAGGCCAGCCACTAAGTAAATTGGCGGCACAAAGCTATAGTTATGTTTTCAAATAGAAACTTTCAAGTATTAAATAAATAGACAATAATGTATATTTCTGTTTCACTTTCCTCCCATCTCCAACAGGATCTCTGTATTACCAGAACATTAAATGTGTGACAGTCCCGAATTGAACTAGTTTGCAGACGACATTTCAAACTGTGATGAAATTTGAATAATCTTCTGATAGGGCAGAAAACTTTGTGGGAAAAGGATAAATTGCCGGTTACGAGCAATTTATCCTTTTCCATATTGTTTTCCAAATTCATCTGCAATAAACTGGTCAAATGTCGTTATTGTTTGGTAAATGGTTAATCATGTAACTGGCTTTAATAGCTATCACTTTATAATTCCCACAAAATGAAATCTCATTGTCATATTGCAGGTAAAAAGAAGGGTGCGAGCAAACCAATTGCTAAGAAGAACCAGCCTGATAAAGATACCAACATAAACAGTGTTGACAGCAGTCCTGAGAGGGACAACAATCCAACCAGAACAAATGATCAGAATAAGGATGACAGCATGGAGGCTTATTATACGGTACTCATTATGTTTCTGTTACGATTATCACATAAAAAGTGACTTTATCCATTGCCTTACTACACCCATTATGTGCACGTTGAAATTTGTGACTGGTCCAAATTGAAAGCAATAGTTGATGACAAATGGTATCATATAAATATGTTTTTTATTTTGAGTTTGGGAAGAAACTAAACACCAGTATGACAAAGGGTATATGACTTTAAAAGCAATTTATCCTATTCTCATTGTGGTTTCCAAAGAAAAGTGGCTATATTGAAAATGATTATTCTAGGATACTTGTTATATTTTGTTTGATGCCAATTGAATTGGTCAAGGGCGCCAATAGCTCAAAATACGTAGGAACAATGAAGGGTTTGAATGAAATGCATCATTTCAGAAGTCTTTTGACAATAATAACATTTCTGATAAGAATTGAGAGTTTGAAACAAAGGCCCAATAGCGGGTTCTAGTTTTTTCTAAACAGTCTTATAAGTATAATCGTTAGCGCAATCTTAGATAAACATGTATCGAGGGTTCAATGCAAGACAAAAGTAAATGTTTCATGTTTATGAAGCATTTACTATAGTCTTGCGTTCAGCCCTCGGTATGCCCATGTACATATTCATCAAATTGTTAAGACCCTGATTAACCCCTAATCTGGATCCCTTGGGTGTTTGCAGTCACAGCTTGAAGATGTGGAACCAAGAGAGAGTGCCGTGAAAGACCAGGAAGCTGGCAGTAATGTGGCGATGAGTGAGAGTGCTACCAATAAAACTACCCTCGATGATCTGTTAGAGACTCTAAAGAAACTGGAGGAAGATGAACAGTTAGCAAGCGCTCGCCCTGAGAAGAAAAACTACGCATGGCGTATGTGTTTGGACTTTGGTTCGACTTAATTACTTTACAGTGATTTTGAAACACATTCGTACAACTTTGATAAATTACTCTTAATTCTGCTTCCTGGATACGTAACCATTAGTCGCTATGAGAGTGGATTAATTAAATTACTCAATCATTCAGTGGTGGGTGACAAATGATATCTGTTGCATTGACTTAATAAAACGTCTTATAGAAATTGTCCAAGCCAAAGATGTTCTCTCAAGACATTTCTATCAGCTGGTCTCACTACTGACTGAGCTAAATGGGATTAACAAATGAACTTTTGACAAATAGACAGATTGGTGCCCTTTTGTTTGAGGTATTTTCAAAAGAAGGAGCCATTGAAATTAAATCCCATGTCCCTTTGTTTGTCAAAGTTTTATTTAACCCTTAGAATGCTAGGTAAATTTTCTAAAAATAGATCTTTGTCGTCTGCTTCCAAAACCTTAAATATCCGCTTAATTTTGTTGAGGAAAGATACTCAGACTAGCAAACTGGTTAGATCACAGGCCAGCCACCAATTTACTTTTCGGCTGGCCTGGATCTAACCTGTTTGCATAAGCATGAAGTTGGTTCCAGCACTATAAGGGTTAAGGTTCATTGGCTAAACCATGATAAATGTTTATTTTGATTAAAATTTTACCGACTGGTCAATTTCAGTGGATGACCTTGAGAAAGGAGTGGACGGTGACCTTGACAACATTAGTCTGAACGCGGAGAATCTTCATCGACATAACCAGAAGGTGGATCTTCCCACCAAGTCAAGCCTGCTGTCAGACGACAAGATGAAGAGCATCATGGCTTTCCTTGATGAAGTCCAGGTATCAGAGAGACTGAGCACTGTAGATCATGTAAGTTGTTAGCCCATTACATGATAGATAGATTGATAGATTTATTTCAATATTGAGCAACAAGACAATAATCAACAACACATACATCTAAAATAAGCAATACATTGAATAAAATAATGAAATTTAAATGGATTGTGTTATGAACAATGTCAGAACTTCAATTAGCGTATATACTCGACTATAAGTCGCATTTTTTTACATAGAATTTGGATAACAAAGTGGGGGGTGCGTCTTATAGGCAAAGTCAATCAACATCACATAATTTTTCAGCGTCATTTTTGTTTATTTTACCTTTCCCTAGAGAGATTTGCATGTTTGTTTACTTTTGTCCAACATGTTGTAAATGGCGGCCTTGTAAGTAAGGGAAGTAATTAGGATAGTTGGGAATATAAACTGGTATAGCTAAGGTACGGTTAATGAGTATTTATCAAAATGAGAAGATCGTAGAATATATCAGTTATTAGTTAAATTTATCATATCTTCTTATCTGTCAAGGTTTCCGTGACTATGGAAGGTCTGAACATTAAAACGGTGCCGACTTCCTAGGTGCATAAGATAACACTTACCATGTGTTTATAACACCGGATGTCAAACTGTGATGTACATTATAAAAACAGCGATAAGGGTCATTATCTGACAGTTTGACATTATGCAATTTGATTAAACTAACAACTGTGTTTTTAGCACCTTCCAATTTGCTGGATTGTCACAGTCTGATTGGATTATAATTATAGATAATTCCCCCGGATTAAACCGGATCATACCTGTCTTCTCTATTCCAACCCTCTGAAACTGAGGTAAATTTCACCACCTGTCAAAATAAAATTAGAGTGAAATCATGAGTTGCTTTTTTACTACAGCTAAACTGGATTAATGATGAAGATTGACAGAATATTTTTGACTTAGTTGCTAATTAAAAACATCGTATCCCTAGATATCAAATAATGTGGGAAGACAACGTTACAGTTGACAAAGCCCTTGAATCATTCATCCGTGTATGATTAAACTGTATGATCATCAAAAGTAGATGCGACTTATAGTCAAGTCAATGCTGAATTCCCCTAATCTTAGATCAAAGTAGGGGGTGCGTCTTATAGGCAAGGGCGACTTATAGTCGAGTATATACGGTACATCAATATCAAGGATAACACAAAAAAGAGAGAAATCTCTTATTTCCATTGTGGTCCTTATCACTTATTGTGATATATTCTCTTGATCCGAGGTGGTATAGATTGTGGTAAGGGTGGGGAGTTTTAGCAGGGATGGTGAAATCCAAAGCCTTTAAGGACAAATGGATCTTTACTAAAACTTACTTGTTTATAAACATACAGACAAGTGAAGAACAAGATTTGGCAGTTATGGACAAGTAAATCAAAATCTGATTTCGCCACCCTTGTTGAGACACACCCTCTCAGGATTGGTCCTTGATAGGAGGTTATTGATTCATTGTGGAGGACAGTTTAAGTGTTCAATACAAGACTATTGTAAGTGCTTCACAAACATGAAGAACTTTTTATAGTATTGCACTGAACCCTCGAGTTGTCCTGTCATTTCCAGTGATTAGCTGGGTACTTCTTACGACTTTTTTTAATCTACATTAGGTGCAAGTACTGGTTATGTAGCCAGGAAGCAGAATCAAGAGTGTTTGATAAAAGCTATAAACAAGATTCACAGTTCATTTGAAAGATATAAGTTTAAACTATTCTACTATTTCATTAAGTAGGTATCTTTGACACGGCATTTATTTCCTTGCCTAGTGTTGGAAATTCACTCATGATCCCTGTTAATACTGTGTTGTGACTTACGATAGTTGAAACCCCTTTAAATCATAGCAAGAAAAAAATCCCTTTTTTATGTTTTAAAGACACAAAGAACTAATAAGACAAAAAGGAATAGTTGCTTCTAGTGAGAATTTTACACCTGAACAAAGGCTTATGCAAAATATCATGTAGCAAACATATTTCATTTCATGCTATTTAAGTAGTCTGCTTTTGCTTTCGATTACAGCCAGGAACAAGGAGAAAGATGTAATGTGAGACCTCAGACATACTTTTTTTTTCCTTCAATTGGGAAGAGGCCCAAGCCTGTTGAATTTAGGAAATGCTATTGCCGACATAGCTGAATTGGGAAGCATAAAAGCTGGTATTGCTTTGAGTTTTTAGGAAAACTGCATGATTTTAAAGAAATTTTCAATTGGGAAGATGCCTTTTATGCGAGTCTGTTATATAATACAAAAAAGCCTTGTGATGTATGATATTATTACTTCGAAAGTAATTACTGAAATTCATCAAGGTTTGTTTTGAGACATACAAGATAGACTATCTAATCAGAAAGGAAATATTTACGAAATGAATCTACAATGTAACAATACACTTTTCTAGGAGATTTCAAAGTTGACAGCAGACATGGAAAATCCTCCTGTACTCGGCCCTTCAGCTGAGGAGCTTGCTGAGTTAGAGCAAGTTAATGCCACAGCTTCTGAGGTGACCAACACAGTTATCACCCAACGACTGGAACTGGAGGAGAAAAAGAGAACTGTTTCGATGCTACAGAAAGCTCTGGTATGTTTCTGAGCTGTAGAAAGCTCTTATGTTTTAAGCTTTAATCTAGAGGTATGTTTCTAAGTTGCAGAAATCTTTGGTATGTTTCTAAGCTGCAGAAAGCTCTGCTATGTTTCTGAGCTGTAGAAAGCTCTGATATGTTTAAGCTTTAATCTAGAGGTATGTTTCTATGCTACAGAAAGCTCTGGTATGATTCTGACCTGTAGAAAGCTCTGATATGTTTCAGCTTTAATCTAGAGGTATGTTTCTATGATACCAAAAGCTCTGGTATGTTTCTGACCTATAGAAAGCTCTGATATGTTTAAAGCTCTAAACTAGAGGTATGCTTCTTAGCTACAGAAAGCTCTTATAGGTCTTTAAGCTCTGATTTAGATGTATATTTCTAAGCTGCAGAAATCTTTGGTATGTTACTAAGCTGAAAGAAATCTCTGGTATGTTTCTATGTTTAATCTAGAGGTATGTTTCTAAGCTGCAGAAATCTCTGGTATGTTTCTAAGCCAATGACGACTCGAATATGTTTCTAAGCCACTGATGACTCGAGTTTGTTTCTAAGCTAGTGATGACTCTGATATGTTTCTATTCTACAGACAGCTCTGATATGTTTCTTAGCTACAGAAAACTCTGATATGTTACTAAGCTACAGAAAGCTCTGGTATGTTTCTATGCTACAGAAAGATCTGGTATGTTACTAAACTACACGAATCTCTATATGTTTCTAAGCTACTGACAACTTTGTTACATTTCTATGCTGTTGATGTATATGGTATGTTACTATGCCACATAAAGCTCTAGTTTTTTCTACACTTCAGAAAGGCTCTTATATGTATATGTGCTACAGAAAGCTATTGTATGTTTCCATGCTACAGAAGGCTTTGGTATACTTTTAAGCTACCTCACACTTTAGAATGTTTCTTTACATCTGAAAATGTTTTTTGTTATGCACTATTACTTAAATGTAAAAAAAGAAACTTTTAAGATTTATTTTGTGATGCTAGTTTGATGTACAGTATCACCCTTAAAATGCTTATACATGTATCTGTAATAAATCAAGTAAATAGACTTCTAAATGACACAAACACATCCAATCAATGAAAAACACTGTTATCCACTGATCAGTTATGTTGGGTTTTTTTCTACCCACATGTTCTCTATAACAATGCATTAGGTTCCAAAATTTGCATGAACATTCAGTGAATGCTTCATATCTTTATAGAATCAGCAAAGAGAGCTAACAGTTAGACATGCCAGAGAAACAGAGAAGGAGATGAACAAAAGGTTAGATGTACAGAAAGATGAATATGAAGAAACAATTAAGCGACATTTGACATTTATTGATCAGGTATTGATTTATTTATTCAGAACAAAATGCAGAGGGTGCTTTTGAATGAATTGGGTTTACTTAAAATTTGTTATGAATTATCTAGATTTAAGTTGGAATTAGATTGAAAAAGAAATGTTTTGAGCTTGATATTAAGGGACATCTGACATTTATTGATCGGGTATTTATGTGTTCAGGACAAAATGCAGAAAGTGCTATTTGAGAAGTAAGCTTTACATGGAATTTGGATTTTTTTTTATCTAAATAAAGTTGAAATAAATTGAAAATACAGCAAGATTTGGGCATTTAATTCCAATGATTTTTAAAAGGAACAAAATTAGAAATGGTGAAATTTCTGGGCAAATACTCCTGCAGACAACTCTGGAAAACATTGTGGGAAAAGTAGAAATTGTTCTTAATGAGCAATTTCTCCTTTTCCACAATGTTTTCTGCCCTATCAGAAGATTATCTTTCAATTTTGTCACAATTTAGAATGTCGTCTGCAAACTCTTTCACTTTGGGACAGTCGGGAATTTAGCTTTGGTAAAGGGTTAAATGGTTTCTAAACTCATCATTTATGGTAGCTTCAAAGTTAAAGAGCCTTTCCAGTAATCTACATTTTAAATTTGGGACAATTGAAAAAAATGCATATTGTAAGCAAAATATCCTTATCTCAAATAGTCATTATGATTGAATATTATGGGTTTTTTCAGCTAATCGATGACAAGAAAACACTGAGTGAAAAATGTGAAAATTTGGTCAAAGAACTGAAAACGGTGGATAAAAAGTACCAGGATAAGATCAAATCTGTCACAGAGAAGTAAGTACATGTAAATCTATACATCTTTTCATCAAAGGGAGGGAATGTGTCTCCTGTTAACCCTTTCCCAAACAATTATGACATTTGACCACTTTGTTGCAGAAGACTTTAGAAAACATTGTGGGAAAAGGATAAACTGCTCATAACGAGCAATTTTTCCTTTTCCCACAATGTTTTATGCCCTATCAGAAGATTATTGTTCAATTTCATAACATTTTGAAATGTCGTCTGCAAACTTTTTCAATTTGGGACAATCGAAAATTTGATGTTTGGGAAAGGGTTAAACCATTCATTTATAACTACACTATTAATATGTACAAATGTATACATATGTAGCTGAGAAAGAAAATAAGTTTGACAAGCAGAAAGTTTCTCAAATTGAGCAATGTCTCCTTATTTTGGCCAACTACAGTCCAACTTGTGTTAAGCAACCATCCTTTGAAGCAGCCAAGGGGCCTCCGTGGCCTAGTGGTTAGAGTACAGAACTTGAAATCACATGGCCCCTCTCCGCGTGGGTTCAAATCCTGAGAGGGATATGGATTTTCATGAGAGGCAGTCTCCCGACTGACTTACGGAATGCCGATGGTTCTACCCGCCTTGACCAGCCCTTGTGGGCAGTTGAGTATGGGGTCTTCCTCCATCATTAAGAGTCGGGCATCGCTACATAACTGAAATAATGTTGATGTGATGTAAAACCCATATATATAATATAATATATTTGAAGCAGCCAACCTGTCTTAAACAACCACTATAGAAAGTCCCATTGTTGGATTTATAGTGAACTTCAATTTGTGTTAAGCAGCCAACCTGTCTTAAACAGGCCATTTTCTCAGTTCCATAGGCTGGCCTCTTAACACAAGTTTGACTTTAGTTTCTACCAAACACCTCAAGATATATGGTGATTATTCTTATATTATGTAATTGTTGATTGTTGTCTGTTGCTTGTAGGCATTCCATTGACATGCAGAAACTTAAAGACATGCATGAAGCAGCTGAGAAAATTCGGAGAGAAAAGTGGATTGAAGAAAAGACAAAGAGAATAAAGGTTTGATTAAATGAAATATTATGTTTGTCTAAGCATGGAAATTTCTTAATTTTGATTGCTCTGCTAATAAGGCAATGGTAATAAAAACCAAAATGAGTGGTTTCAGGTTTATTGTAACAAGTTTCTTTCAAATGGTTCTGAATCAAGCGCAGCACCAAGAATTGTTGCATGATCTGTCTTGAGACAAAAGGAAATTTTCATGATGAATTATTGTGTTCTTCATTTTTTTTAAAGCATTTAACCTTTTCTTTGGAAACCTAGTATGATGCATGTGTGGCAGAAGGAACCAATGAGACAAAGGCGAAATTGCAATTTTATTAAAAACAGTTTTGTTCCATAATGCCAAAGACTATTTTAATTTTCTTACTTCTTGATAGCTAAGGATTCTAGTGTTATGCATGTATGACAGAAGATTAAACAAAACATTAGGACTAAAGGAGAAATTGCACTTTTTGTAAAAAAGGGTTTCTTTCTGTAATACAAAAGACAATCTCAAATGTATTGCTTTTTGACAGCTGATGCTTCTAATTTTGATAATTGGAGAAGTCATGTATGAGGGATATGGTTAACCCTTTACCAAAAGCCAAATTTTCGACTGTCCCAAATTGAAAGAGTTTGCTGGGTATACACTTCAGGAAATGACTGTAAAAGGTCTTGAGCCAGAGATCCAGAGGCTGATTGCGAAACATAAATCAGAAATGAAGAAAATCAAGCAAATCCACGAGGCAGAACTCCTAGAATCTGATGAGAGAGCCGCACAGAAATATGTTAGAATGACAGAGGAGCTGCGAGATCAGCTGGCGGATGAGAAAGAGGCTGCATGTGCTAGGGAAAGAGAACTCGCTAAACAAAGGTATTTATTGATTGGTTGTGAAAGTAGTGCCTTTTTTCGTTTCAACTAATTCTTACTATTCTTACAGTTATCATTATTATTCTTCTTCTTCTTCTTCTTCTTTTTAGCTCAAGGTGAGCTTTTGTGATCGCCCAATGTCTGTCGTCCGTTGTGCGTCGTCAACAATTTCTTTAAACATATTCTCCTCCTAAATATTGGGCCAATCTTAACCAAACTTTACAGGAATGTCCGTTAAGTGATGCTCTTCAAAAGTTGTTCAAAGAAATTGATTCCATGCAGAACTTTGGTTGCCGTGGCATGAAAAAAGGGGAATTTCTGCAATTTTAAAAAAATCTTCTTGTCTGAAACCACTTGTCAGAATTTGAAATAATTTCACAGGAAGGTTCTTTAGGGGGCTCTTTTCAAAAGTTGTTCAAAGAATTTCGATATCTCGAAAAACATGGCCACCAGGGTGCGTTGAACTTTGAACGTGTTTTTGTTTTCACTATATACATGAATGCTAAAATTTATAACTTTACAAACATTTTTTTTTCCAAACCTTTGGGCCAATTCCAATGAGATATCATGTGAAGCATCCCTATTTGGAGGGAATAAAGATTTAAAAAAAAAATCAGTCATGTGACCAAAATGGCTGCCATGCCCATATATGGTAAAAACCTTAAAAAAATCTTCTTGTCACAAACCACTTGTCAGATTTCAAAAGAAATTTACAGGAATGTTCTTTAGGGGGCTCTTTTCAAAAGTTGTTCAAAGAATTTTGATATCTCAAAAAACATGGCCACCAGGGTGCGTTGAACTTTGAACATGTTTTTGTTTTCACTATATACATGAATGCTAAAATTTATAACTTTACAAACATCTTTTTTTCCAAACCTTTGGGCTAATTTCAATGAGATATCATATGAAGCATCCCTAGTTAGAGGGAATAAAGATTTGTCCAAAAAAATCAGTCATTTGACCAAAATGGTTGTCATGCCCATATTTGGTAAAAACCATAAAAAAATCTTCTTGTCAAAAACCACTGGTCAGATTTCAAAATAATTTCACGGGAATGTTTTTTAGGGGCCCTTCTATAAAGATTGTTAAAAGAAAAAAGATATCTCGAAAAACATTGCTGCCAGGGTGCGTTGAACTTTGAACCTGTTTGCATTTCCACTATAATTATACTTGTATTGTAGAATTTTTAACAAAATACATCAATATCAATTTGGTTGTCCAAATATGCCAAAATGATAACAACAAAATGGAAACAATAGATCATACTGGACAAAAGTATGGGCTGATCTTTGTACATACACAATCTGTAAAAGTAAAATATTCAGATTTCAGATTGTAAGAATTATGTACCATTTTAATGTCCCACATCAAGCATACAGTGTCAAACTTGGAAACTTGGAATGAAAAATAGGTCAATGCATAGAGGCACAAGAAACTCTGTGTAAAAGTTAAAAGCAATGTTTCTAACTATTCTTCAAATAGGTGGTAATCTCAGGTGAGTGGTTCTATGGCCATCATGGCCCTCTTGTTATTGTTATTATTATTATAATTATTGTTATTATCATTATTATTATTATTTTTATGATTCAGTTGTACCAAAAACAAAATTGACTGGCCACAAAAGACCTATCAAAAGCAAGTCTAGTATTGAACACCTTTTATTGGTCTGAGTTTTAAAAGTCCTAGCTTAACAAGTACTCTTTACGGTATTTAACCCATTACCAAACAATAATGACATTTAACCAATTTGTTACAGACGACTCTGGAAAACATTGTGGGAAAAGGAGAAATTGCTTGTGACGAGTAATTTTTTCCTTTTTCCACAATGTTTTCTGCCCTATTATTTTCCAATTTCATCCCATTTTGAAATGTCGCCTGCATACTCTTTGAATTTGGGACAGTCGAAAACTTTGATTTGGTAAAGGGTTTAAGATATGTGTATTTATTTTTAGATATGAGAAACAAGTTCAGCAAGAGGAGGAGGCTTATCAGCAGCAAAGGAGACGATTGTTGTCGGAAATACAGGAAGAGAAGGACCGTATCGCCAAGGAAGGTTCCCGGCAGCGCTCCGAGCTCGACAAACTACAACAGCAGTTACACGACAAACATGCCTATGCCCTCGAGGCCATTAAAACAGAGTTTGACAGGACAAGGGAAGAACAAGAGAAGAGACATGCAGTATGTTAAATTTCTAGTCGAGATTTCTTCCATAGGCTTTCATTCCATGTTACTCTGTTTATTCTCAATTTTTGTTTATATCACTTCCTGGTGGTGAAATGGTTCAACAAAGTTTGGTTCGATCCAATGCTTTTCTGCTTACCCTCAGTGCTGTCGATAGCATGACCGACTTGGAATACAGGGGACCCAGGTTGGAGACACAGCTCGGCCAATAATCTTTCCAATGCTAATTGAAGTCAATACAACATGATTTATTTGTCTCTCCCTGCTTATCAAATGTTGATCTGAGAAAGCAGTCAACAGTTGGGAAAGAATGTTATCTGATGAGGAAATACATGTATTAGGAGCAGGAATGTATGGGCCAACTGCACTGATTTCCCTTACAGTGCTGGAACGGACTTCATGCTTACGCAAACAGGTTAGATCCAGGCCAGCCGCCAAGTAAATTGGTATAAGGGATATGACTGAAATAGTATGTTTTTCTTCTTTGGGTTTTATCTGTTACCCACTATTGCTTTCAATCTAAAACAATCACAATGTCATATGGGTAAACTAGTCAATGCTCTCATTTGAACCTCTACTTTAGTATGAACATATTTTATTGTAAAATATTTTTTTTACAATTGAATTTGGACGGAAGCTATAAGCTTATTGAGTCCCTCTCCTGAATAACAAAACAACATCAACATGCAATACAATATGATACAATACAAAAAAAACATTTAACAAATAACTGTAAGTTCAGACCTCTACTTTGACTTATCTTTGTTCCGATAAAAAAACTTTGTCTGTTGCCTAGACTGAGCTGAAGGAGATGAAGGAACGGATGGAGATAGAGAAGCAGACGTGGGAGGAGAACTACCGCAAGAAACAGGAGAACTATCTGATGGCCAAGGAGCGACAGTTAAAGGATAATGTGAAGGCCGACAGAAATAAAGAGATCGAGATGGTGATCAGACAACTTGAGGCTGACGCCACGGCTGCCAGGGAAGATTGTGAGAGGGTGGCCGAAAATAGGATCAAGTATGCTACATCTTTTACCTCCCCTCGCCCCACCCATTTTGGATTTTGTGAATGGTCCACTTCCATTTCTTACCTCCCCCACCATTTTGGATTTTGTGAAAGGTCCACTTCCATCTTTTACCTCCACCACCCATTTTGGATTTTGTGAATGGTCCACTTCCATTTTTTACCTCCCCCACCCGTTTATGGATTTTGTGAAAGGTCCACTTCCATCTTTTACCTCCCCAACCCATTTTGGATTTTGTGAAAGGTCCTCTTCCATCTTTTACCTCCCCCACCCATTTATGGATTTTGTGAAAAGTCCACTTCCATCTTTTACCTCCCCCACCCATTTTGGATTTTGTGAAAGGTCCACTTCCATCTTTTACCTCCCCCACCCATTTTGGATTTTGTGAAAGGTCCAGTTTAGACGCAGCAAATTGACCTTTCTACATATCGTGATTTAGGTCTGGTCCAAATGGAGAGCAACAAAAGACAACTTTAATAAGTAAAAAGATTGATGTTATTTATAAGGGATTTTTGAGAAACCGTAATGACAATTTGAGACATTACTCTTCACAGCCAAGTAAGGTTTTTGATTCAATGGTTTTGTCAAGTTTTCTCATGCAGATAGATCTATGTGGGTTAGTATGATGTAAGGTGGTAATGTTTTTTGCATTAAATTTGATTTCATCATCACAGCCATCTTTTGATGCACACAGATAATGCTGTGAAAATAAAAGTATATATGATGCCAATGGTTCTATTCAACTTGACCAGTTTGTTAGAGCAATCAAGTTTGGAGTCTTCCTTCATCAATTTTAACCAAGCATCGCAACTGAAATGATGTTGACAACTTTGAGGTAAATCACAAATAGAATAAATGAATTACCATTATTGCAGAAAGCAATTAAGTATTGGAATAAAAGCAAGTTTTACCAATAATTTGCCAATTCTCTTTTGTAAATGATGTTTAAATATACATTTTCTTGTTCAAAGTAATTTTGTGAAATCATTTTTTCTATGTTCTTTATAGTATATTTTTTCTGGTTTTAGGAGAATAAGAGAGAAGTATGAGGCCGAGATGCGAGAGGTTGAAGCTTCCGAGAAGAATGCCTTAGATAGATACAATGAAATGAAGGTATGCACCTTGAACATTGAAAATTTGTCCATTGCAGTGGTACAGTAGGTACTATCTATCTACCTAGTCTTCATCACACTGGTTTGCAAATAAGGCCGTAACCAGATTTCGCCAATGTAGCCTGTCCTTGGACCATGGGCCCGTTTTACTAAACAACTTACGGGAAATGTTTGCGTAAGTCATAATTGATTAACATGGATAATATCTTCAATGAAAGTACAATATTGCAATGTGACACGTCATTGGAAGCGTCTCGGAGAGACGATTCCAATGATGTGTTACTTTGCAATATTGCTTTGCCAAATATTGAAATAAAAGGACTTGTTGTTTTAGACTTACGCAAATCTTAAGCGTAAACTGTTTAGTAAAACGGGCCCCATGTCTGTACTTGGCCCCAGCTCTAGTTTTCTTTCCTCTTCGTCTTCTCAACCAGGACTTGTATTCTTTGGGTGTCTGGGGTTGATTTAGGGGCCAAAGGCCAAAATTCATTATTATGAAGTTTTTGGTGACAAATCGAATCCTTTACTGTCGTAATCAAGTCGTTTGTTTCTGGAAAAACAGAAACTACCGAATGGTCAGGCTTTCTCCCAAATAACATTCTATGCTTCTTTGGTTAAATTTCATGAATAGAAGAAATTCTTTTGGACTTAAGAAATATGGAAATAATGATGGTCTTCACCGGAGAATTCATAATAAGCACTGCGGCGTCCGCCAATTTGATTTTACTATAACATTCAAGGAAAAAGCTTTTTATTTCCATTCACGAAAAATTCATCGATAATTGGGCATGTGTGAACCCTCCTAAGACAAGACAAACATGTAACTATTCACTTAAGTAAAATAAATTGTACAAATCCTGCATCAATATGACGGATTGCTCTAATGGAGCAATTTCTTCTTTTCCCACAATGTTTTCCAGAGTTGTCTGCAACAAACTGGTCAAATGCCGTTATTGTTTGGTAATGGGTTAAAGCAAGTGCATGTATGTATGAACTTATGTAGTGTATTTCTTTGTTCAGGCTAAACTAACTGAAGTGGAGGGGGAAAATGAATGTGTGAAAGTACAGCTGAAACAGAAAGAAAATGAAATAAAGGAATTACAAAAGGTGAGAGTTATAATTATACCTCCATCTCCTCATTCGGAAACTACTCGGGTATTTCTGTGAGTTGAGAAATACACCTCCAATATAAGTGTAAGGTTACAATTTTTCGGGTAGATCATCCCCGGCATATAACACATTTCCAAAGAGTCCATGATAAGTAGTTCAATGTACATGGAAGAGTTGGGCATCCTTTTAAATCAATTTTTATCGGTAACTCATACGAAATGGCGAAATAACAAGTTGTGGCCTATATAGTTGCTTCCTTGATCAAATTAAAAGAATTTTTAGATTTCACATTTTAAATCTATTTTTGAAAATGAAAGTAAAGTGACATCAGTCTCGTGGAAAACAATATGGCAGCTTCCATATTATGTCAGCGGCATTTTCATTGGATAAACCTGATGTGTTCAGATCTCCTCAGTGTGTGGTATTTTTTGGCATATGCATAGAGATTTGTCCATTAAAAATAAGGAGTTAAGATATTACTAAAATATATACGGAAGGTGAAATAGGTAACTAAAAGACTGCTTCTGTAATTGTTGTATGATTACTCCTCAGCTGACAGATAAAATGCATAAGGAAAGGGATCGAATATCTGATATTATCCGCCAAGAGTTTGCAGACAGGCTTGTTTTCACTGACGAGGAAAATAAGAGGATTAAGAATGATATGTCTGAGCTGAGGGCCAGACAGAGAATAGAACTTGACAAAGCTAAGGCTGAAATCGAGGATGTCAAACAGCATAAGGATAAGGAAATGGAGGAAATTCATAAAAGGTAAGGACTGACATTTTAGCTCCACTATACGAAGAACAAGGAGAGCTATACTACTCACCTCGGTGTCGCTGTCGGCGTTACACCTTGGTTGAGTTTATACGTGCAAGTTTTTATCTAATGAAAACTGTATGGAATGGGTTGATAATTCACATGTGTATTCAGGGTCATACTTTAAGGTCCGTGACCAAGTTTGAAATCTCTTGTATTGAATTTAAGCTTATTATGCGGTCCTTTGTACTTAAAAATTCTTGTTTAAAGTTTTGGGTGCATGTTGGTTTCTCAACAACTATTGTAAGGAATCATTGTGTGCATCCTCATATGTTAGAAACAAATAATATTTCACTGACCTATACCCCTCTCCAACATTATCGAATAGTCGAGCATGCTGTCTAATGGACAGCTCTTGTTTATAAAGTGCTCGTTCATAGCCGCTGCAAGAGTTCAGACAAAGCACCTTCTAGTTGGGAGATCTTTTTTCTACATAAACAACACAATCTTGTAAAACTTGTTTTAGGCTACAAGCATCATTATAGAAGCAATCAGTTCGCCTTTTTTTTTTTAATTAAAAGTCCCTATTATTCTAAATTTCTTTATTTTCATATGGGTTTTACATCACATCAACATTATTTCAGTTATGTAGCGATGCCCGACTCTTAATGATCGAGGAAGACCCCATACTCAACTGCCCATAAGGGCTGGTCAAGGCGGGTAGAACCATCGGCATTCCGTAAGTCAGTCGGGAGACTGCCTCTCATGAAAATCCATATCCCTCTCAGGATTTGAACCCACGCGGAGAGGGGCCATGTGATTTCAAGTTCTGGGGCCCGTTTTACTAAACAGTTTACGCTTAAGATTTGCGTAAGTCTAAAACAACAAGTCCTTTTATTTCAATATTTGGCAAAGCAATATTGCAAAGTAACACATCATTGGAATCGTCTCTCCGAGACGCTTCCAATGACGTGTCACATTGCAATATTGTACTTTCATTGAAGATATTATCCATGTTAATCAATTATGACTTACGCAAACATTTTCCGTAAGTTGTTTAGTAAAACGGGCCCCTGTACTCTAACCACTAGGCCACGGAGGCCCCCCTATTATTCTAAGATTATGTGGTAAAAATTGATATGGTGATAAGATTAGAATTTGGTTTAGAAACCTTTTACAGAATAATTGAGTTATTATTATAAAATCGCAGTTAGTGCACCTGTCAAGAACATTGCTGCATGTCAAATGGTGCTGCAATACTCTTGAATCTTATAACCCATTACCAAACAATAACGACATTTGACAGCTTTGTTGCAGACAACTCTGGAAAACATTGTGGGAAAAGGAGAAATTGCTCGTCACGAGCAACTTTTCCTTTTCTCACAATTTTTTCCACTCTATCAGAAGATTGCTTTCCAATTACATCACATTTTGAAATATCATCTTCAGGCTCTTTCAATTTTGGACAGTCGAAAATTGGGCGTTTGGTAAATGGTTAAATGCACATAGAAATAATTTATCAATGGTAAGGGATAAATCGGCTTACATTGTGACTTCTGGAATGTGAAAAGAGTTAGATAATTTAATGATAGTTATGTTTCAGAGTTCAGCAGGCAATTTTGTTATGTTACATAGTTCAGAAGGCAATTTTGTTATGTTACAGAGTTCAGCAGGCAATCTTGTTATGTTACAGAGTGTAGCAGGCAATTTTGTTATGTCACAGAGTTCAGCAGCCAATTTTGTTATGTTACAGAGTTCAACAGACAATTTTGTTATGTTACAGAGTTCAGCAGGCAATTATGTTATGTTACAGAGTTCAGCAGGCAATCTTGTTATGTTACAGAGTTCAGCAGGCAATTTTGTTATGTAACAGAGTTCAGCAAGCAATTTTGTTATGTTACAGAGTTCAGCAGGCAATTTTGTTATGTAACAGAGTTCAGCAGGCAATTTTGTTATGTTACAGAGTTCAGCAGGCAATTGTGAAGAAGGAGGAGGTTGTTACGCAACTCAAACAGCAGCATCAGGCTGCCCTGAAACGTGCCGACCACCTAGAGGGTCTTCTACAGCAACAAAGGAAACAGTTATTGGGGAAATGAGCTTGACATTGACTTGATAAGCCATGCATGATCATTCAACCATATTGTAGAATGGTAAGGCAAATCTACAGCAAATGGAAACAGTGATTGTGGAAAAGAGCTTGACTTTGACTCGATAAGCCATGCATGATCACTCAACCATATTGAAGAAAGGTAAAGCAAATCTACAGCAACAAAGGAAACAGTTATTGGGTAAATGAGCTTGACTTTGACTCAATAAGCCATGCATGATCATTCAACCATTTTTTTGAACAGTATGGCAAATCTACAGCAACAAAGGAAACAGTTATTGGGGAAATGAGCTTCACTTTGACTCAATAAGCCATGCATAATCAATCAACCATATTGAAGAATGGTAAGGCAAATCTACAGCAAATGGAAACAGTGATTGTGGAAAAGAGCTTGACTTTGACTCGATAAGCCATGCATGATCACTCAACCATATTGAAGAAAGGTAAAGCAAATCTACAGCAACAAAGGAAACAGTTATTGGGTAAATGAGCTTGACTTTGACTCAATAAGCCATGCATGATCATTCAACCATTTTTTTGAACAGTATGGCAAATCTACAGCAACAAAGGAAACAGTTATTGGGGAAATGAGCTTCACTTTGACTCAATAAGCCATGCATAATCAATCAACCATATTGAAGAATGGTAATGCAAATCTACAGCAAAGGAATTAGTTATTGGCGAAATTAGCTTGACCTTGACTCGATAAGCCATGCATGATCATTCAACCATATTGAAGAACAGTAAGGCAAATCTACAGCAACAAAGGAAACAGTTATTGGGTAAATGAGCTTGAGTTTGACTAGATAAGCCATGCATGATCATTCAACATATTGAAGAACAGTAAGGCAAATCTACAACAAAAGAAAATATTTATATTGGGGCAATGGCATTGATTTAATGTTCCATGGGTGACTGCTTAGAGGGTTTTTTTACAGCAAGAAAGGAAACAAACATTTGGAGAATGACCTATACTTGCTAGACCATGCGAAAGGGCATGAATGCTGCCCTAATGGACATTCAAAATTTGGGTCTTCCTCCATCATTATTAATTTGTCATGGCAACATAACTATGATATTGTTGACATGATGATAAACCAGTAATGAATAAATGATTAAGTTAATAATATCTGGTTAAGAGGGTAAGATCTGTCTTTGTTTGTACTTATAAATTTGGACACAATCTCAACTGTATTTGTGTGAAAAGCAGCATAGAATATTAAAATAGCCAAATCATTGCTTGCACTTGACATGGTTAACTGTATCAATTAGGTGATGTTTTTGTTTGAGATTCTTAGGTTTTGTTTATATCAACATTAGTACAAGATGTGGAAATTGTCCGTCCATCTATAATTTATTCAGCATTTCTTTTTTATATGGCTTTTGTTATTTTTATGTATATTTTGTGTCAATTTGTTTCTTGTTTTTGTAGAGAAGATATTTGTTATTTATTTCAATGTAAATAGTATTTGTTAATACAGTCCATTTTCATATTTCGTTCATCATTGTGTGGAGTATATTTATAATCATAGCACTGAGGTCAAGGGAAAGAGGTAAATTTGAGTCCTTTGTAAGCACATTCGTAGGTACTCATTAGATTTACCTCGATGAGACTATTTGATTCTAATGAGTGTTAGAACTTGAAGATTTAGAGAGGAAAAGAATCAGTTATAGGGTATGAAAAATGTACGGGGGCATAGAGGTGACATGTATGTATTTTTTTTTCATTATTCCTAGTTAGTAAGTCGAAATAACGAGATAATTAAGTTGTTATTTGGACATACTAACTTAAAATAATGAGATAACTAAGTTGTTATTTGGACTAACTAACTCGAAATAGCGAGATAGGTAAGTCTTTATTACCACTTACTAACTTGAAATAACGAGATAATTAAGTTGATATTTGGACATACTAACTCAAAATAACAAGATAACTAAGTTGTTATTTGACTTACTAACTCGAAATAACGAGATAGTTAAGTCGTTATGAGTTAGTTGACCAATCAGATTCACTTTAACTAAAAGAATAATGTACCCACTTGCGTACACAAAACAGGAGTGGTTAACATTGCGTCACGCTGACGTCACTCAGCCTGGTGAAGATTTCACATAAATTCCCTGCATACAACAAACCATCTGATTGGTCATCATACTTGTTAAAACGACTTAACTATCTCTTTATTTCGAGTTAGTAAGTCGAAATAATGACTCAATTATTATTATGGAGGATAAGTAAACCTTGTCCATTTTAGAGATATATTTGAACACATGCATTGTAGACAATATATGAAAACATCATCACAAGTAGGAATTAATTGCTCATTATAAGCAATTTCTCATTTTTGTCGCAGTGGTTTTATAAGTGTGTTGAAGTGAATTAATTTTGATATTGAATCCTACTTAATGTTCATCTAGTTTTCTTTTATCTAAAAAAATATTAAGGTTCTTCCTTAGATCTTGAATAAAGTATATTTGTTAGAAACATAGAATGGCGTTTTATAGTTTTATATGTTATACAAATATGTGTACAAAATACTTTATGTTATCAATTGATTACTTTAGAACTAAGAAGTTTATTTAGTTTGTTCATGTACGGAGGCTTGCATGGTCTGGTGGTTAGGGTACAGAACTTAGAAACGCAAAGCCCATCAAATGGATTCAACGTAAACAATAAGAGGTAGTCTCCTGGCTGACTTAACCCTTTCCCAAACAACACATATTCGCCTGTCCCAAATTGAAAGAGTTTGCAGACGACATTTCAAAATGTGACGAAATTGGAAAATAATCTTCTGATAGGCCAGAAAACATTGTGGGAAAAGGAGAAATTGCTCGTCACGAGCAATTTCTCCTTTTCCCACAATGTTTTCTAAAGTCCTCTGCAAGTGGTCAAATGTCGTTACTGTTTGGGAAAGGGTTAAGAATGCATAGATGGTTCTATCTGGTTACACGCTTTACAGGGCATTGCACAGAATCCACCAGAATTGGCGTCAGATTACCGGGAATCGACCTGTATTTTCCTTAAACATGTTTTTTAATGTCGAGCTTTTGTGATCGTCTGTTGTCCGCAGTGCGATGTGCGTCGTCAACATTTTCTTTAATCTTCTTCTCATAAACCATTGAGCCAATTTCAACCAAACTTTACATGAATGTCCTTTGGGTGATGGGCAAAAGTTGTTCAAAGAAACTGATTTCATGCAAATCTTTGGTTGCCGTGGCATCTATGGTTGGCGTGGCATCAAAATGGGGGAATTTCTGTAATTCTTGTCAGAAAACACTAGTCAGATTTCAAAATGATAAAGGTAGAGGGGAGGAAGTTTGTAAAACAAATAGTCACATGATTTTTTCATCGCCTCAACATTATTTGTTATGTTGCCCGACTCATAATGATGGAGGAAGACCCCAAACTTCTTAGCCTATATGGGCTGGTCAAGCCAGGAAGAACCATTGACATACATCGGCATTCGATGAGTTAAGATAGTTCAAACTATCAATCTATATGGGTTTACATCGTGTCAACGTTATTTAAGTTATGTTATGATGCCCGACTCATGATGATAAAGCAAGACCCCCAAACTGAACTGCCCATTCAGGCTGGTAAAGTCGGGAAGAACCATTGACATACATCGGCATTCGATGAGTTAAGATAGTTCAAACTATCAATCTATATGGGTTTTACATCGTGTCAACCTTATTTAAGTTATGTTGCGATGCCCCACTCATAACAATGAAGCAAGACCCCCAAACTGAACTGCCCATTCAGGCTGGTAAAGTCGGGAAGAACCATTGACATTCCGTACCTCATGAAAATTCGAATGCCATCACCGGGATTTGAACCCACGCGGAGTGGGCCGTAAGATTTCAAGTTCTGTACTCTAAACACATGACCACAGAGGCCTTTTCAAGTTCTTAACTCTAATCACATGGCAACAGAGGCCCTTTCAAGTTCTTAACTCTAACCACATGGCCACAGAGGCCCTTTCAAGTTCTTAACTCTAATCACATGGCCACAGAGGCCCTTTCAAGTTCTTAACTCTAATCACATGGCAACAGAGGCCCTCTGGGTTGTCTATCTATCCAGGAACTGGCAAAAATCTAGTCTTGGCTTGATACAAAACACAAAATACCGTTTTAAATTCATGGATGCTTTAATAGTAAAAACGGGATATACTATCTCTTTGTTCAGATCAAGCATACGAGGGTTGTTCCAGAAGTAACATGGTTCTTGTTTTTACTTGTTCATTTTTCTTTGAGACAAAGACCGACTCGAGACCAATCTATTGAATTGCTAGTGTTACAAAAATAAATTATACGACCTGTTGGATATCTCGATGGAAACAAAGGTACGAAATACAACGTAATTAACAAGAAGTATTGTCTATGAAATCACTTATGTTAGCTTATTCATCGTCAAAGTGAAGCAGGAAATCGGCGTGCCGTCATTCTGACGTCGTTTGCGCTCATGTATTGTAACACTTTGACGTTCACATGCAACGTTGATTGTGCCAAAGTGCAAACAAGTGTCTCGCCACCAAAGAGCCATCTAAGAGATTCTACAAATTGGTAGAAAAAAAAAGGAAATTGTGCGATCATCAAATGATTTTGAAATTACTTCTACACAGAACCTTTCCATTGAAAAGTAAATGGGACAAGGTAGTTTTAAAATGTTTCTCTTCTTTCGATTCGAGTCTGGACAATATCTGCTTCATATCGGATTGTTTCTAGATTGACAGAGAAAGACATATGAACACTGACACATGGTTAATATAGCATCAGCAACGTTACATCAGGTGGCATGGTATGCTACTTCAAGAAACAGTCGACGTAACGTAATGCGTTCAGCGTTATCGACGTCAAGTAATGTTGTGACGGAGCTCGCTTCCTCGTTTAATATGTGTCTATTGAAATTTCGTAGAATCAATGCCAACGGCGATTTTCTTTCTTTAAAAAGGAACATATCAATTGTTAAGAAAGTTTATTGGCTAATGTGCCAAGTATTTGTTGTCATCATAAATAAGCCAGTTTAATAGGTAAAACCCAAATCCTTAATACTTCGTCACAAACTCTCATATCGAAAGTTGAATGCAAGACTATTGTAAATCCACCACAAATGTGAAAGACTTACTATAGTCTCGCATAGAACCGTCGGTATGTGGTCGGCATCTTTAGTTTTCCGGTCGTTTCATGGGCATCTCTACGTTAGCCCCAGTGGCGATCTCTTCTGGTGCGTCCTCACCAAGTTCAGGGGTTCCCTCAGTTTCTTTAGAAGAGTCGTCCCAGGAAGAAGAAATCATGTAACCGCTGAACGTTGCGTAGTAACCACCATAGACGTAACCGGAATTCTTCGTCCATATCTGAAAAACATTGACCAAGTCTTTTACAGAAGAGCATTGCAGTATACAAATATACAAGTAAAACGTAATAACACAACGGCAGTTTGAACGATAGCCAAGTTGACCAGTCCGTGCCTTCTTAAAAATACTTTGTAATATTTGAGATGGTATTCAGGGACATGGACAGATGCGCTTTTACCCGCGATATGGTTGGAATACCGTTGAATATAGCATACCCCACCCCATTCCAATTCCAAACCCAATTTGATTCGTGAAACTGACCTATAACGAAATGATAAACGCTGAAACTTCATTCGGAACTTTGGCAATTTCCAGCAGGTCGGATCAAGCCCGAGGGCAGTGTAGCTTGCCTACATCACCGACGGATTCCCATTGCCGAATCTTACGACAAATGGCGGTTGGATTTATACAATTTGTAGGAATTCATCTAAGGGTCATGCGTGGCTAAACGGTCCCGAGTTCGAGCCCCACCGACACTTGTGGTTTCGTGGAAGTTGCCTTTGGCAAGTCATTTTAGAGCCCTAGCTTAGTACTGTAGGATCCAGAAAAGCCGTATGAATCCCTTGCTTAGGTCTTTTTTTTAACCTTTACCAAACGGTAAGCCGGTAAGTCGTATAAAACTGTCAACTACAATCCATCCTTTTGTGGGAATGATTTATACTTAATAGTGGCAAGGATAGTTTATATCACCAATTTATAAATGTTTGTTATTCAAAGAATACAATGCGTGAAATGGTCTCTTAAATGGCTTAAACCCATAACCAAACAATAACGACATTTAACCACTTTGTTGCAGACGACTCTGAAAAAACATTGTGGGAAAAGGAACAATTGATCGTGACAAGCAATTTTTTCATTTTCCAACAATGTTTTCTGCCCTATCAGAAGATTATTTTCCAATTTCCTTACATTTTGAAATGTCGTCTGCAAACTCTTTCAATTTGGGACAGGCGAAAATTTAGCATTTTGTAAAGGGTTAAACAACGAACTTTAAATACCTTATCTCCCCTGCGCAAGTACAGGATGATGGTGTTCCCGCCGTTGGCGTAACCATAGGGGTCGTAGGCGAGACTACGGGAAACGATGGCGCTGTTTTTGTAGAGGTACATGTACACTAAATGTTTGTAGTAGGCAACAAACCTGTACTGAAAAAAGGAATTAACTTGTTCGATAAACTTGTACTGAGAATGCGAAATTAACGTCTTTTGTAATGTGTACCATAATGAAAACAATATAAGCTTGTTCATATAATTTGTACTTGACATAAGGAGCAAACTTGTTTGATAAACTTATACTGAGAATGAGAAAACAATTGTTTGATGAACTTTTACTAAGGATGAAAAACATTTTGTTTAAAACTATCACGAATAAAAAAAAACAATTGTTTGATAAACTTTTACCGTTTATAGCAAACCAATTGTTTGATAAAATTGTACCGATATTGAGAAATCAATTATTTAATAAACGTGTACCGAGAGTAAGAAAAACACTCTTGTTTGATAAAATTGTTCTGAGAATACGAAAACACACTTGTTTAATAAATTTGTATTAAGAATGAGAAATACACGTGTTAAAGAACTTGTATTAAACTAAAGAATAAACTCAAATAAGGTGTAACGAACCGAGCAAATGAACCTCTTAAAGACACAAACACATCCGATCAGTGACAAACACTGTCGTTCGCTGATCGGTTGTGATGTCTATATATATATCAGCATGTTCTCTCAAACAATGCATTAAGTCCCTAATTAGTGTAAACGTTCAACGAACGTTACAAAGGTATGAACTCGTCTAGCAAGATGTTTTAAGAAATACATATAATTGTATGTAATGAAATGCTCTGAAAATAAGGTTAAGACGTGTTGAATAAAAAACGTGTTTAATAGATATAATTGAAAATAAGGAATACAGGCATGCAAAATCTACGTTTAAATCCATTATCATATACTGATTCGAACAATTGCAACAAAAGTAGAAATTACTTGTCACGAGTAATTTATCATTTCATCAGAGTGTTTTCTGCATATAAGCATAGTCTTACTAATGAAGTGTTTGAGCACAAGAAGAAAAATTGACAGAGATTCACAGCACTATCATGGTTTTTTGGCAAAGAAAACGTGCTTCTCTTTCAATTCTTTGCTATTCAAAATATTTCGATAAATCTTTAGATTTGGAGAAAAGAATGCCAAAACCTTTACACACGTATCGGAAATCAAATGCACCTCAGAAAACGGAATAAGGTAAATAATAACTGCAATAATACCGTAAATGTGTAGATTCCGCATTCCGTGGCTGTCATTACACCAGTATAGCTGTTGTAGGCGCGATCACTGTTCAGGTACACTTTGTTGTACACCATCCTTGCAGATTTGTACTGGTACCCCGACTTAGCAGCCGAAAAGGCAACTTCATTATAGGCATTTAGCGTCCCGAGACCTGTCATAGATTGTTGTAATTGGTTTCTAACATCGTTCTAAACAGTTTTCCAATATCAAGCATACTTGTTCATGTCTCATAAATAATTAATCACTATTTGTTAAAGGCCCATTAAAGGAGATTAATGCTATATCAAACTATATTATTTGGTAAATTTTTGGACAGATTCAAATAGTTATCACCAGAAAACACCATCAGCACAACTTAAATGTGAAAGTAAACCAGAAATAACCCAGATTAGCAAGTTTTATAATTCAGATTTCCTGATTCTTCACCTCTGACCTTGACAGTTGATACACGCATTTTTGAACCGACCAATCAGAGTTCGTTATTTTGAATATGTAAACAAACAGGTTGTTGATAAACTTGATTGAATTGGAGACAACTATATTTCAAGCACAAAATAACTAGTTTAAATTAGTCTATTTAATAGGGTTTCGATGCATTCGTAAATTAATTCTCATGACTTTTATGAACATAATTAAAGAACTCCATATATTTTTTCAGTAATTTATTTGTTCTCCTCTCCTTTGATGTGCCTTTAAGGAACAAGTCACGTGTCAAAGGGAACCAACTATGGCTTAAAGGGTAACCTACAATGACATAAACGACAATCAACAATGGTTTAAAAGGCAACCAACAATGGTTTAAAGGAAAGCCAACAATTATTGACATAAAGGGTAATCCACAATGGCTTTAAGGGCAACCCACAATGACTTAAAGGACAACCTACAATTGCTAAAAGGGCAACCAACAATTAACAGCGTAAAGGGCAACCCGCTATGGCTTAAAGGGCAACCAACAATGGCTTTAAGGGCAACCCACAATGACTTAAAGGACCACCTACAATGGCTTAAAGGACAATCTACAATGGCTTAATGGGTAACCCACAATAACTTTAATGACATCCTACAATGGCTTAAAGGGCAACCGACAATGGCTTAAAGAACAACCAACAATTAACGACACCATGGTTAAAAGTGAAACCCACAGTAACTTAAACGACAACCAATAATGAACGAAATAAAAGGCAATCCACATTGGCTTAAAGGGCAATTGAACAATTAACGACATAAAGGACAACACACGATGGCCTAAAGGACAACTAACAATTAACATCGTGAATTGCAACCCACAATGGCTTAAAGGGCAACCCACAATGAATAATTGGGCAACCCGAAATTAACAACATAAGGGGCAATCCGCCAAGGCTTAAAGGGCTACCAACAATTAACAATTAACGACATAAAGGACAACCCACAATGGCTTAAAGGGCAACCCACAATGGCTTCAAGGGCAACCAACAATTAACAGGGTAAAGGGCAACCAACAATCAACGACATGTAGGATAACCACAATGGTTTAAAGGACAACCCATAATAGCTTAAAGGACAACCATAATGGCTTAAAGGACAATCCACGATGGCTTAAAGGACAATCAACAATAGCTTAAAGGACAATCACAATGGCTTAAAGGACAACCAACAATAGCTTAAAGGACAACCACAATGGCTTAAAGGACAACCCACAATGGCTCAAAGGACAACCAACAATAAGACATAGTACTTATAGGTGCGCCTGCAAGTTGCGTCAGAGAGCGTTCCTGCGACTCTTTTTTCATTCAATTTATAAAAATGAAACCGGAGTTTTTAATACCCTAATGTAGGGGGGTTGAAATGATCACTTCTTACGGAACGCAGATTTTTCTAGATTACCTTTTTAAAGTTTATAAATCACATGCTCCTTGGAACCCTCATTAATAAAAATGAGATCAGCCAGTTAATTCTAAGAATGAATGGTTACATAAATATTCGTGTCGCCTTGTGTGTGCTACTTACTGTTTCTTCAGTTGTTACATGTATATGCAATCAGTGGGATAGTTCATTTAAAGTTTCATCATCTAAGATATTGGTATCGCGCCAATGTTAAAGTCAGTCATTCTAGAAAGCCGACTGAATGTTTCTATTGGGACGAGTATTGTGCGTGCCTTGTAAGAAACCAGCAAGAACATTGGTAGGTGCGCTGATTTCTGCGATATGACTGAAGTACAGCTAAACCGGCATTAAGCCACAATCAAGCATTTCTTAATATATGTTGCGGTACTTGTGCAAAAAGAACCCAGCAAGAACAATGATAGGTGTGCTGATTCCCGCAATGTGACTGAAATACTGCGGAAAACTTAACGTAACATATTCAATTCAATTCAAATATATTTCATTCGCTCATATCGGAATTTGTAAGACACATGAGTATAGTAATTAAATAATATTACATTAATTCACATAACGAATTGTAGTGTACACATATAAGCTGTCAATCTCTACCAGAGTCAGTTGGTTCCCGCTACGCTCCCACATTTAGTAGTGTCATAGGAGATTGATAAGCTGTAAGAAAACAGGGGCAAGTTAAAGAGAACTGGCATGAATTGAAGGGGCTATATGCTTGACAAGCGCATATTTTTCTATGAGACTATAGCAAATGTTGCGGGTCCATGTGAGAAAACATCAAGTGTACTAATCAAATGTGTGCTGAATACCGCAATTTATGTAACACACTCCGCCACAAAACAGCGTTGAACCACAATCCACCAAAACGTAAAAAACGTAACATAATTATAATAACAACTGCTACATGACGTTAGAAATTTACGTCGAGATGATGAAGGCAAATATTTACCAAAAGCCAAAAGGCAGCAAACCAAAGCTGCGGACACCATGGTTGAACAAGGATTCGGTCGTAGTCTGAAAAAAAATAAGTAAATAATTGATTCACACAGGTGTACAGTCAAACTTGTGTTAAGAGGCCAGCCTATTGGACAGAGTAAATTGGCTGTTTAAGACAGGTTGGTTGCTTAACACGAATTGATGTACACTATAAATATAACAATGGGACTTTCTGTAGTGGTTGTTTAAGGCAGGTTTGCAGGTTGGCTGTTTAAAAGGGGGTTGCTTAACACAAGTTAAACTGTATTTAAGTCCAAAAGAAAGCATCTTCCCTCTCTTGATGTTTTCGTATTGATGGGGCTAGCCCGGTGCTGTAAGTTCTAGATAGAACATTTTTATTTAAATGATACCTATCGTTGCGTATGAATTTCAATGCGGTTAAATTGATACAAGTTCGAGCTTTCTGAATCGTTTGCGTCCGTTATAAAGATAGACTATGTCTAAACAACATTGTACGGACTGTGCAAGAATGGTCGCCTACAACAAGATCGAGTGAATAAAAACATCAGCATCGGACTGAATAACCTTTCACGCAGTGTTTTGAGAGTGATTGCTTAAAAGAGGAAGGAGTTTATAAATTATGAAAAGTCGCACTTACCTAGTGGCTTCCTCCGAAAGGATGAATGACTCCCCAACAACTGCCGGCTTTTATACCATTCTGGCGACATCCTTCAACGCCTTCGAAGACCTAAACAGTCACGTGATTGATACTTGACTACTTAATACCAATTTCCTCTCTTTCGGATGTTCGAATCAAGTATCTATTGAAACCATTCGCTGATTGCTACTCTAAACCTCGTCATATGCAAACAGTCGTAATGCAGTAGCTAGTGGTGTACTAATTGATTTTTTTTATGTTCACTTAAGTTATGCTATTTTGCTGCAATTCAACCCGAACAAAGAAACGTTTGGGACATACAGAAAAATCCATGTTGCAAGCATAGTATCACCAATAAGTTATCAATTGGTAATAACCGTCATAAAACGGACATCTGGCAAGATTGAAATACTTGATTGCAAATTTTCTTTAAAGGCATCAAAAGAGAGGAGTACCAAATAAATTACTGAAAAATTATATGGAGTTCTTTTATTATGTTCATACAAGTCATGAGATTTAGTTTAGGCATGCATTGAGACCCTCTTGAAAAGACTTATTTCAAATAAGTTATTTTGTGCTTGAAATAAAGTTGTCTCCAATTCAATCATGTTTATCAACAACCTGTTAGTTTACATATTAAAAATAACGAATTCGGATTGGTCGGTTCAAAAATGTGTGTATTAACTGTCAATGTCAGAGGTGAAGAATCAGGAAATCTGAACTATAAAACTTGCTAATCTGGGTTACTTCTGGTTTACTTTCACATTTAAGTTGTGCTGGTCGTGTTTTCTTGTGATAACTATTTGCATCTGTACAATAGTTTACCAAATAATATAGTTTGATATAGCATTTATCTCCTTTAATAGGCATTTAAGTCATACAAGTATGAGCAGGACTACTGGTTAGCTTCGTCTCAGGACGGTAATGGCAAGATCAATCAACGATTAAAACAAAATTGAGAAAAATTATCGTGCGAGTTATTCATCATTTTCCCACACAAATTGCAGATTGTCTTCAGCTAACATGTAAAGTCTAGTGGATTGTTTCGATAATCGGGTAAGGCATATGAATGTTTGGAGTAGGCTAATTTAATTTAATCAGATATAAGGACTCAGAGAGCGTACGGAAATTGACTCAAACCCTTCAATTCCGATTCTTGTTGAAACCAGCGATTGTCAAATATGCAGTTTCCTTTGTAAACGGCTGTTAAAGATGATAAGGAATTCTGACCTCATTGAGAAGGTAATGTACATTTGCCTTTTGCTGAGCATGCACAGGCATGATAAGGATGTATTTGATAACATAAGAAGGGACATTAGTAAACGTACAGGTACAAATCCGTTGACAAAGCCCCATCCTTGTGCACAGAATGTGTTAACCCTTATAGTGATTACATAACATAACTTAAAATAAATTTTATTGTAAATAAAGGCCTCCGGCCCAGAATACACACAATGAATAGCATAGCAATCATGTTAAAATAGATTGGTTAAACATACAACATTAATTTATAAACTAATACAAGTGCATTGATTTAGAAGATACTTATTGCATATTCAATTCGCCGTATAGAACTAGTAGTTGTACATGGATATTAAACGACGGCTCGGTGCAAGACCGGACAAAGACATATTTTACAAAATATGACTTGGTCCAGTCATGCACAAACTCATCGAAACTCATCGAAATTATGCAAGTGAGTGAATGAAATAAAACACATATATGTAGACAATGATATACTGCTCTCTCTGGGATCCGACATAATGCTATAAAATGCTTCCCTACAAATGGCATTAGTTATCCACGTTGTTTTGAAGCATTCTAGTCTTATATCGTAATACAATTTACAGATAAAAAAGAAATGAAATTCGTCTTAAAGAAGAAACAAATCATGATTAATTAAACAATAAGTACAGTATCGTATTTCTCGATCGATATTCAAATGCCGCCCTTTCTCTATCATAAGTTCGTGCCCTGAGCATCGGAAGTTCGAAAGCGCTCTTTTTTTAGGAAAGGGCATTTTTACAGATAAATATCTCTCCCTGTTTAAAAGAGTTTTATAGCAGTTGTAATGTTCTGCCTTTTCTAAAAATAAGATTTTTATTCCAAAGTCTAAAATATCAAAGGATGATGATTATTTCAATGGAATGTATTATTTTTAGCACAAAACAGAAAAATAGACAAAGGTTAGAAAAAACATTCTCTTTTACCTTTACCCTTATGGTGCTGGAACCGACTTCATGCTTATGCAAAAAGGTTAGATCCAGGCCAGCCGCCAAGCAAATTGGCGGCTGGCTTGGGATCTTACCTGTTTGCTACTCTGAGTATCTTTCGACAATAAAATGTGGTAGATATTTCAGATTTTGTAAAGCAGACAACACAAATATATATATTTTTAGAAAATCACCCAGCAATCTGAGGGTTAGTTTTACAAGTCTCATCACAGTATTCAAATTCTCGTCTTCCAAAAACGGTAACATTTACGACCTACATATCGGTTTCATTACCTTGTTGCATTAAAATGAAAAAACAATATTGTTGGTAGATTTAAACCACTTTCAGCATTTCTTTTTACAATGTTAGCGTGAAGACATTCAGAATATAGATAACTGAATCCCAAACCGTATACATGTAACACATTTTTAGCTGGCAAAAGCTTTCCTTTTGGGGCAGTCAGGCGTTGTTACATCTGTCGACAGTATTTCGGAGAAGCCCATGGAACAACCGGAAAACTAAAGATGCAGACGACATATCGACGGTTCTATGCGAAACTATAAGTCATTCTGCACTGTAAGTCGTTCACTTTGTGGCGGATTTACGATAGTCTTGCATTCAACTTTCGATACGAGAGTTTGTGACGAAGTAATAAGGATTTGGGGTTTACCTATTAAACTGGCTTATTTATGATAACAAGTACTTGGCATATAAGCCAATAAACTTTCTTAACAATTGATATGTTCCTTTTTAAAGAAAGAAAACCACCATTGGCATTGATTCTACGAAATTTCAATAGACACATAAAACGAGGAAGCGAGCTCCGTCACAACCATACTTGACGTCGATAACGCTGGACACATTACGTTACGTCGACTGTTTCTTGAAGTAGCATATCATGCCACCTGATGTAACGTTGCTGATGCTATATTAAACATGTGTATACAGAATACAGAATACAAAAATTTTATTTGTAAACAAAGGCCTCCAGCCCAAAATACAAAATAACATATAAACATATTAAGTTGTGTTTAGTCCCTACATCTATTGAAGTAAAATCATACTAAGAGAAAAATAATAAATACAATATGTGGTCACTAAGATCACTCTTTTTTATCTATTTTTCCCATGACTTTCGAAACATAAATTGCGAGTTTTCTAACATATATATATCGTTGAAAGCTGGAGTAGAATGTGAAAAGCATGTCGCCCTATATTACCAGAATACCAAACCCCATCACATGGATTCAACTCAAACAATAAGAGGTAGTCTCCTAGCTGGCGTACAGAATGACGATGGTTCTATCCATCATGACCGGTCCTTGTGGGCAGTAAAGGTAGAATACCCATAATCCGCCATTTTGATACTTATTTTTTCATCGGATTACTTCGGTCGTTCTCGGCAAACATCGGTCGTTACGAAACTATTCGCTTTTGACCGAATAATTCCGGCCACGACTGATGTATACCGAGAAAGAATTAGTTTAAAAATGGCGGATGATGGGTAGTTTACCTTAACCAAGGTGACCATTGCATTATAACTGAAATACTGAATACTGATTAACAATGCGTGAATGCCCCCAAAGGAAAGTCTGTCCCAGCTAAAAATGTATACACGCTACAATTGTACAAAAAAATGCTGAAACTGGCGTTAAATCTACAAACACGTACTTTTTCATTTCACTGCAACGAGGTGATGAAACTGATATGTAGGTTTCAAATGTAACGTATTTGGAAGACGAAATCTGAATACTAAGAAGAGACTTGTAAATTTAACATGGCCGATGCACAGGGATGTGGCTTTATGGATCTTCACGTTTCCGTATGTCTCTTCTCGTGTTAACAATGTCTCTTCCTAATCGTGCCTATACATGATCAGCAAAGGAAATTACACTCACATTCTCAATGAGGTCATAATTCCTAACCATCTTTATCAGTGGTTTATAAAGAAAATCGCACATCGGACTAACAGTGGTTTAACATGAACCGGAATTGAAGGGGTTCAGTTGATTTCCGCACATCTTCAGATTTACTTATATCAAAGTGAAATGGCCTTCGATTCCTAGGCATTAACCGATTATCGAAACAATCCATTGAAATTTGCTTGTTTGCATAAGAAAACCTGCATTTTGTGTGGGAAAGTGAGAAATAACTTGCACGCACTATTACTCTTAATTTCGTTTTAATCATTAATTGATCTTGCCCTAACTGCCTTTGTACGGTGCTAACCAGTACTCACCATTGTATGGTTTTGATCCAAGAACTTAGTTAAGAAACCTTCCCTTCTGTCCATTAGTCGATGGTTATTACTGGTTAATAAATAACTTATCATTTTTATATGCTTACAAGATGGAGTTTTCTGTATAGTCCCAATCGTCCTCGTACTGGTTAAATTGCAGAAAAAAATATTGATAAAATGAATTTAAAAAAAAAACAAGTTATATTGATAAAGCATTAGCTAACGCTTTGCGACCTTTCTTAGTATATCAAGGTTTAGAAACGTTATCAGCGAAGGGTTTCAATAGATACCAGATTCGAACATCTGAAAGATAGGAACTCGATTCTATGTAGAATATGAATCACCTGTATGGACAGGTCTTCGCAGTTGCCGTAGGATATCGCCAGAATGGTATAAAAGCCGGCGGTTGATGGGAAGTCATTTATCCTTTCGGACGAAGCCATTCGGTAAGTGCGACTTTTCATAATTTATAAACTCCGTCTCCGCAATCACTCTAAAATAGTTCGTGACAGGTTATTCAATCTGAAGCTGTCATACGTTTTATTCAGTCGATCTTGTTTTGAGTGACCATTCTTAATCAGTCCGTGAAATGTTATTAAGTCTTGGGCTATCTTGATATAGGACGCAAATGCTTAAAAAAAATCCTTATCTAGTCTAAGTCTTTTTTTAATACAGGACGTAAGTCATCCTGCTTGAGCTTTCTGATTTACTGACGTCTGCATAAAGCCATAATAGTCTTATACTCGACAATACTGATTCATTTTACTATACATATGTATATGGTCGCTTGAAACAAGCTTGACTGTATAATAATTTTGTAGCTATTCTCAAGGTTTCTCAACGTTTAAATTGAAAGCAACAGCAGGTGACCGTTGAGTAATAAAACAAAACTGCATATGCATTGGTCTAGTTAGTTCAATTTTAGATGAATGTCAATCTGGTTTTATAGGAGGTTATTCAGCGGTCGACAATTCTTTTTGTTTACAAAGTATGATACAGAAATATTTATCTCGTAAGGGAGGGCGTTTCATGTTTAATGTGTTGATTTTCAGATGGCTTTTGACACACTTACCCATACCAAACTGTTTACATGTCTTAACAAATGTTCGCATCCTAGTATCAATGTATGCTATTATCCGAGCACATGTCAAAGTTGATTCGAAATTGACTCCATCCATACTTTGCAATACTAGTTTGAAACAAGGGGATTTGAATTACAATTTTTAATATATACATAAACGATTTAAGTAAAATTCTCAGAGAAACGTGTAGAGGTGGTATTTTTATTACACCTGACATTCCAAACATTTTCTGTCTAATGTTTGCAGAGACATAGCTAACTGTTCTGATACTGTTATAAATCTTCAGCTGCAACTTTAAACTATTGATTCATTTTGTAAAAAACAAAACGACATGATGTTATTCTAACGAAATTAGAAACTTTTGTTTTTAGAAATGGGGGTCCATGTCGACATAATGAAAATTGACTTAAAGGAAAAACAGTATCAGAGCAACTTCCACTTATAAATGTATGGGTCTTATCTTTACACATACATTGCAATGGTCCTCCGCTTCAAAGAAACTTGCAAATCAAGCACGAAAATCAGTACATCAAATAAAATAATTTCAAAGTCATTTTGGAAAATTTATTAACTTTAAAAAAAAAAATTATATGGCCACTCCTATTTAAACATATGGTGCTGAACTATAGGGCTTTAAATGTAATAAACATATAGAACAGGTCCATTCGAAATTATGTAAAGATTTCTTAGATGCCATTACCTTTGTCAACGATTCAATGCGTTGAGGTGAATACGGAAGACCTTATTGCAGTAAATTACCATATGAAATTTATAAGATATTGGGTAAAACTTATTGAAATGGAAAACCACAGGTACCAATACAATGTTATTTTACGCTTAAAACACAAGAATCAGTATTTTTTTCACACGGTTTTGGTTTTATTTGTATTTACAAGAACTAGGCGACTCAAAACAATTTAGAAAACTTTTTAAACAGATATTAATCGATTGTTCTTTACAGATATGGCAAAGTGACATAAGTTACTCAAAAAGATGTGATTTCTATAGAAATTCTTAATCACTTTTGAATGTAGAATGATATTATAATCCTGATCTAAATCCTTATTATAAACGTGCCTTAACTCGTTTTAGGTGATCAAGTCATAAACTTAACATTGAAATTGAATAGACATTTTAACGTTGATAGGAATGAGAGGGTTTGTCTATATTGTCGAAACTTTGATTGTCGAAGACGAAAACAATGCATTTTTTATATGTGAAAAGTTATATGACAAAGGTTTCCATGAAATTATTTAGCAACATGTGCTTCAAAATGAGAACATACATGTTTAAAGTAATGAATAAATGGTGAGACTTACCCTTAAATTGCTGGGTAATTCTCATAAGATATGGTTTTTTTTGTCGTCTGCTTTACAAAACCATAGATAGCATCACCTGAAAACGCATTAAGTCGTTTCCAGCACTATAAGGATTAATACTCGTACAATGGTTGATTCAAGACTTTATCAATTAAACTGCATTCATACGTATAACAATCTCCTATGCAGAGTTATCGTTCCCTCACGGATACTAGATAAATGTGGGAGCGTAGCGGGAACCAATTTACTCGGGGAAGTGAATGACGCAATAATAAGCATCATTGAAATTAAAATGTTCTATTTGGAACCTACAGCAACGGGCTGGTCCCATCAATTAGAGAACATCAAGATAGGGAAGATGTCTTCTTTTGTCTTCTTTTGGACTTAAATGCACATCTGCGAATCAATTATTTGAATTTTTTTTCAGACTACGACCGAATCATTGTCCAACCATGGTATCCGCAACTTTGGTTTGCTGCCTTTTGGCTTTTGGTAAATATTTGCCTTAATCCTCTCGACGTTAATTTCTACCGTCATGTGGCAGTTGATATTATAATTATGTTACGTTTGTTACGTTATGGTGGATTGTGGTTCAACACTGTTTGTGGCGGGGTGTGCTATATACCTTGCGGTTATCAGCACACCTTTGATTATTACACTTGATGATTTCTCTCATGGACCCTGCGATATTTCCTATAGTCTGTCTCATAGAAATATAGTGTGTTTGTCGAGCATATAGTCCCTTCATGCCTCTTTTCTTTAACTTGCCTCTGTTTCCTTATAACTTATATGTGTACACTAGTATTGTTTATGTGAATGAATGTATTATTATTGTATAAGTGTACTCATATGTCTGACAAATTCAGACGTGAGCGAAAAAGAAAAGATATTTGAATTAAATATGTTGCGATAAGCTTGATTGTGATTTACCACAGTTTTCAGCAGTATTTCAGTCATATTGCATGAATCATCACACCTATCATTGTTCTTGCTGGTTTTCTCACTAGGACCGCAACATATATTAAGAAATGCTTGATTGCGGCCTAATGCCGGTTTAGCTTTTCTTCAGTCATATCGCAGAAATCAGCGCACCTACCAATGTTCTTGCTGGTTTCTTACAAGGCACGCACAATACTCGTCCCAATAGAAACATTCAGTCGGCTTTCTAGAATGACTGACTTTAACCAGAAACCAATTACAACAATCTATGACAGGTCTCGGGACGCTAAATGCCTATACTGAAGTCGCCTTTTCGGCTGCCAAGTCGGGGTACCAGAGCAACTCTGCAAGGATGGTGTACAACAAAGTGTACCTGAACAGTGATCGCGCCTACAACAGCTATTCTGGTATAATGACAGCCCCGGAATGCGGCATCTACACATTTACGGTATTATTGCAGTTATCATTTACCTTATTTCGTTTTCTGAGGTGCATTTGATTTCCGATACGTGTGTGAAGGTTTTGGAATTAATTTTGTTCTCCGAATTTAAAAGGCTATAAAAATATTTTGAATAGCAAGGAATTGAAAGAGAGGAAAGAAAGAACAGCACTCTGTCTTTGCCAAGAAACAAATGATAGTGCAGTGAATCTTTGTCAAATTTTCTTCGTGAGTTGAAACACTTCATTAAAAAGGCTATGCTTATATGCGTAAACCGCTCTGATGAAATGATGTATTACTTGTGACAAGTAATTTTAACATTTGTTGCAATTGTTTTTAAGGAAATCAGTATATGGTCATGGATTTAAAAATAGTTTTTACATGCCTGTATTCCTTATTTTCAATTTTATATATTAAACACGCTTTTTATTCAACACTTCCTAACCTTATTTTCAGAACAATTCATCAAACACAATTGTATGTATTTCTTAGAACAATGCTCGACGAATTCATACTTTTTTTTTATTGCTCTATTTGTTTACAATATCACATAACATACTTGACAAACAATTGGTTTACTAGAGCAAAAAGACAAAGAGAAGAAATACAGAGAAAGAAAGATAGGAGATACAGACAGATAAAAGGTTTACAATGCATATTGACATTTTTCATGAAAACTTAGATCTAACGTGTATATATCTATATCGTTCGAAGGCATATATTTTTTTAAAACAACTGTCAATTTTGAAATCGAGAAGTTATGGCTGGTTCTGTATTACATATCTTACATCTGCCCATTGTTCGGGGCTCGAGGGTTGTGAGTTTATATACTTATGTATATTCCAAGCTAAACGTAAACATTGTGTAAGGCCATGTATGGAAGGAATAGATTGTTTGATTTCACAAGTATAAATATATCGTTTTACGTTTAAAAACAACGTGTCGATAATGAATTCTTTCTTGCATAGTCCTAGTAAAAGATCTTCACTATTTAAAACGTAGTTTCTGTATTTTGTTTTTAACTTATTTGATAAAAATTGAAGTAAGGGTTTGACATGTACACATTCATAGAATAAGTGAAGAAGGGTTTCATCGTATGTTCTGCAAAAGGTGCATCTTTTATCGTCTTTCATTTTCATTTTCTGAAGGAGAACATTTGTCGGAAGAATTCTATGTACAATTCGTACCTGTAGCCATTGTAAGTAAGTATCTCGTGTTAAAACAAAGACATCGCTATATATTTTCTTCCAATCTTTATCTATATTGGGATAAAGAGTAAGCCACTTATTTTGACTTGTTGGTTTATCCTTGTTCTTTATGAGAGTGTTATATGTTAATTTATTTGAATTTGAGTTTGTTAGAATTGAAAAGAAGTAACAGTTTATTGAGGGGTTGTGGTAATCTAAAAGTAGTTTATTTGTTTTAACAAAGTTAAGATTTGTTAAATAAGAGTTAACGGCATTTCTTATGCTGTAGTAATGAATAAATAGAGTTCATACCTTATTTGAAGTTTATTCTTTAGTTTAATACAAGTTCTTAAACACGTGTATTTCTCATTCTAAGTTCACATTTATCAAACAAGTGTGTTTTCATATTCTCAGTATAAGTTCATCATACAATAGTGTTTTTCTTATTCTCGGTACACGTTTTTGAAACAACTGATTTCTTAGTATCGGTACAAGTTTATCAATTGGTTTGCTATTCACGGTACACGTTTATCAAACAATTGTTTTCTGGTTTGCGATAGTATCAAACAAAATGCTTTCTCATTTTAAGTACAATGTTCTCAAACGATTGTTTTCTTATTCTCAGTACAAGTTTATCAAACAATTGTTTTCTCATTCTCAGTACAAGTTTATCAAACAATTGTTTTCTCATTCTCAGTACAAGTTTATCAAACAATTGTTTTCTCATTCTCAGTACAAGTTTATCAAACAATTGTTTTCTCATTCTCAGTACAAGTTTATCAAACAATTGTTTTCTCATTCTCAGTACAAGTTTATCAAACAATTGTTTTCTCATTCTCAGTACAAGTTTATCAAACAATTGTTTTCTCATTCTCAGTACAAGTTTATCAAACAATTGTTTTCTCATTCTCAGTACAAGTTTATCAAACAATTGTTTTCTCATTCTCAGTACAAGTTTATCGAACAATTGTTTTCTCATTCTCAGTACAAGTTTATCAAACGATTGTTTTCTTATTCTCAGTACAAGTTTATCGAACAATTGTTTTCTCATTCTCAGTACAAGTTTATCGAACAATTGTTTTCTCATTCTCAGTACAAGTTTATCGAACAATTGATTTCTCATTCTCAGTACAAGTTTATCAAACGATTGTTTTCTTATTCTCAGTACAAGTTTATCGAACAATTGTTTTCTCATTCTCAGTACAAGTTTATCGGTATTGTTTTCTCGTTCTCAGTACAAGTACCGCAAATAAGTTTACTCCTTATTGTCAAGTTCAGGTTACATGAACAAGTTTGCTCCTTATGTCAAGTACATATTATATGAACAAGCATATATTGCTTTCATTATGGTACACATCACAAAAGACGTTAATTTCGCATTCTCAGTACAAGTTTATCGAACAAGTTAATTCCTTTTTTCAGTACAGGTTTGTGGCCTACTACAGACATGCAGTGTACATGTACCTCTACAAAAACAACGCTATCGTTTCCCGTAGTTACGCCTACGACTACTATGGTTACGCCAACGGCGGGAACACCATCATCCTGTACTTGCGCAGGGGAGATAAGGTATTTAAAGTTTATTGTTTAACCCTTCACCAAACATTAAATTTTCGCCTGTCCCAAATTGAAAGTGTTTGCAGACGACATTTCAAAATGTGATGAAATTGGAAAATAATCTTCTGATAGAGCAGAAAACATTGGGAGAAAAGGAAAAAACTGTTTGTCAAGATCAATTTTGCCTTTTCCCACAATATTTTCCAGAGTCGTCTGCAACAAAGTGGTTAAATGTCGTTATTGTTTGGTTATGGGTTTAAGCCATTTAAGAGGCCATTTCACGTATTGTATTCTTTGAATAACAAACATCTATAAAGTGGTGATATAAACTATCCTTGCCACTATTAAGTATAAGTCATTCCCACAAAAGGATGGATTGTCGTTTACAGTTTTATACCGTTTACTGTTTGGTACAGGATAAAGAAGGGTCTAAGCCTGAGACTCATATGGCTTTCCTGGATCCACCAGAACTAGTCTAGGGCTCTGAAATGACTTGCCAAAGGCCACTTTTACGAAACCAGACGTGTCGGTGTGGCTTAAAATTCGGGACCACTGAGCATTGCATAACCCTTAGAATGATTTCTACAAATTGTATAAATCAACCGCCATTCGGCATTCAGACCCCTCGGTGTTGTTGGCAAGCAACAATGGCCTCGGATCTGATCCGGTGCCGGAATTTCCCGAAGAGTTCCGATTGAAGTTTCGGACGTTAATCATTTCGTTTTAGGTCAGTTTTACGAATCAAATTGGGTTTGGATTTGGAATGGGGTGGGGTATGCTACATTCAACGGTATTCCAATTATATCGTGGGTACTACACTTGTCCATGGCCCTGAATACCATCTCAAATATTACACAGTATTAATTAGAAGGCACGGACTGGTCTACTTTGCTATCGTTCAAACTGCCGTAATGTTATACCGTTTTACTTGTATATTTATATACTGCAATGCTCTTCTATTAAAGCCTTGGTCAATGTTTTTCAGATATGGACGAAGAATTCCGGTTACGTCTATGGTGGTTACTACGCAACGTTCAGCGGTTACATGATTTCTTCTTCCTGGGACGACTCTTCTAAAGAATCTGAGGGAACCCCTGAACTTAGGGAGGACGCACCGGAAGAGATCCCCATCGAGGCAAACGAAGAGATGCCCATGGAACAACCGGAAAACTAAGATGCAGATGACAAACCGACGGTTCTATGCGAGACTATATTAAGTCATACACATTTGTTGTTGATTTACGATAGTCTTGCATTCAACTTTCGATACGAGAGTTTGTGACGAAGTAATAAGGATTTTGGTTTAACCTATTAAACTGGCTTATTTATGATGACAATTGATATGTTCCTTCTTAACCAAAAAAAAGTCCCCATTGGCATTGATGGTACGAACTTTCACTAGATACATAAAACGAGGAAGCGGGCTCCGTCACAACGTTACTTGACGTCGATAACGCCGGACACATTACTTCACTTTGACGATGAATAGTGATAAGTGATTTTTATAGAATATACTTCTTGTTAATAACGGTGTATTTCGTACCTTTGTTTCCATGAAGATATCCAACAGGTCGTATAAGTTATTTTTGTGACACGAGAAATTCAATAAAGAAAAATGAAAAATTTAAAACAAGAACCATGTTACTTCAGGAACAACCTCGTATACTTGATCTGAACAAAGGGGTATAATAAATGTATCCCGTTTTCTTCTATTAAAGCATCCATGAATTCAAAACGGTATTTTGTGTTTTGTATTAAGCCAAGACTAGATTTTTGCCAGTTCCTGGATAGGTAGACAACCCAGAGGGCCTCTGTTGCCATGTGATTAGGGTTAAGAACTTGAAAGGGCCTCTGTGGCCATGTGGTTAGAGCACAGAACTTGAAATCTAACAGCCCACTCCGCGTGGGTTCAAATCCCGGTGATGGCATTCGAATTTTCATGAGAGTTACGGAATGTCAATGGTTCTTCCCGACTTTACCAGCCTGAATGGGCAGTTAAGTTTGGGGGGTCTTGCTTCATTATAATGAGTCGGATATCACAACATAATTTAAATTATGTTGACACGATGTAAAACCCATATAGATTGATAGTTTGAACTATCTTAACTCATCGAATGCCGATGTATGTCAATGGTTCTTTCTGGCTTGACCAGCCCATATAGGCTAAGAAGTTTGGGGTCTTCCTCTACCATCCCGAATTGGGCATCGGCAACATAACAAGTAACGAGGAAAAAACCCAAAACCCATGTAAATAGTCAAAGAAGAAAAGAATAAAAAGAAAGTAGACACTCCTAACCACTCATTTGGTGTTTTTTAGGACATAGTTGGTGAGACATCGACGACCTATTGCAAGTTACCTTTAAGCTTATCATCGTAGCTGATACAAATCATAATTTCTGTTTGCTTATTTTACGGGTCTAGAGGTTAATTTTGTTCGAGAAATCTTATTACACCTAATGGGGCTATGATCATTTCCTACCTTTACTTAAAAAGTCTACCAAACGTTCAGAAGTTGTCTACCATTCCGATCTGAAAGTCTTTTAAAACAAAATAATTGACATCAAAAATCGGAATAAATCAGCAAATCCATCTTTTTCCTACAACACTTTTTTGGTAAACTGTATGGAGTAGACCCGTAAATGTTCAAGATTGTTTGCCAAAAGGATGACGTGCTTGTACCAGACGACTTTAGAAACAATCTTCACAGTTAAACACTGCGCTGTCCAATTTGGACAAACTATTGTTACGTGTATCGGGTCCTTCTCAGAGTAAAGCCATCGCGGGTCACCTAGCCAGGTACTAACCGCAATGTACGTTGCTTATCCCTTTCCCAAACAATAACGACATTTGACCACTTTTTTGCAGACGACCTTAGAAAACATTGTGGGAAAAGGAAAAATTGCTCGTGACGAGCAATTTTTCCTTTTCCCACAATGTTTTTTCCCCTATCAGAAGATTATTTTCCAATTTCATCCCATTTTGAAATGTCGCCCTTCAATTCGGAACAGTTGAAAATTTGTTGTTTTGGAAAGGGTTAAGTTCGAGAGAAAGTCAACCACTCTGCCGAATCGCCATTAAAAGACAGCTTCTACAGCGAGACTGTAGAAGTAGTATTTATCAGGGCTTTTCTGGCTCAAGGTCTAGAATTAGTATTTAAACATAAACCCTATTGCTGTCACATTATTCGTCCATTTCCCAAATAGAGATTTGTGATTAGTCCGGATGTAAAGCAACAAAAGAAAAGATCTCACCACTTCTGATGTGTCGGAGTTGTACTTTAAAAACATATGACTACGATAATACAGGAATAACATAGATAGATAAAAAAAAAGAATAATATCCAACCCAGTCTATGGTTTTGGGTGTAAGCAACCTTTTTCGACACGAGTTTAAAAAAGTGATTATAATGTAATCTGTGTGATTGCCGCACTCACAAACAAAAAAGAAAGAAAAACAGTATATCACGTATCATTTCGGAGAATGTAATTATTCCTTTTTCAAAAACATTTTGCACATGTAATAAAAACGACATTTAAATCAAAAGTAACAAAAATATATATATAAATATGTATATATATGTGTAAAATAACTTCAATACATCCGATTACTTCTGAGAGGTGTCGGATTTTGAGAACCGTTTCCTCATTGCGATTTTCATGCAGAAAGCTTCTAATCTTTTCGTGATGACGTCTTTGCGCACGGAGACTTCGCGATGTTTCTGTTTTCGTAGACACTTGTCCTGTAACGCTGTCGTCAAGTTGAGACGTCGCCGTCTTGCCTCGCACTGTTTGGCGTCGTAAAGACGGGCTAGCCTCGCCTTCGACTCCAAATGCTCTTGTCTGTTGATTTCCGCGGCGCGCAGCCGATCCGCTTGGTTGAATATAGGCTTTTAGGCGGGAAAAAAGAGAAAATAGAGGATTTGTTCATGCGGGGGGATCACGTCATCAATGTTTATGATATACAACAGATTGCAAACGATGGTGAATGTTGTATCCATTTTGGCCGAGGCGAGGCGAGAGATGCGAATGACGTTATCAACCATGGGTTTACTTATCATATACCAGCAGAACCGTAAAGTTGGTGGTCGGAACATGGTGTATATGAAATAGCGGAAATCAAAAGTAATCTGCTTAAAAAATAAACCTGTGGCGTGGCCATCTTGTTTGGACATTTATCGTAAACATTGGTCACGTGATCACCCCGCCTGTTGTTTAAGTAAGAGATGAGCTGTTGGACACTGATGTGTTTCCTGTATAGAGTATAGTCCTGCAATGCTCCCAAAGTTTGTTTTGATTGCCTAGTGCAGGACTATTTGTTTGGTATGTATGAACACAAATGCCGGTACCTCGGCTAGATTTGACAGATACACTGATTTTCGGACGGTACTAGTATACTTTGCTCCATGGAAAAAAACGAGACGGCTGAGGGGTCCATTTTATTACAGTTTTTGAGAGTTAAGTGGCCAGACTTGATGTTTCTTTATATAGCTAAGCGTAGAAAACAACATTTTCTTCACTCAACAGAGTCTTGAAAATACCTGATTTAACATTGGAGTCAATGGGAATTCAAGATCTCAAAAGCAACAGGTGTATGACCATATCCTTTGAGACTTTGTTCTCAGCTGTATGCTCTCAAAAAGCCAGACATAGCCCTTTTGTAGATTTCGAAATAAGAGGATAGTGTAGTATCAGTTCTCCAATGATTATCTCATATATTTAATTATCATCATTAAATTGAATATAATGATGATAATTAGATCTATAATAATGTTTATAATAAGATCTATAGTAATGATAATTAGATATATTATAATGATAACTAGATCTATAATAATGATAATTAGGTCTATTATAATGATAAGTGGATCTATGATAACGATAATTGGATCTATAATGATGATAATTAGATCTATAATGATGATAATTAGATCTATAATGACAATTAGATCTATTATAATGATAATAAGATCTATGATAATGATAATTAGACCTATCATAACGATAATCAGATCGATAATAATGATAATTGGAGAAGCGATGCTACACTTTCCTCTAGATGAATAGTTACCTGTTTGCCTGGTTTTGTTTGTTGTACAAAACTTGGTTTCGTTTTTGCATTTTCCTTCCCAATCACCACAGTATATGAGATACCTTTACGTGCTGGCATTTCGTTTTGGTTTTCTGAATAGAAAAGTGATAATGGTAATAATTATTTTATTCAAGTTTCAAACTGTGTCTTGACATATAAACTAAACGCAGTTTGTTGTCAAAAATGAATACAACATACAAATGCATAGAAATGCTTAAACATGCATAGCATGACAATACAAACAGTTTCTAGTTACAAATTCAATGTTGAATTGGGTAGACACTTTAACATTGACAAAGAAATTAGGACAAGTATTTTCTGTTTTTTTTTGCACAATGGATCTTTAATTGTAGAAACTTTGTAGCATGCTTTTTTCCAGTGTGCCAAATACAGTATAGAAGGCCAAACTCTTCCATATACTTGGTATAGTTGAGGAAATGACACCCGGCATTTCTATAGTCTCATGTTAAATACAAGTAATGTTGTTATTCGTAAGGTTGCAAAGCTTTTATTTGTTAACATGCATAATAAAAGAAAATTCACTACAATCTGCATAAAAATAAAATGCGTTATATGTAAATCAATTTAAAATGTCAGCCTTTATTACAAAATTGTCTATTATTTTCTGTTTGTGGACTTAACTAATTGTTGATATATGTGTATCCATTGTATGATGTTTTGTGGGCCAGTGGCCTTTATCTACAGCAAATAACTTTTGAAACGTTTGAAACCTACATAAACACTCCATTGTACTTCCCATACCTGATTCCCCGCGTAATGAGTTGGACTCATCACATGGACATTTCCCGCGTTTATTATAAGCAGAACCGCTATTCGTGAACCACCCTCCATCTTGTTTATCCTTACATTCTTGGTCTTCTTCTTTGTATTTAGCGACCACAGAAGAACCGGGCAACGTAGCTGATCTCCAAACAGCGACGGGAATTCTGCTTACTCCAGTAGATCGCATGGACTTATCACATATCGTTAACGCGCCACGGTTCATTAACGTACTCGAATTTCTCCAGAGATTTCCTATTCCGTTCTGTTGCGTAGATCGGTTGACGGGAGACTGTGTGCACCAGTTGGTGCCGACCTCTACCGTCAAATGATTGAAAATCTGATCGCCGGCGTTACGTCTTGATATATTAGACTCATAATCCATATCGATCTCTTCACGGCTGTGCTTAGATATATGTCGCCCCATTGGTTTATATCACCGATCGGGAAACGTGTTGCTTTGTCACATTCTAAAACAATTTCACTTTTCTTTTATTCAATCATTTACTTTGAGTTGTCTCTGGGACGCGTCTGTTTCGAGCAGAGACGGCGTCGTGAAGTAACCGTCTCCAAGTGACGTCATAAAAAGCGAAACCGGAAGTACCAGACTAACAAACTTGACGTTACTCAACCTTAAGACTGGGAACCGGTCTGTCATCTTGAGGGGGCATAGTGGAGGTTATAGACAGCGGGGGACCAGTATACTCAACCTTCATCCTCGCGGTCCAATCAGATGTCGACTTTTCTGTTTTGCTCTTCTTTTCGATTCAAACTGTGTATCACGTGGTTCGGTGGAAGTCAATACGGTGACTGTACGTGGAACACTTTAAATAAATCAACCCTTTCCAAAACACCAAGTTTTTGACCGTCCAAAATTGAAAGAGTCTGCAGACGACATTTCAAACTGTGATGGAATTGAAAGACACTCTTCCGATAGGGCAGAAAACGCCAAATTTTTGCTGTTTTGGCCAAGAGCAATTTCTCCTTTTCCCACAATATTTTTCAAAGTCTTCTGCAACAAACTGGTCAAATGTCATTGTTGTTTGGTAATGGGCAAACAACGCTTTCTGGCTGGCCAACAGCCTGATTTTATGAGTTCAGTAATTTGGGAATGATTCATAGACAATGGATAGAAATGTAGCAAGTTAACCAAATTTTACTACATGTATCCTAATTGGATTTAAGGCTGTGTCAATAGTTTTCCTGTTGTATTACGATTGTTTGTGGGATTTACCTTTACTAGAGCGCTAGAACCCAAATTTCTCGTGAAAAGACACCAAAACGAATCCATTGGGAATCGAACCTTGGAGAAAACACCAACGAATCCAGTGGGAATCGAACCCGGGACCACCGAGTTTCAACTTCATCACCTCTACTACTTACCTACTCAGATCTGCCAGGCTTTATTAAACAATTTAACCTTTTACCAAACACCAAACTTTCGACTGTCCAAAATTGAAAGAGTTTGCAGACATACATTTGATGCAATTTGAAAATAATCTTTTGATAGGGCAGAAAACATTGTGGGAAAAAGTAAAAATGCTCATTAAGAGCAATTCCTCCTTTTCCCACCGTGTTTTCTTAAGTCTTCTGCAACCTAATGGTCAAATGTCGTTATTGTTTGGGAAAGGGTTATAATATTTTCTGTGTAAACAAACGAAATCATGATATTTCTAGCTAGCTTAAACAGTCTTAAAGGTGCTAGTTCACAGATGAGAAAACTTGATAGTCAAAAGAAAACGTTGTTGATACAATACATTTTCAGTGGTTTTTTTTTCTTTAAACAATCAAAATTAGCTCTTGAAAGCTTATTCAAATCAGGAAACGTCAATTTGTCTAAGTATGTACAGTCTGTGTTGTAGATCTCAAAAGCGATGAAAAGCTTTTGGATGAAAATACATGTTATTTTTCTGTATGCACACTTTAATGAATTAAAAACGATATAATTTCGCTTCAAATGCCTATAATTCAATGCTAATCATACATCAGCCCAGTTGTTGATCAGTTTACAAGAAATCAATTTTTAACTACCAAGTTTCCATGCATCTGTGAACAAGCACCTTTAACAAGCATTTAAGCAATTGGGTAGGAAATTGCAATATATCTGAATGAGTGTTGACACTTATTCAATGTAAAGGAATTAAGATATATCTACCATAAAAACAAATTGATCATAAGGATACTTCTTTTATCGCATTGGTTTTTATGTCATTCCTATCATAATGATGGATTCTATTATATGCTATTTCAATTCAAACATTTTAGAATTAAGGGTTAACCCTTTCCCAAACAGTAACGGCATTTGACCACTTTGTTGCAGACGACTTTAGAAAACATTGTAGGAAAAGGCGAAATTGCTCAGCAATTTCTCCTTTTCCCACAATGTTTTCTGTCCTATCAGAAGATTATTTTCCGATATTATCATATTTTGAAATGTCGTCTGCAAACTCTCGCAATTTGGGACAGTCGAAAATTTGTTGTTTGGGAAAGGGTTAAGTACTTGATCAAGTTTTAAACAACACATATAAATTCTCCATTTTATTCTCAACCTTTTTGTACATGTATTCATGCTCCTATAGAAAACTAACAAATGTAAATCTTATTTCATAAGCAAGTTTATCAAACTAAATAACATTACAAAAATAGACAATCATCGAAAGACAAATAATTTATCCAAGAACATATTCTAAATTATAAACCATCAAAGCCATTACAAAGTTAAGCCACAAATCAATAGGTAAAGATATTATCCTTTAAACCCTTTCCCAAACAATAAAAACATTTGTCCACTTTGTTGCAGACGACCATAGAAAACATTGTGAGAGGGAGAAAATGCTTGTAACGAGCAATTTTTCCTTTTCCCAGTGTTTTCTGCCCTATCAGAGGATTATTTTCCAATTTCATCACCTTAAGCGATGTCGTCTGCAAACTGTTTCAATTTGGGACAGTTGAAAATGTGTTGTTTGGGAAAGGGTTAATTCCTCATACACTCACTTTGCCACATCTGATGCTTATGCCTTTGGTCATTTACCATCGCCAAATTTTCGCTATTTTTGATAAGAGCAATTTTTCCTCTTTCCCACAATATTTTTCAAAGTCATCTGCAACAAACTGGTCAATGTCATTATTGTTTGGTAATGGGTTAAAAAAACACTGTGGCAAAAGGATCAACTGTTTTGTATGTTGAATAATATTGAAATATAAGAGTGTATGTTGTTAAACTTACGCAAGTTTGTAGCAAAATATGTTTAATAAAATACCCTGATCATTAGAATTGATGAATTAAATTGAAAATATAAGTGGATCTTATCATAAAGATTAATGAGATTCAGCCGATAACTACATGAACATGTGTTTGTTCTTGTGAGAAAAATATATAAACAAAGTTTTCCAAAACAGTGGGCAAGAATATACACATAACTAACAAACAGATCTATAGCTCGCTTGATTCAAAGTTTAGTAAACAAATGTAAACATTGATCACATGATTACCCCGCCTGGTAAATGCTTTTCTAAAGATCATTTCCGTAGTGACTTTTTTGAGTGCATCAGAGACTGCAGATGACAATTTTTAAGTAGAAATAATAAAACACTTTTTTGTAATATTTGGCAGAAACTGTTGTGATAAATAAAAAACATTCATCATTTGCAATTTCCCTTTCGGTCACAATGTCATTATTTTTTTCTTATTCTGCATATGATGAAAATGAGTTTGTGTGTATGGTGTTTAACGTCTCATCAACAATTTTTCAGTTCTGTAATGGCTTTCCTGTATCCTCCAGTACTAGACTAGGGCTCTGAAGAAACTTGCCAAAGATCTCTCCCACAAAACCAGAAGTGTTGTGGGGCTCGAACCCAGGACCCCAAAGTACTAAGTATGCCACCTTAACCACTGGGCCACGCAGGACCCTGCAGATGTTGAAAATGAGTATAAATACATGTATATAATAATCAAGATATTAATCTTTCAAGAGGGGTAGTAACAAATAAATCATATTGATTGAACAAACAGGCATTACAACTTAAAGAAACTGGCAGGTATACATAAATATGCATATAAAATTTAGACAACCCTTTTTAAAGGTGCGGTTAGCAATTGTTTTGTATACTAGAAAATACATAAATATAACATATGAAAATAAATTCTTTCTCTATCACAGTGGTGTGTAAAACCTAAAGGGATTCAAAAATCGTTGACAAAAGGGATTCAAGAACAGAAAATCTTCTATTGATATCAAGTCAGCTTTAGTTACTCTCAGATATATCATTTTGAAGGCACTTTTGAACACGTTACCACCTATTGCCACATTTTTGCCTCTTGCAGCAGACGACTTTCCAAAAGCATTGTGGCAAAAGGAAAAATTACTTGTCACGAGATATTTCTCCTTTTGCCACAATGCTTATTCAATCCATTCACATAACATAACAGCAGAGTGGTAAAGAGTTGAAGCAACACATACATGTTTTAAGAAAAAACATTCAATTTCCTGATAAAATAGTGTATGTTTGTTTTAAAGTAGTTGAAAATTTGCCGTTTGGTAAAGGGTTAACCACTGGACCATGCAGGACACTGTGAGCTCATATCTGCATAGTGTACATGAGGCACATTAACCCTTTACCAAACGCCAAATTTTTTAATGTCCCAAATTCGAAGAGCTTGCAGACAACATTTCAAAATGTGATGAAATTGCAAAAACTATCTTCTGGTAAGGCAGAAACATTATGGAAAAAGGAGAAATTACTCGTTAGGAGCAATTTCCCCTTTTCCCACAATGTTTTCCAGAACTGTCTGCGACAAACTGGTGAAATATCCTTATTGTTTGGTAATGGGTTAAAGAAATAGGCCCAGACCATGTTTATATGTTATAGATTTTAAGTGCGCTGTTGGTGTAAATGAATCAATATAGAAAATGCTGTTAAGGAAATGGGTCATACTCAAATGCCAATTACAGTCCAGCTTGTGTTAAGCAACCATCCTTTGAAGCAACCAACCTGCCTTAAACAACCAGTACAGAAAGTCCCATTGTTAGATTTATGGTGTATATCAATTTGTGTTAAACAGCCAACTTTCTCAGTTCCATAGGCTGGCCTCTTAACACAAGTTTCACTGTACCCTGTTGAGAAAATGTGTCACACACTAAATGCCAAATGTGAAGCTAAGAAATTATATTGTTTTAATGCCATATACGCTGTTGACAGCATATGCCATACTAAATGCCATATATTATGTTTACAAAATGTATTATTAGAAATGCAAAAGATGCTAATAAGAAGATGTGATAAACAAAATGCCATGTATGATGTTGCGAAAATGTTTCTTACTAAATGCAAAATAAACTGTTGAGAATATGTCTAATACAAAAAATGCTGTTGAGAAAATGTCTAATACAAAAAATGCTGTTGAGAAAATGTCTCATACAAAATGCCTTACTCCCTTCATTGATATTGTATACCTTCCTTGAACTGGCTTTGTAATAAAATATAAAGAAGATTTAGAAAAAAAAAAAATCAATAATTTCCATCATTTCAAAATGTAGCATTGCAAATTATAAAGGCTAACAATGATATAAACAATAGGTATAAAAATAGACAAACCAAAAATATTCATCCCACTAGCATAAACTCTTTACTTAACAAAAAGGTCATTTTCTATCTTCTCCAATGGAAAGACTTTAGAAACAATAATTCATATTCTAAATCAAATATAAATAAATTTCTCAAAATGGATCAAAGATATTTGCATACAAGCAACTACTGTTCTGCCAAGATTGGTTTTGAATAGAATGATTATAATAACCTGACCTGATTGTTTGGTAAAGGATTGCGCAATTATAAACAGAGAGTACTACAGTAAGTTACCCAAGATAACATGATAAATAACCCCCACAAGTTACAAATATTGACCCAAAATCAACAATTAGAGTTTTTCTTTAAATGTCATTGCTCAATCTTTTCTACATCTGTTTAAATGATCAACTTACTTTTTTAACACAATGTGTGCACAAAACTCTAGAAATTATTGTGACAAATGAAGAATTGTTCAATAATGAGCAATTTTGTCTTTTATCACAAAGTTTCTATCAAACATAAAGAAAAAAGTAGTTTTAATACTTATAACTGGTATTTCATTTAGGCAAAGGGTAAAATTAAGTTGATAACAAACGAGAATACACAAAAAATATGTGCCAATTAAATTAAGTTAACCTTTTGAAAACTCTTGAAACATTTGTTGGAAATTATTTCCAACAAATGTTTCAAGGGTTTTCAAAAGGTTAACTGTTTCATGACTGTATCAATGATCTCAGGGCTCTCAAATGATAGAAAGATATCAGAAAAAGCACATACACAAGCATAAAACTTTGCCTAAATGTAATTATATTTGAAGACAAATAACAACTATGTTGAATGATGAAGCTACATTTACATAGACTACCTTGTCTTTCCTACATGATACCCACAAAAACAACCCTCATCATTTTATATATTCAACAAGCAGCTTGAGAAAACTATCACAGTAAATTCTCTAAAATTCCAAATTTTGTTACAATTCCCTATATTTTCTTATAAAGAAGGGATTTCCTTACAAAATGTAATAATTATATGCCAGTTAACCCTTGACCAAACACCAAATTTTCGACTGTTCCAAATTGAAAGAGTTTACAGACGACATCTTAAATTGTGGTGAAATTAAAAAATAATCTTCTGATAGGGCAGAAAACATTGCGGGAAAAGGAGAAATTGCTCATTATGAGCAATTTCCCCTTTTCCCACAACGTTTTCCAGAGTCGTCTGCAACAAACTTGTGAAATGTCGTTATTGTTTAGTAATAGGTTAAAGAATGAAGGTCCATTTTCATCTGACTATGAAAAAGAAGAAATATCTTGAAATACTTGAGGAAGCAGTATATGTTAAGCACTCATAGATAACTATAAATACAGTTGTTGATCAAAACCAATTTGGATGAATTAACAAATGTCTGTTATAAGTCACATATAAAAAGTGAAGACCTTACCACAGTATTGCACTGAATAAACCTCCATTTGTTCAATTATTTTGACATGGGAATAACCATCAACTTGTCCAATTCAATATTTTGACATACAGAATAAACCTCCATTTGTCCAATACCATTATTTTGACATACAGAATAAACTTTCATTTGTTCAATACAATTATTTTGACAAACAGAATAAACTTTCATTTGTTCAATACGATTATTTTGACAAACAGAATAATCTTCCATTTGTTCAATACAATTATTTTGACTTACAGAATAAACCTCCATTTGTTCAATACAATTATTTTGACATACAGAATAAACCTCCATTTGTTCAATACAATTATTTTAGGATAATTGGTAAACAAAGGAACTGCTGATTTCGTTGTTCAGGATATGGGGTGGATAAAATCATTATTAAACCAATACCTTCATATAGACTTGTTAGACTGATCCAAATTGAAAACAACTTCAGATTATAATAACAAAACTTTGAAAATAGTGTTTTCTTTAAGAAAATGCTCAGAATCCATTGTGAAAGAAGGGGAACTTGTGTGACTGAGTAATTTCTCCCTTTATCTCAACGACTTCTATTAACATTTCTACTCAACTCTTTACCAAACACCAAATTTTTGACAGTCCCAAATTGAAAGAGTTTGCAGAGGAAATTTGAAAATGTGATAAAATTGGAACGTAATCTCCGGATACAGTAGAAAACATTGTGGGAAAAGAAGAAATTGCTCATCATGAGCAATTTCTCCTTTTCACACAGTGTTTTCCAGGGCCACAAAACAGTGGTAAAATGTCATTATTGCTTGGTAATGGTTAAAGCTGAATCAAAGCACATTATTGTATGGATATAATGAAGTTACAAGTTTACATTGTTCTTGCAACTCTCAAAGCACAACATTAATGAAACAATAACAAAGCCCAATGGAAGCATTTTTCTGCCTTTACAAGTTGCAAGTCTTTCTGGAGTTTGGCCTTTTGGAAAACACCTGTATGAGTACTTACTCCTGCAAGCAAAGCAAACATTAATGTCAGATTTTTATGTGTAATAAATATTATCATTTTAACCTTTTCACTACCAGACCTTGTCACTCTCTTGTATACCAAGGGAAAATGTTGAAAAAAAAATGGAAAAACGACAGAATTTACCCCTTCAACGCCTGTAACAGATGCTCAACTGATTCATAAAAATCAATATCAAGTTTCACAGTACACTATAAACCAACCTTCTATACTCTAACGTGTACCTAGTGCTTCTTTACATACAACCATATTACGCCGTTTATCGACAGCGGATATGGTAAAAAAGGTGCTTAAAGTGGGCTGGCTATATCCAGCACTAAAGGTAGTGGTTGAATTTGATAAATGAAATATTTAGAGAATAACACCAATAAAGCAAAGTTTCAAGCAATGTGTTTATATTGGTTTAACATTGCATCAAAATCATTTAAGTAATGTTACAATGCCTGGCTCCTTATGATAGAGGCAGACCCCATACTCAGCTGCCCATAAGGGCTGGTCAAGCTGGGTAGAACCATCAGCATTTTATCGGAAAAGTCGGAAAATACAAATGCCATCACCAGGAATTGAACCCACCTGGAGAGGGGCCATGTGATTTCAAGTTCTGTACCTTTACCACTACGCCATGGAGGACGCTTTTCATCCAATGGATTTATATCTAAAGCATAGTTCTGAGGTAAAGTTAAGTTACAATCAAACCTTGAACCTTTCATACCCAAGGCAAACACCCTCCCTACTTGATACAGCAGTACCTGCATGTTCCTTTGGAATAACCTTTCATACCCTTCGTAGATACCCTACCTTGTCGCTACTCCATTATCTGCATGTTTTATTGGAATTAATGTCGTTCAATAATGGACGCATTCATTAAAATACTTATTTCATACAGGCAACAGAGGCCCGTCTTCATCTAATGGGTTTGCAATAAGGCATAGTTCTGAGGAAAATTTAAGTCTCAATCAAAACTGTAACCTTTCATTCCCAAGACAGACACCTTACCTACTTGCTACTACATTATCTGCATGTTTTATTGGAATTAATGTATTGTTCAATAATGGATACATATAGTGCATTCATTAAAATACTTTGAGAGTTCAATGCAAGACTATAGCAAGTGCTTCATGTTTATGAAGCACTTACTACAGTATTGGATTGAACCCCTGACTTATTACATATTGTACTTGTAACTAATTTCAAACTTGTGTTCAGAAGCCAGCCTATGGAACAGAGTAAATTGGCTGTTTAAGACAGGTTGGCTGCTTATCACAAATTGATGTACACTATAAATCTAACAATGGGACTTTTTTGTAGTGGTTGTTAAAGGCGGGTTGGCTGCTTAAAAGGGTGGTTGCTTTACACAAGTTGGACTGTAATTAAATACTCATTACTTACTAGTACTCATGCTTTAACAAATTGGCCTCTTCATCCCCTGGCTTCATGCGGCCAGATTTACTGATTGTGATGTACTTCAGAATCTGAAAAAATTACAGACACTCACGATTGAAAGTTATCCCAAAATCACTTATTTAGAGCAATAATATAGTATCTATTTCGTTCATAATGGTTTTATGTCACATCAACGTGGTTTTATTTATGTTGCAATGCCTGTCTCATAATGATGGAGGAACAGCCCAAACTTAACTGCCCATAAGGACCAATCAAGCCTGGTAGAACCAGTGGCATTCCGTAAGTCAGCCAGGAGACTAGCTCTCATGAAAATCAAATTGCAATCATTGGGACTTGAACCTAGTGCGCGGATCTCTCCAATACTTTAGTAAGTGCTTTCCAAATATGAAGGCATTACCATAGTTTTGCAATAAACCCTTGATATGTTCGAATCTATAGACCTTAAACTTAACACCATATTACTTTTTCTCTATACTTTAATAATTGTTGTCTGAATTTTCCTTCAATTTGGATTTGTCAAACCATTTTATATATGATATTTTGTGACTGTTCTAAATTGGAATCAATAGCAGACGGAAAATATAAACCATGAATGATAGTATATATTTATATGTTGTGTGTGACAAAAAACAAGATGACATGTGACAAACAATTTCTCTTTTTCATTCAATTGCTTTCCTTTATCATCTGCTGAGAGTTTGTTAACCCTTATAGCACTGGAACCAACTTCATGCTTATGCAAACAGGTTAGATCCAGGCCAGCCGCCAAATAAATTGGCGGCTGGCCTGTGATCTAACCTGTTTGCTACTCTGAGTATCTTTCCTCAACAAAATTAAGCAGATAAGTAAAATATTGGAAAGCAGACGACTTAAAAATCCATTTTTAGAAAATAACCAAGCATTCTAAGGCTTAAAACTAGAACAAAGGTATATGAAAATGTGTTCATAGGCTCAACTTCTTTAAATTCATAAAAGATCATGTCTTTTATGAAAGCTGTCAAGAATGAATGGTGTTTTAAGGCACATCGACAGCTAAGGTCATATGAAAGTTGTACTTACCCTTGATCTGTTAAAGTATGTAATAAACATTACAGCCACCAGCAACAGCACAAGGAACAACACCCAGGGGAAAGTTGATGCTTCTTGGTACTCTTCGGTCATCTCCTTGGTACGCATTTCATTCTCTCCCATATCTGAGTACATTAAAAGAGAGATAACTTCATAAATTAACCCATTACCAAACAATTATGACATTTAACCACTTATTTGCAGATGACTCTGGAAAACATTGTGGGAAAAGGAGGAATTGCTCGTGCCGAGCAATTTCTCCATTTTCCACAATGTTTTTGGCCCTGTCGGAAGATTGTTTTCCAATTTCATCAACTTTTGATATGTTGTCTGCAAACTCTTTAAATTTAGGACCGTCGAAAATTTGGTGTTTGGTAAAGGGTTAGTTGAAAGATTATGCCTAGAAAGTGCATCTATACGTTGAGGTAATACACCAATGGTTCAATGCAAGACTGTAGAAAATCCTTCACATTTGTTGAGCACTTACTATATATAGTCTTTCAATGAGCCTTCAATATATACATAGTATTTTCTTTAACAGATTGAAATATCTGCATCACAAAATTAATGATCTTTATCTTTTCTGCATGGAAATAATTGAACTGGGAAGCTGTCAATAATTAAGTCTTAAGTTACTTAAGAAATCCATATTCTTGATTTATTCACAGAAGAAAATTCATTTTAAAATCCCAATCTTTGAGATAGTCCTACTAATGCAAAGTTGCAAGGTGGACACGCTACTTGTGGGAATCGAACAAGTGACCCTCATTTCCAAAAGCTGACGCCCTACTCCCGGGACCAAATCAAACAATACTGTACAAAAGTTTCATTTTAAAACTGTTTACCCACATAAAGTTAAATAATCTGACTGCCTAACAAAAGAAACCTTACTGATCCTCTGAGTAAAGTTTTCACTTACCAATAATGTCACTGGAGTCATCAGACATGTCTGTTGTTACCTCTTAGAATACAGGGTCATCTGCTTTCCAAAACCTTAAATATCTGCTTGATTTAGTTGAGGGAAGATACTCAGAGTAGCAAAAAGGTTAGATCACAGACCAGACGCCAATTTACTTGGCGGCTGCCCTGTGATCTAACCTGTTTGCATAAGCATCAAGTCGGTTCCAGTGCTATTAGGTTAAATGTGGTTTAGTCAGAAATCCAATATCACACAAGTAGTTTCCATCATCATCATCATGATAAGCATTTGTTACAAGCATTTGGTTGAATAATCTGACTGTCGAACACAAGAATCATTTTTAATGTTTCCACTTACCAACAATGTCACTGGAGTCATCAGACATGCCTGTTGTTAATGTAGGTTTAGCCAATAGTCCATCACCACGCAAGTCATCATCATCACCATAATTATCATCATCATCATCATAATAATCATCAGATACAGTAGTTTTTGAGCCAATAAAATGTCCATCATCTTCAATGAACTGATCACCTTCCATATTATTTCCTTCTTTATCTTCATCGTCAGCATAATTATTGTCAGATACAGAGGTGTCTGTATCTGAAACATTTCCATCATCTTCAATGTACTGATCTTCATCCAGAATATCTTCTTCATCATCATCATTATCATCATCTTCATCATCATCATCATCATCATCATCATCATCATCATCAACAACAGAATTATTGTCAGTTCCAGCAGTTTCTGTACCTGTAACATCTCCAGTATCTTCAATGAACTGATCATCATCATCATCATCTTCATCATCATCATCATCAACAAGCCCTGCAGTATCCTCATTCCCATCACCTGTTAAAAAGATGCAGAGTTTTTTTTTTCAGTTTTGGGGGTAGGGGGTTGGGTCCCATTAGGGGTGGGGTGTGGGTTGCATGTATAAGGGGAAAAAGGGGAAATTTTTATGCTAGGAAGTAACAGTACAAAATCAAGTTTCAACGCTAAAATTCATCATACATAGAGAGAAAAATATTATTCCAACTCTTTTTCATCAACATGTTATCCTCAAAGTCTAGCAATATATTCGTAACGAAAGACGTATTTAAATAAGGTATTGATTAAAATTGAACAACCCTTCCAAGAGGGGAATTTTTCAAATATTTGGGGGGAAAATACATCCTCTTGAGATGGGGTAATGAGGCCAAATAAGGCCGAATATTTGAAGAAGAAAAAACACTGAGATGAAAGACATCTAACACTAATAATCAAACTTAAAAAATATCTAAGATCATAAATATCCCAAGTAATGAAAGATTTAAGGTAACTTATTACTTATTAAGATAAAGAGTAAGACCTAACTCTTCAATCTGCTTATTGCACAAAATTTATTAAAAACCTCACTTAACCCTTTACCATAGCCAAATTTTCATCTGTCCAAAATTGAAAGAGATTGCAGACGACATATCAAAATTTTATGAAATTGGAAAATAATCTTCTGATAGAGTAGAAAACATTGTGGGAAAAAGAGAAATGGCTCGTTATGAGCAATTTCTCCTTTTCCCACAGTGTTTTCCAGAGTCGTCTGCAACAAACTGGTCAAATGTTGTTATTATTTGATAATGGGTTATTGAATCATATTTACCTCTTCTATGTTTTATGCTTATTTGCAACAGACACCATAAAAATGAATGAATGATGCTTTAAGACGCATCAACAACTTTGGTCATTAAGAGTGCAACAGTTAAACAAAAAATCATTAAAATGACCAAAATACTTATCGGAAACATAATTGATAAATAAAGAATGAAACCTGAAATTTTGCTCTAGATCATTTTTAGCAAATTCTCTTTTTATCACAATGTTTTCAAAACATATCTTTGGCATAGAAAAGACAATAAAATAATAAACAATAATGTTAACTTACCAAAAATTGCTTTGTATTTATCAGGCAGTTCATCATAGCTGTAATATGAGAAGTGCATAGGTATTTATATTTATCAAGGTTTTTTACATCACATCAACATATTTTCAGTTATGTGGGAATGCCTGACTCTTAACCCTTTCCCAAACAACAAATTTTCGACTGTCCCAAATTAAAAGAGTTTGCAGACGACATTTCAAAACCTGATGAAATTGAAAAATAATCTTTTTATAGGGTAGAAAACATTGTGGGAAAAGGAAAAATTGCTTGCTATGAGTGATTTTTTCTTTTCCCACAATGTTTTCTAAAGTCGTCTGCAACAAAGTGGTCAAATGCCGTTATTGTTTGGGAAAGGTTTAATGATGGAGTAAGACCCCATACTCAACTGTCCATAAGGACTGGTCAAGCTGGGTAAAACAATCAGCATTCCGTAAGTCAGTCGGGAGACTACCTCTCATGAAAATCCATGTGCCTTCTGCATGCATCGGGATTTGAACTCACACGGCGAGATACCATGTGATTTCAAGCTTTGTTGTCTAACCGCTAGGCCAGGGAGGGCCAAGAAATAAATAAGTTATCAAGTGAAGAGTATGTCAAACTCTTTGATATTCACTAAGTAGGATCTACTAGACTTCTCTCTATCCCAGTCTGGATTTCAGCTAGGTATCCCATGAAATATTACACACAGGGTCTTCCCTAGACATTTCACTCACTGTGGGGCCCCAGCGCCTTAATTTCAGATTTAGCACTCCCCCAGAGCCTTAATTGATTTCATTGCACTTAAAATTCGTCCACAGCACTTTAACCCATTACCAAACAATAATGACAGTTAACCACTTTGTTGCAGATGACTCTTGAAAACATTGTGGGAAACAGAGAGATTGCTCATTAAGAGCAATTTCTCCTTTTCTCACAATGATTTCTGCCACATCAGAAGATTTTTTCCCAATTAAATCACATTTTGAAATGTTGTCTGCAAAGTCTTTCAATTTGGGACAGTCGAAAATATTGCGTTTGGTAAAGGGTTAAATCTGTCCAGCAGGCAGACAACTTGTTTAACCTGCTGCCTTTAACAGATTGGATTATAAGATCTATCTGGCAAACAAGTATCTGATTTTGATACTGAACAGTTGAAATTCAGTACAAAATCATAATTCAAACTTATTGATCCCTCATCTAATGAGGACATTTTGATACTAATAAGACAGTAAAACCAAAAGGTTGACATATATCTTTGGCATCAGGGTAACATTTCATGTTAAGAATATGTAAGTTCAAGACAACATTCCCTCTTGTTTCAATATTGCAAAGTAAAGCGCCAATGGAATCGTCTCTCAGAGATGCTGCCAATGGCGGGTCACATTATAATATTGAATGTTCATTCAAGAAACTATTCATGTTTATCAGTTTAGACCTACCAAAATATTTTCCTTAAGTCGTTTAGTAAAACAGTGACCAGAATCCTAAAAAACATGTACATTAACATACCTGTCATAACCATCATCATCATTGCCATTGTAGTCATAATCATCATCATCATCATCATCCACTTCCTGTGCAATATCATCCAGATCAGGAATATTTTCGTCTTCTTCATACAAGTCAGAATCATCATAGTCTTTATCGTCATCATATATACTATCATCCTCCTCTCCATTTAACCACCAATGGTCATCATAATCATCAATGCCCATACTCTCATTATGGTTGCTGTCTTCATTTTCAGGTAAATCAATCGTGTTATTTACATCGTTCTCTCTATTTGGTGTATTGTCCTCTCCAATGTCCATATCATCATTACCGTTTCCATCTGTATAATCATCATCTTCATCTTCCTTGATAACAGTATCTTTATCAAACATCCCTTCATTATTTTCATCATTAGCAGCAATCTCAGATGCACCCAATTTATCCATTTCAGATTCCATACCATTCATTCCATTGTCTGAACCCTGATTTGTATCAATTTTGTCAATGCTGCCATATGGTCCTTCAACTTTTTTACTTTCTTCTTGAGCTAGATCTTCTATGCTGGTAGGTACTTCGTCATTCACATCATGTCCTGATAAATTATATGAACCATTCACAGGTAGGACAGGAACCCTTTTATCATCATTCTGAATTTCTGGATGATAATTATCAGGCATGTCTTTGAGATTGTCAGCATCTTTCCTTTCTAATTCAGTGTTAGCTGGAGAAGCAGAATTATCAAGATTGGCATTTACACCAGTCAGTTCATTTTGCGCCTCCATGTCTGATGTGATTAAGCCTGGTGTTGTTGCAGCAACAACAGTGTTTACAACATCTGCTTGTTGTTGTATATTCGAGGCGTCAACTTCTGTAAGAGAACTCTGTGTTGGGTTGAAGGGGATTTGAGGACCCGGCATCAAGAAATTGTTATAGGCCTCTGCAATCTTACCTTCTTCAAATTTAGTACTTGCACTTCCAGCTGTTAAATCAGCAGTGTTTTGGACAGCAATACTCTCATCAGCTTCAGTCTTCTCAGCTAACATATCAGAATGTTGATTTACGAAATCTTCTGTTTGCTGTTGCTTGTCTGTAATGGTTGAATCAGTCCCAGAATTTTGTGGTGAATTTATTGGATAATTGAAATTTGGTACCAGAATTCCTTCTGGATTTTCTATTGTTTTATGTTCTTGTTCAGTGTTCACATTTTCAACTTCATTATAAGGATCTATGTTCGCACTTTCAAGCTTCTGGTCTGTTGTAACAGAGTCTTGTGTTGTTCCATTATCTGGTTTTACAGCTGCTTCCTCCTGTTTGTTTGAAAGGTCTGAATCAATCAGAGAATTTTGAGGAGATTCTAGTGGAATTTTCGTGTCAGGTGTCAAAGATTCATCAAATGGCTTTTGTGTTTCCGCATTGTCACCTAATTCAGCACTTAAACCAGCAGCTGGTGAGACAGAGTTGTAACCCTCACCAGTTTCAATACTATGGTCATCTTTATCAGGGGTTGGTGTTACTGAAGTTTGGGGGTCTGAAACAATTGAGTCTGTCAAAGAACTTTGCGGTGGTTCTATTGGAATCTGTGGTCCAGGCATCAACAAGTTATGGAAGTCCTGAACTGTTCCAACTTCTTCCTTTGCCTGAGCACCATCATTTATAACTGGATCTATATAAATAGGTAAAGAAACAATAATGGCAATTAACATTGAGAGTGATAGCAAATTTTGGAGTTAAGCTTTTGAAGCAGGTTTACTGCCTTTTCTGATAATCTTTAGCTATTTCAAACATTTCAGGTTTCCATATCCCAACCAGCACTTCAATGCTAACCCTTTCCCAAACAATAATGACATTTAACTACTCTTTTGCAGACGACTTTTGAAAACATTGTGGGAAAAGGAGAAATTGCTTGTGACGAACAATTTTTCCTTTTGCCACAAGGTTTTCTACTTTATCAGAAGATTGCTTCCCAATTTCATTACATTTTGAAATGTCGTCTGCAAACTTTCAATTTGGGACAGTCCAAAATTTGTTGTTTGGGAAAGGGTTAAACTAGAATTTTCATTCCAAATCATATGGTTTCCCCATAGTGACATGGAGGGAATACACCAGATATACATATTGTAAAGTTTGTTGAATGTTTATGCAAATTAAGGAACCTAATGCATTGTTGTAGAGAACATGCTGGTATATGATATAAAGACAACACAACCACTCAGTGTACGAGCAGTGTTTTTCACTGATCGGATGTGTTTGTGTATTTGAGAGGTTTATTTGCTCGGTTTGTTACATTGGTGGCAGTGGTGGGCCGAAGACTTCTCCTTCTATCTGAGTTGCCTTTCCCACATTTTTACCAAGGGCCAAGACTCGGGATGAGCCTTCTCGGAGGTGGGAGTAATGTAACATTCTTTGAACTTTTATGCAAATTAGGGAACCTATTGCATTGTTGTAGAGACAACACAACTCCTCAGTGTATGACAGTGTTTTTCACTGATTGGATGTGTTTGTGCCTTCTATATTCAATTTTATCCTGTCACTAGTGTAATTTTGGGACCGATAACTAGGTGCCTTATAACATTTGTGATATCCGGCACTAACGATGTAACACATGCATGTGAAGAATCATGACGTCATAAGAGCTCCATGACGTCATGTTTACACAATTCCCTACTTATTTTTTCCTATTTTCTCGTGTTTTATTTACATCTTGTTTTTTTTTTTATAGAATACATAAAGGTAACAGGATAAAACAGTGATTTTAACCCCTTATGAGAAGATATAGAGAATAGATGGTTGGAGTCTTTGAATGGGAAAAGTTATTGGGCTCGGCTTCAGATTATTATCCGTTTCGCCTTCGGCTCACTGGATAATAATCCTAAGCCTTGCCCGATAAAATTTCCGATTCACGACACCAACCATCTATTCTCTATATCTTCTCATAAGGGGTTAAAATCACATCAACAGTATTTCAGTTATGTTGTGATTCATGGCACATAATAATGAAAGACCCAAACTTGACAGCATAAGGGCTTATCAAGCTGAGAAGAACAATCAGCATTCCATATGTCAGTCAATGCCGAGACTTTGTCTCATGAAAGTTCAAATGTCATCAGAGAGATTTGAAGTCACACAGAGAGGGACCATGAATTGTGATTTCAGGTTTTGTACTCTTATTATTTGGGCGGGGAGGCCCCCATGACCCTTTTAACCCTTTCCCAAACAACAAATTTTTCGACTTTCCCAAATTGAAAGAGTTTGCAGACGACATTTCAAAATGTGTTGAAATTAAACAATATTCTTCAGAAAGAGCAGAAAACCGTGTGGGAAAAGGAAAAATTGCTCGTCAGGAGCAACTTCTCCCTTTCCAAAAATGTTTTTTAAAGTTGTCTGAAACAAAGTCGTCAAATGTCGTTATTGTTTGGGTAAGGGTTAACATTGAAGTGCTGGTTGGGATATGGAAACCTGGTTAAGGCATTCATGGAAATATATGTTTCACATCAAAACAAGAAATGCCGCTTGTGATTAACAATAGATCTACATATAAGATTTTATTTGTTTCAATGGCTTTTTAAATTGGGTCGATAGAATTTGAGTAATAAACTAATATTGGGAATGCTCATTAACCCTTATTGTGCTGGAACTGTATTCATGCTTATGCAAACAGGTTAGATCCTGGCCTGTGATACAACCTGTTTGATACCCTGAATATCTTTCCTTATTAGAGTTAAGCAGATATTTAAGTTTTCGAAAGGCAGACGACACAAAAACCTAACTTTAGAAAATTACCCAGCATTCTAAGGGTTAAAGATGAAAAGACCTCTTAGGTAACTTTGATTGTGAAGCAGAGTAGAAAGTTTTAGCCATGAGTCTACCTTCCCTTGGTAGTCAAGTTCAATTGGCAGAATGTTGTCCAAGTTTTAAGATAGTTGTGGGTTTGAGCCCCACACTTGGTGCACTTTTCTTCAACACTGAACATAATTATGAGCAAGCTTCACTTCCTGAATGAGAACAAAAATATTACAAATACAAGCAGAAAGAAAACAATTTTCACATTTTGCAGACAACATTAGAAGAATTATTCTGTCAATGTAAAATAAAACGGTAGCCCCCCAACAAACTTTTTACACCTTTATCCATATTAGTTAGAAATATGTCTTCCTTATTTTTTGCACATCTGCTGCAGATACTTTAGAAACTGCCGATATTAAAAAAAGAGCAGTTTGACCTGATAAGCTCAGCATTCCATTGTGTAAGTCAAAATGGCTTTTAAACTACTCAAAATCATAAAGAAAATGTTATATTGCATACTTTATAAGTGTCGTCTGCTGCTGCTTTCAATTTGGTCAAGCCACAATGTTCCATGTGTGGGAGTGGGTTTAATGATGTACAAATACTAAAAATATGCAGTCCGAAGAAGGGCTGGTCTGTTCAAGAAGAGTAGTTGAAATAATCTTTGCTTCTTTATTATTTTTTTTCTCCTAACCTTTTATCAAACACCAAATTTTCGACTGTCCCAAATTGAAAGAGTTTGCAGACGACATTTCAATAGCGTGGGAAAAGGAAAAATTGCTCCTTATCCTACAATGTTTTATCGTTATGTTAGTCGTATTAAAAAAAGTAGTTAAATGCTGTTATTGTTTGGTAATGGGTTAATCCTGACAGAATTTTCAACTGTTCAGTAGCAGGGATAGTTTGAAACATAATAGCCAACTTCAAAACTCCAATTACGTTTCAAACTATCACTGCTTCTGGATAAGGTAAACGGATTATATATGTATTACAATAAATATTTACCTAATCCAAGTTCACCTGTACAGCATTTTAAGAGAAAAAGGCACACACAAACTATATTAAACTTCATTTTTCACTACTTCTGTCCGCGAAGATTTTTGACAAGTGGCTGTCAAAACAAATTTGCTGGCACTAAACGGTGGTTGCGTGAAACCTGCCTATTCGTAGAATAAGATATACAAGAGCGGGAAATCGTTAGATAGAACCCGTTTATACCGGATTAATCAGTTAAAACAACGAACAGTTCTTTTGAATGGGGTATGTGGTTGAACAACTTGTCAACAACTTTTGAGTTATATTACAGGTTCCCTGGGATTTCTCATTGCCAGCCCTTTCCCAAACAATGACGAAATTTGGCCACTTTGTTGCAGACGACTTTAGAAAACATTGTGGAAAAAGGAGAAATTGCTCGTAACAAGCAATTTTTCCTTTTCCCACAAGGTTTTCCGGTCTAACTGAAGAATATTTTTCAATATCATCACATTTGAAATGTCGTTTGCAAACTCTTTCTATTTTGGACAGTCGAAAATTTGCTGTTTGGGAAAGGGCTAGACTAGGGCTTTGGAGTGTCTTGCCAAGGGACACTTCCCATAAACCAGGAGCGCCAGTTGGGATCGAACCCAGAACAACCAAGTTGCAAGTCTTGAAACTTAACCCTTTACCAAACGCCAAATTCTCGAATGTCCCAAATTCAAAGAGTTTGTAGACGACATTTCAAAATGTGACGAAATTAAAAAATAATCTTCTGATAGGACAGAAAACGTTGTGGTTTCTCGGTAAGAGCAATTCCTTCTTTTCCCACAATGTTTTTGAGACAACAAAGTGGTCAAATGTCGTCATTGTTTGGTAATATGGGTTAACCCAGGTGCGCTTTTTTGTCACAGTGGTTTTAGTTCAACTTTGAAATTATAAATATTTTAACTTTACTTCAATGAATAACAAAACTTACACTAGTAAATCATTTTGAATTGGGTGCTTCCATTTATCATAGGCACGGGGCGAATAAATAAAAACTCAAGAAACGTTTTTAATTGTACATATTTCTCGACATTTTATTCAAATTTTCGCACATATGCCTACATGGCTATAATCATTGTTTATTTACTTCTATATATACATTATACAAAAAAATAAAAGACAATTTGCATTAAATCTTTTCAAGTGTAGCGATTTCGTAATTTCTGGTAAGACACACTCACAAACTTTAAACATTTCGTTCTTTACATATAGTTGAGCTGTACTTCATAACGAAGAAATTCTTTTGCACGGGATTTTCTTCGAAGAACCCCTTTGCATGTGACTTTTTTGTTGAACAAACCTTTTGGCACGTGAGGCACTTTCGAAGTCTTTTTGTACGTGTTTTTCTTTCGAGGAGGTTATTTTGCAGGCGATTTCTCATTTTCCCCCAAAATTGAACGTGTAAATGTCTACAAGGGGTAGTGATGTCTGATTTTGATTTGACAGTCTGTAAATCCCAAATCTTTTTCGGCACTTGTCGGTATACATAAAGCAACTTTCAACAAAAAAGTGCTTGTCTGTTAAGGCTTTTGGGCAAGCTGGGCAATACGGACAATTAACTTTGCCACCCCTGTTGACAGTAATGAGTATGCCGAGATTTCTAAGCAAAATGTACAAAATTACACAAAATAAAATATGATAAACGACAACCACATATTTTATAGATATACACTTCAATTATTTCCAACAACGCACATGCATATGGATGCCAAAAGTTGAATTCGAGTTATCATTTTGAAATTTTGGACTTGCCATATTGAACGAATCCACTGATGGCTGTTTTTTTGCACACTGAATGAAGAATCGTGTAGACATTCTTTGTGATATTTAATGATAAACCATCATGACGAAAAGAGAAATTGCTCGCGACGAGCAATTTCTCTTTTTGTCACATGGTTTCTGAAGTCTCGTTCGACAGGTGTACCATACGATGTCAATATGTTATGGGTTAACAAACACTATTAGTGTACGAAAGTTTTCTTGGAAAGACAGAGGCCCGTCTTTTCTTTTCCCACATACTTATGTATAGTAGAACGACATATTGAATCTATTTTGATAGTCATGTACACGAATGGTCATTGTAACAAAACCAGATTAACATTGGCGGCTGATGAAGGGGAAACAGAAGCATTGTTAAAAAAGAGAAGAATTGGAAAGAATCATATACATGTATAACCTTATAAATTTATGAAACACGTATTTGAAATATTATAAACGGAATAAATGTAACAAATCTTATTTCTCTATTACTCAAACCTTTGGTGGTAGCTTATACATTCAATAGAATGACAAAAACAGTAATGCACTGAACATTAAGATATGGATTAGAACGAAAGAAACATTTTACCAAAACGTTTGCATATTCAGATTTTTAGATTGGATTAGAGTCATTAACTGACACAGGCCCCATGGGTCCTTTTCGTCAGTGCCGTACCTGAATTTTTCAGTTCTGGGACGGCATATGTTTCTTGATTCTTTTTGAATACTTCAAACAAATTTTGTTTGATAAACTGGATTTTGACAGCGTACCAACAGAACGGCCTAATGTACTTATTTTTTAAACCACGGCTCAGTACTAGTAGATGGACAAAAATCCCAAGCTAAACCCATCCGTAAAGTTTGATCACTCTGAATAGAACCGTTACTCGGAAGGTATCCAATTATTAAACCCTTAGAATGCTGGGTAATTTTCTAAAGAATAGATTGTTGTGTCGCCTGCTTTCCAAAACCATAAATATATGCTTAATTTTGATGAGAAAAGATACTCAGAGTAGCAAACAGGTCAGATCCCAGGCGAACCGCCAATTTACTTGGCGGCTTGCCTGGATCTTACCTGTTTGCATAAGTATGAAGTCGGTTCCAGCACTGTAAGGGTTAAAAATTTAAAAGCACTTCCTGTGTACGATGGCCGGGCCGCTCTCATCATATTCCTGCTTGGAAATCCACATGGATTGGAACGTAGACAGGGAGGCCAAAATTGACCCTCCGATCCAAACCGAGTACTTCCGTTCAGGGGGAGCGATCGTTTTAATCTTCATCGTGTTCGGCGCCAGCACGCTAAGTTCCTTCTGTAGTCGATCGGCGATTCCCGGAAACATGGTGGATCCACCGGAAATGACGACGTTGCTGAACAGATCCTTCCGGATATCGATATCCGACTTCATAACCGAGTTGTAAACTAGTTCATGGGCTCCCACGAACTCCTTCCCAATAAAATTCGGCTGAAACAGGACTTCCGGTGCTCGGAACCTCTCGTTTCCTATCGTTATAACTTGTCCATCGGGCAGCTCGTAGCTTTTCTCTATGGTTGACGATCGAGCGGCCGTGTCCATTTCCTGTTCGAAGTCCAGCGCCACGTAGCACAGCTTCTCCTTGATGTCACGGACGATTTCCTGTTCGGAGGAACTGGTGAAGTTATACCCGCGTTCGTGAAGGATTCGCATGAGGTTTGCCGTCAGGTCGCGCCCAGCCAAGTCGAGGCGTTCAACAGCATGCGGCAAGGCGTACCCTTCATAGATCGGAACCACGTGTGAGACGCCGTCCCCGGAGTCGAACACGATACCCGTGGTCCTTCCGGACGCGTACAGCGACAGGACGGCCTGGATCGACACGTAGAACGCCGGCGTGTTGAAAGTTTCGAACATGATCTGGGTCATCTTTTCTCTGTTTGCTTTCGGGTTCAGTGGGGCCTCGGTCAGTAGTACAGGATGTTCCTCTGGCGCCACACGGAGCTCGTTGTAGAAGGTGTGGTGCCAGATCTTCTCCATGTCGTCCCAGTTGGTCACTATACCATGCTCAACAGGGTAACGCAGCGAAAGGATACCGCGTTTGCTCTGGGCTTCGTCACCGACATATGAGTCCTTGTGACCCATACCGGGCATTATAGCGGTGTACATTGGGCGGCCGGTTATGGCGGGAAACACTGCTCTTGGTGCGTCATCACCGGCAAACCCTGCTTTGCACATTCCGGAACCGTTGTCAAGGACAACCGCGGCGATGTCGTCTTCCGGTATGTTGCTCATGCTCATTTTGGGTGGGTTTTGATTGCTAAATAGAAAAGAAACAATAACACCATTAGTTATGAATGTATTTCTTTCATTATTTACGTGAATAACTTTTAACTTTAAACAAAAATTCATCAGAGAATATGAGAAACGCTGTGACAAAAGAAAATTGCTTCCATCTTCGACATGTATTTTGTATTGGTAACATTTTAACGTTTTATCTTATTTGGTGGAACAGTTATTAAACTCACTACTGTATTCATGTATTTAATTGCGTTTCCAAATAACCGACCATAGAAAACAAAAAACAAAACAGGAGATGTTAATGATTCTCCAAATCTCACTTGTCAAAGAAAGCAATTATTTTCTTTTTCACGACCCTTTTTTAGAAACATCTACATCTTTTACTAACACATTCGTTGTGTTTGCTATCCAGATATTTTTCTAAAATTCAGATGAAGGAGTCGACAAATTTCATTTTGTTGTTCATAAGTTAGTTAATAGTCGGTGCTTATTATATCAAAAAGTCTTATTACATTCATCGTTCCAAATACAGATTACGTCAAACAAATCTTGCAGCAAACAACAACTAAAAGAAAACTTTGTCCCTTGTTGAAAAATATCGTATTGTATTTTAACACAATGATTTCAAACGTCGTCTGCATTTATTCACGTTTGTTTCAACATACATCTATATGTCGGTTGATTTCTATTTCATTGCAAATTACAAAATTGACAGAGATTATTAAAGAACTTACCGTTTTATATCCAAGTAAAATTGTCCTTTCCGTTAATTGTGTAGATTCGCACTCGTTTGTTGGTTTGGATCTTTCCATTGCCGGTTGTCCGTATATAAAGAGTCGTCTGTGGCGATTCTTCCGAGAAAATGAAACTCGATGCAATCCTTATACGGTCAGAGAAAACAACACGAATCGTACTGCTGCTAAAATTGGACATTACAATTCACTACGTTACAGGTACCCGCGGTATGCAGATATGAATCATGAATATTCATGTCTAAATTTAATTCAAATAGTATGAAAATATGGGGCATTTGGTATACTCATCTGTATAACCAGACACCTGCAATTTGAATTATCTTAACCCATTACCAAACAATAACAACATTTGACCAGTTTGTAGAAGATGACTCAACAATGTTTTCTGCCCTATCAGAAGATTTTTTTTTCAATTTCATCAGATTTTGAAATGTCGTCTGCAAACGCTTTCAATTTGGAACAGTCGAAAACTTGGTGTTTGGTAAATGGTTAATCAACAGACCATATCTTGAATTCTCACAATGTTTCATTTTTCGAAAGTGGAAATTAGTATGCACGACTTTGAAAAATTTGAACTCGTAATTAGCTGATGTTTACAATCAATTTGTCGAAAAATCTTTTTTAGGTCATTGTTCACCTACATCCAAACCGATTCCCTCTCATCCAATGTTAATAGGTTTACCGATAATACTGATTTGGAAACATTGCAACGAAAGGCTTTCCAAACTATTGAGACAAAAGGAAAGTGTGTCTCGTGATGAGCAACATCGCCTATTGCCAAAATGAAATCAATGTCTATTCATGAATCAACTGTGCAGGTTTCCCGCGAATATCCGTTTTCGTTATTATAATGGTTACAAACTATTGTGGCAAAAACATAAATTTCTAATGAGGATATCCTTTTATCATAATGGTTTCTTAAAACGTATTCATATATGTGGTACAATATATTATTATGAGGTAAAGGGTTAGCGCGAGAAGTTAATAAACAATAAATTTCGTTTGATGTATTTAAAGGAGGAATAGCTAGTAATTAAATCATATTTTACATATTTTGTTTTTAAAACGAGTATGTTCGTTTGTTTGTTGTTATTTATTAATAAAGGGGACTTGTGAGCGTAATATCTATTTTTAACTTCAACTTCTGCGCGACACTCACTCGATTTCTTAATCCTTTACCAATCGTCAAAATTTCGACTGTCCCAAATTGAAAGAGTTTGCAGACGACTTTTCAAAATGTGATCAAATTGAAAAATAATCTCCTGATAGGGCAGAAAACATTGTGGGAAAAGGAGAAATTGCTTGTTAAAACAATTTCTCATTTTCCCGCAATGTTTTTCAGGGTCGCCTGCAACAAACTGGTCAAATGTCGTTATTGTTTTGTAATGGGTTAAATAGTGTCAAAAAGGGAAAAGATGGACATGAACACATATCAGTGATATGGTCTATCATGTAAAATTAACTACAGTCACATGCATGCCATAAAGGGTTGATAATACATAATATCCGAAAAACAATGCTTCAACTGTCTTTCTTAATTACGATAATTTCACAGCAAACAACTTTGAGCAATATTAGAGGTAACTAAATCACAAACACCTAAAAACCTCCAAAAAGATTACAGTTACTTATGCAGATTTTGAGCTTCAAAGATTGAAAACCCCTCGATCAATCGACAGGTTTTCAAAGATCTTCTGCTGCAAAATGTGACAAACTTGTCAAATATGAAAAAGGGCACAGGTATGATAAATGTAAGCTTTAAAGAGACCCTATTGGACAAATCTATAAAAAGGATGTGCCACAACTTAAAGTCTGACTGGATTCTATTTTTACGCAGTTTTTAACAATATTTGAGCTTCATCACAACGGTCACTACCTCTGGTATCAATGTTTCCGGTATTTCCTCCCCATAACTCCTAAACATCTTTCCATAACCCTTTCCCAAACAACAAATTTTCGACTGTCACAAAATGAAAGAGTTTGCAGACTACATTTCAAAATGTGATGAAATTGAAAAATATTCTTCAGATAGAGCAGAAAATCTTGTGGGAAAAGGAAAAATTGTTCGTTATTTGAAGCTGTACACAGCGGGACTTTGTGGTTTAACGTTTTGTACTTTAACGAATAGACCAAAGGGACCCCTGTGGCCGAGCTTAAGTCTCGAACTTGAGAACCGTGTGATCCAAGTCGGACCTGTAACCATATGAAATCGGTTGTGTATCATTGTATGGGTTCTATGTTGTTAATTTCGTGCATGGAGAAAATCAATGCGTTATCAAAATAAACCTTGATCGTTGGGTCATTATTTATTTAGTATTCGTTCATTCCTTTTTAACTATGACTCGATGTTTACGTTTCTATAAATAACAAATGTCCATATATGGAGAAATGGTTTTTGTTTTTGGGTTTTGGCCATAAAAGGAGAGGTGCTACTATCTCGGGCGTTTCATAGTGATCGCAGTTTGATCACTGTACTAATAATCGACCTTAATACCACATCTATAAACAGTCTGGGATCCTGGCCCATGCGTATATATATACATGTACCACACTCTAGGGGTATACTCAGGGGCCGGGACCCAAGGCTAGCTATATGATGATGCTTTTTTTATTTATTTTTTTTGTATCTTTTTTTTACCCATTACCAAACAAACAATAACGACATTTTACCAGTTTATTGCATACGACTCTGAAAAGTGTTGTGGGAAAACGAGAAATTGCTCTTAAAAAGCAATTTCTCCTTTTCCCACAATGTTTTCTGCCCTATCAGGAGATTATTTTTAATTTCATCACATTTTGAAATGTCGTCTGCAAACTCTTTCAATGTGGGACAGTCGAAAATTTTGTGTTTGGTAAATGGTTAAATCATTATAGTTCATTTATTTTCTAAACGGGTCCATTTCTTTACATCTTGAATTAAGATTTTGTTTTTATCTTGAACCTTATAATACTTAGACTCATCTCTTAAAGAACTCCGTGATAGAGTGGTACTGTATTTTTTACGACATGAAACGCTAATGTTGTAAATGTGTTTTATGATTGTACAATGATGAAATGCGGATCAAGATTACTACTACTATGACCATTCCCATTGTTTCTCTGGGAGGCATCCGTGGCCTAGTCTGGGTCCTTGTCAAAGCGGCTAACACGCACGGGACCGAACCCCAGCCTAGTTGTTAGAGTATTGAACTTGGAATATAAAAGCCTCTCTCTGTGTAACTCGATGATCCAAGCTGCAACTGTATTAGAATAAAAGACCTACGTCTGGATCATTTGGACTACTCTCTGTGAGGGTTCAAATCACGGTAGCAGTAGTAATAATGATAATAACTTCATTTCCAGAAGGTAGCACATCAAGATTATATTTGTTTTATCGCGCATTTTCCTGTGAACTCATTCTTACTGGAAAGAAGACGAAACGGTCTAATTCTAAAAGTGTCGGATCAAAGAAGTCTAACGAGCAATTTTTCCTTTTCTCATGTTTTCTAAAGCCGTCTGCAACAAAGTGGTCAAATGTCGTTATTGTTTGGAAAAGGGATATAACTACAACGTGTTTATATGCATGTTAACTACATGGTTGAAAGTGTTCAGGATTAAACCTGCCTTTTAGGTTTTACACATACAAAAACATTTATACGATTTTTTCCCCAGTATGGCCTTCTTTAATATGAAAACACAAACACCCCCTCTCTCCCTCAGTGAATTCCGATTATCATGAGAGATAGTTTTCTGGTTGACTTACAGAATACCGACGATCTACATTTGTTGACCAGCCCTCATGCGCTCTTCGGTTTTGAGCGATTTTTTCTATCTTTTCTTTTTCATAATAATTTTAAAGACATTTTGCAGTCATCATTACCTTCTCTTTTTTTGACCAGGGTCCCATCAATAAAAGTTTCGTAAATTTACGTCTACGGTTACAAAATTGTCGGAACTCTTGAATCACATAGGTAAAGCTCTTTGTTTTTGTCAATGATAAATTGACATACATTTAAAAGTTTGGCAAATATTTCAAGGGCAAGACCCATATTCCGTTTTAGTCTAAGTTATATTTCTTCCGCATTATATGTTTACGAGTAAAACTATCGTACAAGACAGGACCATTGCAAACACTCAATTCTAACCTGTGCTAAGGATATGGGATTATTCAAGCGGGGTAATAACGTGGCCAATGTTTACTTACGATCTTATGTACGAACAAGATGGCCGTGCACAGGCATTTTTGCTTTTTTCACCCGTGTACACCCGACAGAGAAATCGCAGTCGACCGGCGCGCATGTAAACCAAAGCGCTGATAGCGCTGAAGGACTAAGGTGCGTTTAAAGCAAGATGATTGAGGATACATTTGAAAATTTCCTTGGGCAACATCTCGAGGAAAACAGCTGCTCCTTTTACCACCATTACTATAATTACTATTTCTGTGAACAGAGACTGAACGATAGTATATTTTTCGAACATCTCCACATTTTACGATTTCCCATGAGGCAACATTTATAATAATATAGATCAAAACAAAGCGAGTAAATCCGGACTACCTTCCTAGTTCCAAGATGGTTTTAGTCCGCACAGTGAAGGCGGATGTTTAATGAGTAATTGGGGTCAGGCCGCTGTTTGTGTATCGATAAAGTACCGTCCCTCAAAATGTGGTATGTAAATTCAATGAACTAAGGTGCTGACGCACCCTTAGTCCAAAAACAGTCGGTCTTCGACTGCAATTTCTCTGCCGAGTGTTAGGCGTAACGCCGTTATAAAGCATGGGTTATCATGTACCTCCAAAACCGGGAAGTTGATGGTCAACTAATACGGTGTACACAATGTGGTTATCGTTGGCAAAAGTAGGTGAAAAAAGCAAACATACCTGAACGCGTCCATCTTGTTCGGACATAAGATCGTAAACATTGGTCACGTGACCCCCTGTTTAAGATTAAATATGACAGAAGCCACACCAAAGGCTTTCCTATCTTGCTTAACACCATCCCCAAGGACAGCTACGGTATGCAAATGGTTCTTTCTACTCGTATGTTTACAGGGATGGCAAAATTGATTGTAACATATTGCCCATCTTGTCCAAGCGCCTTAAGTTAGAAACCCATAATCCGCAATTCCTTTAAACTCCCCTTTCGTCGGATTACTTTGGGAGTTCTCGTTTTACATCGGTGGGGCAAAAACTATTCGCTTCGAACCAATGAGTTCCAGCGCCAAACGATGTAGACCGAGAACGTCCGAAGTAATCCGATGAAAAAATTAGTTTCAAAAAGGCCGATTATGGGTATTCTACCTTAACAGACAAGTGTTTTTTTTTCTTTTTACTAAAATCAACTATATAACCATTATACTCACAAGTGCAGAAAAAGTCATGACATTTACAGACAAGTAAATCAAAATCTGATTTCGTAACCCCTGGTTTACAGTTAATACTATACCAATGACGATTGTCCTCATTAACGAGTTTAGTATTAACTGTAAACCAGGGAACTTGGACATCGCATTCATTTAGGAAAGATGGAGCAAAACATTCAACACGAAGCTCTCTTTTTCATAGGCTCACACGGTGCATTGACTTCTGAGGCAAGCTTATACATTGACAATACAATAATTCTAAAAGAAAAAGAACACATTTATTTTAAATCATTTGCATTTATTTCTATAAAACATTATCTAGGTCCTAAAAACACTAGTCTTTAAATAGCAAGTAAGAAAATATAATATTGTGAATCATAAGGTGATCTCCCTAAATGCTTTGAGAGCTAAATCGTTTTGATAAAACCATAAATGTTAGAGACAGAGAAGAGATAATGCAGAATAAAGCCAAAATTCCAAGTCACAAAAATGGACTACAACTGACTTTCTTATAAATGACTTATAAAGAAAAAAGAGAAAAGAAACCATTGAGACAAAATTGGGCAAATTGATATGTGGAAATGAGTTACTCGTAAATGTTGTATTGCCAAAGACATATTAATGTTTATAAAGTCTTTGGTATTAATTTATAACAAAGATAGAAACATCATTTTTTACAAGATATCAAGAATCAATGGTGATGCAAAAGGAGCAAAAAGTAATTCAATAGGCATTTTTATCAATTAAATTGCTGTCTGAAACAGAGATGCAAATTCTAAGAATTGCTTTCTAAAAGAAATGATTTAGCAAAGATATAAAACCATGCAAGTCACTGATGCTTACAAAATAACAACAAAATGAAGGACAATCACTTCTTTGAACACGTCTTTGTTTGACAACTACCGTAGCAACACAAAATAACAGCGAATCAATAACATGCAATATAAAATAACATACAAATTTACAGCTGATCATTATAACTAAAGCTTGTGGAACATTGAATGTATACACAAGCTACTTGTTTACCCATTCCTGCTTTTAAATTGTCCTATCAACCCATTACCAAAAATTTGTTGTTTGGAAAAGGGTTAAGTTGTTAATATGGACCAATTACTAAACATTTTATGGAGAGACCATGGGCATCAAAAGTACATACATGTACACATACATTGGTAACAAATTGATATGGCAAGTCAGCACATGGGATTTCATTAATACACTAACAGTCTTGTATACAAAGTTTACAAACACCATAAAACATTCTAACATCAAAACTAAAACTTGTATTACAGCCTAACTGCCTATTATAGTTACCAACAGCTTAACCCTTTACCAAACGCCAAATTATCGACTGTCCTGAATTGAAAGAGATTGCAGACAACATTTCAAAATGTGATGAAATTGAAAAGCAATCTTCTGATAAAGCAGAAAGCATTGTGGAAAAAGGAGAAATCGCTTGTTAAGAGCAATTTCTGCTTTTCCCACAATGTTTTCCAGAGTCGTCTGCAACATACTGGTCAAATGTCATAATTGTTCGGTAATGGGTTACCACCTGATCTAGATAAAATAGCTCAATGATTCCAATAGCTAATTTTGAGCGTTTTTCAGCGGGGCTTAATAGCGAGTCCCTCATAGCAATGAAGATCTTCCTATAGTCTTGCTTTGGACACTCGTCCTTAAGAGAATAAGGCTTTTGTAAGGCTTCGTAATAACTCTATGATTCTGCTGTCTGGTAACAATGTGACAAAAGGAATTATTTTCATTATGAGCAGTATTCTCTTGAAATTATTGATAATATATCTAGCTAAGGTGTAGCTAACTATAGAATGAAGCGAAAGGTTTTTGGAACAAGGGTGCTGCGTCTTTCCTCGAGATGTTGCCCAAAGAAATTTTCAAATGTATCCTCAATCATCTTGCTTTAAACGCACCTTAGTCCCTCAGCGCTATCAGCGCTATCAGCGCTTTGATTGAACAAGGTGTCAGGGTAGTTTAATATGAAAAGAGTATGCTAGAAATAAACACATTGCGCTATATCTAGTTTTGATTAATGTCGTTTGACACTGAAGAATCCCCAACCACACCAACAAGAAACAAGATGGGAGGGGATATTATTTAAAAAGTTGAGAACAATTATTAATAAATTAGCATTATGTAAATCTTATGTCTACCATCCATCTTAAGATTACATGTCTTCCATCCATTGATATCATGTCTACCATACATAGATATCATGTCTAGTATACATTGATATCATAACTACCATCCATTGATATCATGTCTACCATCCATTGATATCATGTCTAACGCCCATTGATATCATGTCTACCATACATATATATCATGTATAGTATACATTGATATCATAACTACCATCCATTGATATCATGTCTAACACCCATTGATATCATGTTTACCTTCCATAAATATCAACCATAAGTACCATGTCTACAATCAAAAGATATCATGTCTACCATCCATTGATATCATGACTAATACCCATAGATATCATGTCTACCATCCATTGATATCATGTCTAATACCCATAGATATCATGTCTACAATCCAAAGATATCATGTCTACCATCCATTGATATCATGTCTTCCACCCATTGAAATCATGTCTTATAACCATTGATATCATGTCTACCATACATCGATATCATGTCTAACCTACAAAGATATCATGTCTACCTGTCATAGATATCAACCATAAGTATCATGTCTACCATCCATTGATATCATGTCTACCATCCATTGATATCATGACTAACATCAATTGATATTATGTCTAACATCCGTTGAAATAATGTCTAACATACATATCATGTCTGACATACATAGATTTCATGTCTACCATCCATTGATATCATGTCTAACATCAATAAATATCATGTCTTCCATGTAACTTTTTAGACTGCTTTGTTAATACATCAACCAGTCTTTCATATATTACCATTTCAAAACTCATTCCTAAAGAATTTTTGAAACAAGAAAAAAAAGCCAATGTGACAAATGGAGTATCTGCTTGTAACAAGCATTTTTCCTTTTTTTAAAACTGTTTCTAAAAGAAAAATCTTATTTTATCATTCTTTTAAAGTCTAGATGGCTGCTGCTTTAAATTTGTACCAGACGTTTAATTCAACATGATGAGATTGGTACATAAGTATCATAATTATTGTTACTGATCAGTTTATTTTTGCTGAACCCTTTACCAAATGAGAAATGTTTGACTGTCCAAAATTGAAAGAGTTTGCAGGACATTTCAAGATGCAATAAAATTAAAAAATAATCTTCTGATAGGCTAGAAAAAGTTGTGGGAAAAGGAGCAATTCCTCCTTTTCCCATAATGTTTTCCAGACAGGTCAACTTTCATTATTGTTTGGTAAAAGGTTAAATAGAGTATCTTACATATGATGTTGTTTGAGACATTTTTTCTTAAAATGATTTAAATCTGAATCTGAGAGATAGTGACTTTAGGTAGTAAAGCATTTATGTAAATGATAAGCTTTATTTATACATAGGGAACTAAGCTAAAGTAAGTGTATGTAAACTAAATATTCCTGTAAACATTCTCCCAGTAATGAAAATATAATTGTGTAGATCAACATAAGGCAATAATTTACGCCATGTTCTCACATACAGACCCTGAGGTTTAAAATCCTTTAACCAATTCCAACAAATTTTGTGACTAGCTGAAACAGAAAGCAACAACAGATGACATTCATAGATTATAAAATAAAAGGTTTCCATTACTATTATGGTTAAAACCATTGTGACAAACGAAGAAATTGCTCCTATGGAGCAATTCCTCTATTTGTCTCAATTGTTTATATAGACAACTGATGCAGGTGCATTTAAATGCTTATAAATGAGGGAAAAGTTTTAACAAAACTTAGCTCTAGGTTTTGATTGGTCGATACTCAGTTCCTTTCAACCAATCAAATGGCTTGCTGATCATAAATGTTGATCCCATATTAATTGAGGAGTTAAAACCGCATTCTCATGAGATTTTATCTTTGGATAAAGCTTGATACATGCAAACACTAGACATAACAATAATTGTTGATTACAAAAACCTCAACATTTCTAAATCAATTCTAGAATGTATCGCCTTTAACATATCTGCAGAAGGGAATGTAAGAAACCTTGCGTTTAAAGGATTAGTTTCTTACAACCATTTTATTTGTCTTTCTTGTCGGGATGGTTTATTTCAGATATTATTGACAAAAGCATAATTTTACATTTGTTATGAATGTCATTTACTGATTCTTCCAGATCGGACCAATTGAACATCTGTAATAATTCAATGGTGCAAAAATATATGAATTCACAGCTTATCTGGATGTATACCATTGAAGAGCCTTTTAATAAATGGAACATGTTAAGCAACAATATAAACATCAAAAACACTTTGTACGAAATATAACTGATATGCTCAAATGGGAAACACTTCACATTAAAACAGAAAAAAAAGATTATCACAGACTCAGTACCATAGTAGGACAATCCATACACATATGTAATACATAGACATCAGATTTGTGTAGTGGGAAGGCCTTGTAAACTATCCGGGACCCCGTTGGTATTTTGCGCAGGAATGTTGCCGTTCCCTGTTTTTGATTCTTCATGATGCCTTAAAGCTTCGTCCAATAAGTCTGTTCCGGTAAAGGTGCTGTGGCCATTCATGTGATTAGAGTTATCTGAGTAAAAGTTCAACGATTTTTGCTGTTCACTGTACGGGTCTGGTCTAACTGTTCCAACAAAGTTGTCGTCCAAACAGTCATCGTCATCCCTAAAATAGAAAAGAAATCTCGTTTTACGTTATAGGGGTCGATTTTTTATTTGTCTGAGATAGATGAGATTTTAAAACAGAATCCAGGATGAAAATTTGCATAGTATGATTTTTCAAACCTGTTACCTATTTAATAGTTCTAATTGAAATTTGTTGAAACTCTTTAATTTGCAGTTTTTCAGATTTTTGAAAACATTGTAACCAATAAAAATTGGCTTAAACACTTTTTTCTATTTTGACCTTAGATATTGGCCTATCTTTGCATTACACACTGTCACATCAGGTGTAGCAAACATACAATGTAAAACAAATTTCCTTTGGTTAACCCTTTACCAAATGCCAAATTTTCAAGAGTTTGCAGATGACATTTCAAAATGTGATGAAATTGAAGAGCAATCTTCTGATAAGGCAAAAAACATTGTGGGAAAGGATAAATTGCTCTCGGTAAGAGCAATTTCTCCTTTTCCCACAATGTTTTCCAGATTCTCCTGCAACAGACTGATCGAATGACATTATTGTTTCGTAATTGGTTATGGGGGAATCTGATATGCAAAATATGTTCAGGAGACGATTACAGTCAATTTTAGAAAATACAAGTACATACTTGGCTTCTCCTATTTCTTCCAGCTTCACCTTTTCCAGGTAGATTGGATTTACACTGAAATGAGAGAAAGTTTTATATATAAATGCAAAACTGTTATTGTATCATTATGGAAGTCATGTGACCATGACTGTATGGCATTATATACCATTAGCTGTTGATGATGCATTTTGTTGTTCTTAATTGATTCAAGTACACGAGTCTTGACGTTGTAATTATTTTGTTTTCAGTAAAGATGAATATACAGTGTAAACTCGTTAATGAGGACAATTCTCCTTTTATGAATTCTCCTGCTTAAATAACGTATATTATCATCATCATCACTTTGATATTGGTTGTTTATTGATCAACAACATATCAAGTGTATGATTTATTGTCAATTTGATTTCTGATTGTAGAAATAGAATAAATCTAAAATGTGGTCATAGATGGAATATCCCTTTTCAGGTTTAGAACATATAAGTGTGATAAATAAAAGATGAATGAATAAATAAATAGTGTTTTAAGGCACATTGGCAGCCAAGGTCATTTAGCGCGCATTATGATGATATGGATAAATGTATATTAAATTATTTACAGGCTAAAATGTATTTGATTAAAGAAAATTAAATACGAATTTGTAATGAATAAATGATATTAGATATAAAATTTGTAAAAGATAATGATAGTAGATAAATAGTTTGTAATGAATGTGTGATATTAAATAAATAGTTTGTAATGAGAAAATGATATTGATAAATGTATTCTTAAAATGTGTAAGGAATCACAATTTATTGTAAATTCCTATTTCTTTGAGAAAGGAAAGAATTAATTCAATCCTGACAGTCTCAAAAAGCTCATGAAGAGTGTTGACATTGAAATATTTTGCAAGAATTCTTTGAAAATCGATGCAATCAAGTAATATATGATTGATGGTAAAGGATGCATTGCATGGAATGCATTCAGGTGCATCTTCCTTAGCCAAGAGCCAGGAGTGTGTAATGTGTGAATGACCAATTTGGATTCGTGCAAATGTAACTTTCTCTCTTTGTACAGACCTGTAAGAAGGGTACCATTCTCCAGGAAAATTCTATCATGCAACATTGAAGACCATGGTACAATGCTTGAGTGCACTTTTAAAAAGCCATATTTGCGCTCATTTACAGTAAAATTGTGTAAGTTCTAGAACAATTGCCAATTAATCTAAATTAACTTAGATCTTTAAATTCCCTTTAAAAGAGGAACTGAGACTGTAACATGTTCACATGATGCTTTAGAAAGAGTGTTTATGATGAGGTTTGTTTACAATTGGCGATAAAACAAGGTAAGCCAAGAAACGTCGGGAACCAATGAAATTCCAGAAATTCTCCATTTTGAATATTCATTTTTTTGCGTTGGATAAATGACAGCATCTCTATGTGTATCATGTGACTTTCCAACCAGGTGACAGCCACTTGTTTATTTGAGTGCTTATCACTATTTTAAACGTTACTTGAATGTTAAGAATCAGGTCAAATAGTGGGGAACACAATTTTGGAAAATAGCACTTTGAAACATCAATAAGACATAGTGCAAGGGTGATAATGTCATGATCCTGTGTTTCGCTATGTTTAAACATTTTCTTTCATAATTTTATAACCCATTTTACCCAGTTTTGCAGATTTTTGAGCGCAAGTATGCTTTTAAGTGTACACATAATCTGAAGCATACAGTTTAATTATTACACACTTTTCCAGTTGTTCAATGGAATATCCTATTCATTATGATTCTTAAACAATTGTCAAAGAATCTCTTTTAATTATATTTTATAGTTGATTTCAAGTTTTTATCAATATGATGGACTGGGCTTAATTTCTCACCAACACTTCGAGCCATTTATTGCAGATTTCAATGCAAGAAATGGTGGACATGTTTTGTAAGCTTTATTGTGGTTATCAACAAATGTGTTAGTCATAATATTTGAAAATAAGAATATCTATAAATTCTTTGGTACATGTATTTCTTTGGCCTGGAAAAAGAACAGAACACAACAGTTTCAAAATAATCACTACCCTCTGGATGATACTTAAAGTTCCATGCATAAATCAACACAAACATTTAACATGAGCAAGGGAAAAATGACCAGTTTTTGGCTCTCACTCAGTAGAAAAGGCAAGAGAACAATGGCCAGAAATGCAATTTATCTTCGTCAAGACCACTAGACCACTTGTTTTCTCTCCTTTTTTTTGGAGTAGAAATTAACCTTATAGCGCTTGAACCAACTTCATGCTTATGCAAAAAGGTTAGATCCAGGCCAGCCCTAAGTAAATTGGCGGGTGGCCTGTGATCTTACCTGTTTGCTACTCTGAGTATCTTTCATCAAAATTAAGGAGATCTTTAAGGTTTTGGGAAGCAGACGACACAAAAATCTATTTTTGGAAAATTACCCAGCATTCAATGGGTAGATAAAGCCATCAAACTGATAAAGACCTACAACATAAATTGTATGTGCAACAAACAACAAAAGAACTAGTTTTTCAAAATGGAAAAGGCCTGAAAAATGAAAAGGTGTCCTTTCATAAAATGTTTCAGAAAATGATGATACAAAAGCATAATTCAAAGTTGACCTTCTTTTATTTGCTGCCTTTTTGCTGTCAAAAACTGTCAGCTCTAAAAGGCAAAAAAAGCAGTGTTAATGAGATTGAGTTTAATCTTAAATCTAAATGTTTCAGTTCCTTTTATTAAGTACCCTCATATTACAGAAACATCCTATCTCGGTCACACAAGATATTTTGCAAAAACCACTGTGATATATATAAGGAGGAAATTGCTCGTTACAAACAAAACCTGCTTTTGTCAATGTGTTTTTGTTTTTTTTAAGTCTTCAAATTCTGGTCATTAAAGTCAGTATGAAGTTTATGTTGGAGGTTTAGTGTAAGACTATAAAAAGTCATTCACTTTTGTTAAGGAGTTGCTACAGTCTTCCATTCAGGTAGAATACCCTTAATCTGCCATTTTAAAAATCTTTCTTTCATCGGGTTGTTTCCATCGTTCTTGGTATACATCTGTCTTGGCCTGAACTATTCTCTTTACATCATATAGTTCTGGCCCTGACCGACGTATACTAAGCACAACCTAAGTCATCCAACATAAGAATGAGTTTAAAAATGGCAGATTATCGGAATTCTACCTTACACCATTGATGTAATAAGTTAATGTTAAAAAGAATAGCAACTTCACTACTTGGTCAATAGTTATCACTATAAATAGGTATTGGTTGCTGAATATTTCATTTACAAGCTATCCAAACATGCGGAGGACAATGACCTTTGACCCTGGGGTAGAGCCTTGGTCTAGGGACACCAGGGTTGTTGGTTCAAATCCTGTGGGAAGCCGGGTCAACTTCATGAGCTTTCATTAATCCTTTACCAAACGCCAAATTTTGACAGTCGCAAATTGGAAGAGTTTGCAGATAACACTTCAAAATGTGATGAAATTGAAAAATAATCTTCTGGTAGGGCAGAAAATATTGTGGGAAAAGGAAAAACTGCTTGTTATACATGTAAGAGCAATTTCTCCTTTTCCCACAATGTTTTTCATAGTCTTTTGTAAAAAACTGGTTCAATGTTGTTATATGATACACACATGTTTTATACAAGAAAATCTCTTGTATATTCTATACAAAAAAATAACGTCTTGAGGGTTCAATACATGACTATATTGAGTCCTCCTCTCACATGAAGCATTTACTATAGTATTGCACCAAACCCTCTGTGTGTAATGAAGACATGCCATTACACAGAGACAATCATGATATCTACATAACAAAAACACTAATGTGACATGCTGGTTGGACAAAAACAGGCTTCACTCTTTTCCAAACAAATATGTCTCACACGGGGAAATCGCATGATCAATGTTTACGACCTTATGTGCAAACAAGATGGGCAAACAAGATGGCCGTGCCCAGGTTTTTGCTTTTTTCACCTCGTTTTGCCAATGATAGACAAATTGTGTACTCTGCATGGGTTGACCATCAACTTTCCAGTACTGGTGGTATATGATAACTCATGCTTTATAACAGTGTTACATCTAAAACTCTGCAGAGAAATCACAGTTGAATTCGGACTGTTTTGGACATGTGTGCTCGTTGACTGTCGGACATTATATCCTAAACATTGGTCATGAAATTCCCTCGCCTGTGTCTGACTTAAACAGATTATTGCTTTTTATATCAAATGTAGCAAAAATCAGTTTGCTGCAAATTTCTAGGAGAAATGGAAAGGTTTAACAACTTTACAAAGATACTGCAAGATTTTGTTTCCGTATTTTATCTTGAAGCTTCTCAGAAAGTCCTTTACGAAGTGTTCATTGCAAGACTGTAGTAAGTTTTCACAAAAGTGAAATGTCTTATTTTACTCTTGTATTGAACATTTTATTCCGTTAATATATTCAAAGACCTATTTTCTTTTTTTGTAGGTCTTTGAATAAATGGATTAGCAAAAGATATGATACAACTAACAAAATGTAACAACAATCCATTGGAGCAGCAAAAGAGATGATAAAACTAACAAAATGCAACAACAATCAATGACAAGTACACAAATGTACAAAACATACTGAAAATACATGACATGGAAAACTGGAAGTACTTTTAGCTCTATCTATAATGGTTGATTTTGACTACCTACATGTGTGTGCTCTTTACTGATTTATTTAACATGTACTTTATGATAATTAATCATAATGTCATAGCTATTGATGAGACCATGCAATAAACAATGTATATATATCCTTCATAATTGGGAAATGACTTACAATAATAATATTTTCACCACCAATTTTTCATATTTGTTGTACAGTCAAACTTGTGTTAAGAGGCAAGACCAAATTGGCTGTTTAAGACAGGTTGGCTGCTTAACACAAGTTGATGTACACTATAAATCTAACAATAGGACTTTCTGTAGTGGTTGTTTAAGGTAGGTTGGCTGCTTGAAAGGGTGGCTGCTTAACACAAGTTAGACTGTACATTGATTGTGAAGGAAGCTTAAAGCTTGTTCAAAGCCACTCTCAATGACTGCTTCCTGGATACTAAACCAGTAATCATGCCGGTTTGTGGGTTAATCCCAGAAATGTTCACCTCTCCTAACAGGGATTTAAACCTGGGACCCTCAGTACAAGAGCTCGACGCTCTACCCCTGTACCAATTCCACCTAGTTATGAACTTTAGTAGTGTAATGATTGAAGCACATTTAATGATCAAGCGGCAGTTTTACAGGTGACCAAAGCAATGGGACCAAACAGGAGGTAATGTACCATCAACAGATGCTGAAAAATTGTCCATATGTAATATAATTTTGATAACTTATCCAGTTTTAATATGAGGTTCGCTGAATCAGATTAAGCAATTCCCTTTTATGACTCAAGACTGGGATTTCCAGTTTAAATGCTATATTCATTACAGAGACTGCTATGGAAATAAGCCCAATTTGTGCAGGTTAGAATTGAAAGAAACAGCAGACAACAATTATTTAGAAAGAGATTTTTTTCTTTTACTATATCTTGATTACTTTTGAGTAATGACAAAAGGAGACAATTATTTAGAATGAGAAAACATTTTTCTTTCACAAATATATTTTGAAGCAACTGTTGAGTTATAATAAAAGGAGAAATTGCTTGTTAGAAGCTATTTCACATTTTATCAAAGAGGTTTCTTAAATCTTCTGCTGCTGTCGTTACAAAGTGAGTCAATACCAAAAAAGGTTTAACCTATTCCCGAACGTTTGACTGGTCCAAATTGAAATCAACAGCAGACGACAAAAAATAAATTAGAAGAAAGATATATTTTCTTTATGAAAGTAAGCAGAAATCACTGTGACAAAAGGATAAAATGCTCATAGGAGCAATTTATCCTTTTGCCACACTGGATTATTAAGACAGCTGAATTAAATAAAAAAGAATCAATATGAAGAAAGGGATAGGCAGATTTCTCTGTATGGACAATTCCCCAGCATATCTTACCTCCTTGGTCTAACTGTTGATCACCTCCGTAAGATATCTCGGCAACACTTCTAGTTTTAGTCATGGAGCAAACGAAGTCAACCATAATTGTATTTACTAATTCATAATTCAGTTTTACGGGCTTATCATGATGCATAAATGAATGGTGTTTTATGGAGCATCAACAAATATGGCCATTTAGCGCACTGTGATGATGAAAATTAAAAGGAAATACCGGTACATGTACTATGTTTAAGTAAAGTGATTTTTCATGAGATTGCATTAAGATTGTCTATTGTTAGAGTATAAAAACATATCTTTGAATGTACATGTACATTGCAGGGTCTTCCCCAGGATATTTTTCAGGTGCTGGGATGTTTGAGGGGGAAAGGGTTGGACAAAGGAGGGGGTACCCCCTTTCCCATGTCAAATATTTTTTTACATATGCATCTTAAATGGTGAACTTTTAGGAATACTTTTGGAATAAAAAGACAAACAGTAATCTTTTAAACCAAATCAAATGTAACAAACAATATTACTAGCTAGTTGACCGTCTTTGGGACAAATCTAAAGCACTGTGGCCAAATTTTAAGCACATTTGGACCAATTCAGGCATTGGGGGAGTGTTAAAATATTGAAATTCAAGCGCTGGGGGCCAACAGCCCTTAAAAGGCCTGGGAAAGACCCAGCATTGTATTCACTTGCATTTCCCCCAATAATCATATTCATTATCAGATGATAATCTTTCAATTTCATTACATTTTGAATTGCCGTCTGCAAACTCTTTCAATTTGGGACAGTCGAAAAATTTGGCAATCGGTAAAGAGTTAACTAGCCAGGCTGATTTATCAAAAATAAAGAACAAAACAATAAAGTGGCTGATGAGATTCAACAAATAGTATTATCATTGTTAACATGTGTTTCTAATTTAACACATTACCCCCTACCGTCACATTTTTGCAACTTTGCAGCAGAGGACTTTCAAAAAGTAATTTCTCATTTTTCCACAATACTTTTTCAATTTATTCAATATAACAACAGCAGAACTGAAAGGTTTTTCACGAGTTTACAAAGCTTTTCTAAAGTCGTCTGCTTCAAGTAAAAACAAGAGGACCCTGAGGGTCCTGGATCGCTCACCTGACACTTGTAAAGTGTTGGTTACAACAATGTTACACATGAGTAATGGACAAGATTTGTCTTAATTTGACAGTGATCTACTTTTGACCCCAAGTTACTCATAAACTGACTTGGTTGAGATATAACAGGTTGATCATTTTGAGCAAATTTGATCAAATTGGGCTGAAAATGTAGCTTTCAGAGTGTAAACGGGTGTTTTCTAAGATTTGACTTTGTGAACTACTTTTTGATTCCATTCCATCCATGATCAAAGTTAATCAAGATATTATCAAGGTTAACATTTTGAGCAAGTTTGATCAGCACTCTGGATGTCTTAAAAAATTAAGCTGTAGACCTCTTCGATGTACATTGTACAAACAGTGTTGCCTTTAGAATGTAAACAAGATTTATCAAACCCAGCAAATATTCTAAGAAACTTTGAAGGGTAAGAGAAAGCGAGTTTCAGACAGATTGGGTCGTATTTTTTACCATAATATTGTAAAGAATAGTAATTTATGATGTGACATAGTGACCATTTTTCTAAACCCATCCCATCTTCTATGATCTAATTCGACCCACATATCATCAAGAAAACATAATGCCATTTTGAAGCAGAACTGACCTACTTTTTGACTCCACCTTACCATGATCGAAGTTGATCAATATATCATCAAGATAAACATCCTGACATGTGGCTTCTAATGTGTAAACCAGATTTTCAAAGAGTGGACCTAGTGAACTTTTTTACCCTACCCCACCCATGATCAAATTCGGTCAAGATATCATCAAGGTAATATTTCTCTAGTGACCTACTTTTTGACCCCACACCACACATGATTGAACTCTATTGAAATATCATCAAGGTTATCATTCTAAGCAAGTTTGATCAAGATTGGGTCGAAAATGTGGCTTCTAGAGTGTGAACAAGATTTTCTAAGATTTGACCTAGTGACCTACTTTTTACCCCAGCCCACCCATGATCACACTCGATCGAGATATCGTCATGGTTATCATCCTGAGTAAGTTTGATAAAGAATGGGCCTTAAATGTGGCTCCAAGAGTGTAAACAATATTTTTCTAAGATTTGACCTAGTGACCTACTTTTTGACCCCACACTACCCATGATCAAACTTAATCAAGATACCATCAAGGTTAACAGTCTGAGCAAGTTTTATCAAGATTGGTCAGAAAATGTTACTTCTTGAGTGTAAACAAGATTTTTCAAAGATTTGTGTGCAGAAAATGTGGCTTCTAGACTGTAAATAAGGTTTTTCAAAGATTTGACCTAGTGACCTACTTTTTGACCCCACACTACCCATGTTCAAACTCGATCAAGATACCATCAAGGTTAACAGTCTGAGCAAGTTTTATCAAGATTGGTCAGAAAATGTGACTTCTAGAGTGTAAACAAGATTTTTCAAAGATTTGACCTAGTGACCTACTTTTTGACCCCGCACCAACCATGATCAAACTCTATTGAGATATCATCAAGGTTATTATCCTGAGCAAGTTTGATCAAGATTAGGCAGAAAATGTGGCTTCTAGAGTGTAAACAATATTTTACTAAGATTTGACCTAGTGACCTACTTTTTGACCCCACCCCAACCATGATCGAACTCGCTCGTGATATCATCAAGGTTAACATCCTGAGCAAGTATCAGGAAGAATGGGCCAAAAATGTGGCTTCTAGAGTGTAAACGCTTAAATTGTTGACGACGCACGCACGCACGCACGACAGACGACGGACATTCAAGTATCCTAAAAGCTCACCCTGAGCAGAGCTCAGGTGAGCTAAAAAATGTTGTCTGCAGATTGTAAAAGAGTTTTAATTAAGGTAAAAAATAAAATGTTCTAAAAAAAAGTAAAATGTTCTTAACAGAAAAGTGACCTCAAGCAAATGTAATTGTAATTCATTCACAAAATTTACAGGCAACATACAGGCAAAAAGTACTTCCAGTAATAAGGGAAACAGAACGTAATCAGAGGTCTAGACAAACAGGTAAACTTTTACAGCTAACTTCTTTATTCCTTCTTCAAATCCTACATTGTGGGTACTCATTAGAATCGTCTCAAAGAGACGATTCTAATACGTTTCCACAATATAGGATTTGTAAATTTGGTAGTGAAAATTGCACACAAAACGAAAACTGATAAGCCTGCTCTTCTAGATCTCTGACAAAACAGAAATGTATAGTCAGAATACCCTAAAATCTTGTCTGTCCTTCGTTTCCATACACTCTGCAGATTATAACATAAATCGTGATTCACATGTGACACATATAAGCTATTATTAGCAACAACACAGACTTATTTGACATTATTTAACCCTTATAGTACTGGAACCAACTTCATGCAAACAGACTAGATCTAGGCCAGCCGCCAAGTAAATTGGCGACTGGCCTGTGATCTAACCTGTTAGCTACTCTGAGTATCTTTGGCAACAAAATTAAGCAGGTATTAAAGGTTTTGGAAGCAGATGACAAAAAATATATTTTTAGAAAATTACCCAGCATTCTAAGGGTTAATCCTTCCACATAAACAGATAAATTTGAATGCTGTTTCAACAGGCCTTTGAAAACATTGACACAACAGGATAATTGCTAATTATGGGTATTTTCTTCTTTTATCCTTTTAATATCTACTCTTCAATTAGGCATTTTTTCATGGAAGTCTTGTCAACTCATAGTTGTTTTTTCCCTCTTTCCTACCTGGAGTATCTTTCCTCATCAAATTTAAGCAGATATCAAATAATTTTGGAAAGCAGATGACACAAAAATCTATTTCTAGAAAATTATCCAGCATTCTAAGGGCTAAAGAGGTCCTGTTGGAACTTTCAACACGACTTAACCCCTGTGTTGTCCTAGTAACTTTTTCATGAGACCTTTTTTCTGAAAATTATTTAGGTAGTATTTTGTCTGTAAAAAATAGTTTTTTTTCTCATTCTTTCTTTTTCAAAGAGAACATGATACTTACTAACAAGAAATTAAAATCTGCAACCATTTCAGTTGCTAAGCTTAACACTATCAGTTTGGGACGACAAATAAAAATTGTTATTTGATGGTTGTGATAATCCATTACCTCTTTTGGAATAGTGAACTAGTCCAATTTGATAGCCACAGCAGAAGACACTTACAAAAGTAGTTTTCTGTGTGACATTGGGAAGAAACCATTGTGATAAAAGAAAAAATTGCTCGTCATGAGCAATTTCTTCTTTTATCACAGTGGTTTCTTAAGATTTCTTGAGGGTTTCCCCTTGACCCCTTGACTTATGCTAATTTTGGGGACTTTTGACCCCTTATTATACGTAACTGTGAAGGGAATATAATGATCTTTAGGTGTCATATCCAGGAAATTGGGGTCATTTACTTTATAAGTTGGGGGTTAAGGAAATCCCTGTTTCTTGCGGGTGTGTGTTAGTATATATATTATGTAGACATAAATATAAGGAATAATACAGATTCTGCGTTACATGAGTGTGCATGGTTACAATTATGTGGTACATTGTTTCACATAATGGACATGGTCCACTTACTTTTCATAGGCATGAAGGTTGGTCCCAGGCATCTCAAGTTTCTGTAAATCTGAACTTGATCCTGAAAAACATAGATCACATCTTAATATAAAGGGACAAAGAAAATCGCATCACATTTGGTTTTGTACAAGCATGCGCAAAACACATCGCATTTTTTTTTAATAAGGTTATATTCAGTTATACAAACACTCATAAAATGATTATGCTATAGACACATCCAAAAGGTAACATCACATTACTCATAAGTCCACAGAAAATACTAGGGATGGGAACGAATAGTGAAATCACTATTCGAATATTCGACTAGAACTATTCGAATATATTCGAATATTCGATTTTAGAATTCGTTTTGATGTCCGAATGTCTGCATGTCCGAATACTAGTACACTAGTCCTCTGTTCAAACCTTTTGTGTATAGCCGATGAGAGCCGATATCTGTATACATGTACGTGCATTCAATATCAAAGCGGTAATAACCATTATTTCGTTTTTTAACCAACATACAACTTTTCCAGACGGATGAATGCTTGCCATTCAAGTGATTCAGTAGGTTGGATGTTGTATTCTTGAATACAAAGTCCTGGTTACACAGGTTACAGGTCGCCTTCGACTTGTCGGCAGAACGAGTAAAGTAATTCCAGACACGCGATGGAGACATTGTAATGTTTATCGAATAGATGTAGAAATTAGAATGAAGATAAGTTTGACAAATTATTCTGAAGAAAAATATACTTTCTAACACATCATTTGATTGGTCTTCGTGCATAAGCAATCATGATTACGATTGGTTATTGAAAGAGTAATTGTTTAATTTCACGACAAACAAGTTACGTGATTGGTTGACACTGACAATTGTCAATAAGCGTGATTGACTTGTTTTGGATAATAAGGAGCAAGTCCAGATCATTAAGGTGTTAGATTTAGCGGCTTAAAATCGACTATTTTCACACTTAGGAATTAATCGTTTTGCAAACTGTCAAAAGATGTGGTAATTTGTCACAGGTGTTTTACTGTGTGACATACGTTGTAAAAACATCGTAACTGCACCTGGGAGCTAGGCACGTTCTTCGATATTTGGGATCGGATTAGAGGAAGAAAATGAAAATAAAACAACATTATTTTTGAATAAAATTTATGGTAAACATACAGTAATATGGGTTCATTAAAATCGAATATTCGAATACTATTTTGCTATTCGAATATTCGACCCGCTATTTGAATATTCAAATATTCGAATATTCGTTCCCATCCCTAGAAAATACCATCATAAACTGTTGTACCTTTTGTTATGCAATTACTCAGATAATAACACCTAGTTCAGTTATACAAGGGCTATGGATATGTGAGTATTTTCTTTCTTTTTTATATTTACCATTTATGTTTGGATCCATCATTTATTCCAGTTTCTTTTTTAGGTGATAAATTGAATCCATATGAATAATTTGCAGCAGGCTGTTGAAACAATTTGTAACAAATAATATCCAAACTATTTAACCCATCACTAAACAATAACGACTCTGGAAAACATTGTGGAAAAAGGGGAAATTGCTCTTTTCCCACAATATTTTCTGCCCTAACAGTAGATTATATTTCAATTCCGTCACCTTTTGAAATGTCGTCTGCAAACTCTTTCAATTTGGGACAGTCGAACATTTGGCGTTTGGTAAAGGGTTAACAAAACGAATAAAGAAATCCATGCAGAAGATTTATCAAAAGGAATTCAAAAAAGAAACTGTTGTAAGAAAGTGAGTAGTTGCTTGATAAAAATAAAATTCTCATTTCGTCACAATGTTTTCAAATGTTGTCTCTTGCAAATGTATTTCATCTCGTCTAAATGAAGAAAAAGTTGGGGTTCCTTTTTCCCCAACAGCGTCATAGAACCACACCACCTCTAATGTTACATTGAAAGAAACTACATTCCAATTCCCATGGTTGTTTTGGGCTTCTTAGCGTGACCTTGACATTATTTATCTATGAATGTTTGACTTACCATAAGCCATGGCTGTGGCTGCTTTTAATTTTCGTTTGTATCTGCAAAAATAAAACCAAAGTCATCATTTACCTATATGGTTAGGGAAATATATTGGACAATAATATTTATGGACCAAATACTTTTTGAAAGATGGAAAATCTGCATTACATATTGAGTATCAAATGCTTTGTTACAATGTTTGTTAAAATTGCTATATAACATGTTATGTTTAAATGCAATAAAATATTATGTATGTAATGAAAGAAAATTGAAAAAAATCCAAGTTTTTAGTAGCTCGTTCATTACTGTGAAGTAGTTGCTATTGTCACACACTGAACCCTCTGGTGTACCTTTTGAAGTTTTCTAGTGCATTGTAATTCTTAAGATCTCTGTGTTAAAATAAAACTATACAAATTATCTAACTCAGAAAATCCTTGCAGCAAATGCTTTTTAAAATCAATGTAGCAGCTTTACATAGTATCCGCAGAGTTGTGATTGTTGAGACTTATGGCTTTAACACACAGAATTCAATTGAAGGTAAAGTATTATTACATTTATATGTTAAGGTTATAATACAAGCAAATTGGTGCCAAAAACAGACTCAATATATTGAGGCAAACTTGTTATTAGACGCAACCATCCTTATAAATTAATGCTGTGTTGGCAGACGACAGAAAAATCTATCTTAAGAAAATTACCCAGCATTATAAGGGTTAAGAGCACTTAAGTAAAGGGGTTTTACCTTCACCTATGATTAGTCAGGCATTGCAATGCAACTTTATGAATTTTGACCAATACAAAAATCAGCAAAATAAACAAACAAATGGCTATGTTTAAAGGTGCTTGTTCACAGATGTGTGGTAACTAGGAAGTTAAAAATTCATTCTCACAAACTGCACTACAGCTGTACTGTTGTATAATATACACCGAAGAATAGTCAATGGAAGTAAAATTGGATGGTTTTAATTCTTTAAAGTGTGAACACAAGCGTGTCATCACTTTTGAGATCTACTGCATATAGACTGTATGTACTTAGATAAATTGATGCTTCCTTAATTAACTATGCTTCCAATAAATAATTCTAATTGTACATCAAACAACAACACAAAAACTCTATTGTTTCAGCGACATTTTATTTTGACATTCAAATTTTCTCTTCTATGAGCAAACACCTAGGTAGTCCTAGAATAACTTCATATGGAAGAAAGGATGCCACTTACTGTTCTCTGCTTATGTAAAACACAATGGCTATAGCACAGCAAAGTAACCCTAAAATAATGGCTACAAGAATGAGTGCCATCTTGAACACATTCTCCAAATCTTCCTCCTCTGCCGCAACAACAACAGGCTAAAAATAGAACAATGAGGTCAACTTAATAAACCCATTACCAAACAATAACAATATTTGACCAGTTTGTTGCAGACAACTTTGCCTAAGCGAGAAAATTTGTCCTTTGCCCACAATGTTTTCTGCTCTATCAGAAGATTATTTTTCAATTTCATCAAATTTTGAAATGTCATCTGCAAACTCTTTCAATTTGGGAGAGTCGAAAACTTGGGGTTTGGTAAAGGGTTAACTAAGTTTTACTTTAAGCGATTTCTTATCTCTGTAATGCATTCATTTGTCAAGATTTTTGGTGCAGAATGATGAGCTGGATAATCCACAGGGAGAAAAATCATAATAGACCTTTATTAACACTATATATAGTGTTAATAAAGGTCTATTATGATTTTTCTCCCTGTGGGATAATCATGCCATTTCACAAACCATGCAGGGTGATAGTCTTCCACCATAGTATAAACTTTGAAGGAAAAGATGAAATATTGTCACTCAATATGTTCTAGAAAAATGAATTGTATATGTGATTATTCCTACTCATTGCATTATTGTTATCAGAAGCCGAGAAATCTAACCCTTATTGGTATCTAAAATGGAATTTGTTTTATAGGTAAAAACACTTATCAGATATTTTCAAATCAGTGAAATGCCGATTTCAAGTTCAGTAAATTCTTCCATACATACCACTGTTTCAAGAACTTTATACTGGTATCTCAACTCCAATAAGGCCTCAGCATTCGTATCAATCGCCCTGAGGAAAAACAAAAATGAACTTTATTTCACATCCTATAACAATGGTCCATTTGTGAAGCACCTATCATTGTTTTGGACTAAGCCATTGATATATTCTGGGGAATTGTGCTTATATCATATTATCTAATTCATTATTCTTTTCCCAAAATGATATGAGAAATAACATACTTCCTATGGACCTTCAATAGGTTATTTCTAAATTTCCGGTGCTATAAGACAGAGTGTTTGGAAACAATTAACCCTTTCCCAAACAACAAATTTTTGACTGTCCTAAATTGAAAGAGTTTGCAGACGACATTTTAAAATGTGATGAAATTGGAAAATAATCCTCTGATAGGGCAGAAAACATTGTGGGAAAAGGAAAAATTGCTCGTCACGAGCAATTTCTCCTTTTTCCACAATGTTTTCTAAAGTGGTCTGCAACAAAGCGGTCAAATGTCGGTATTGGTTGGGAAAGGGTTAAGGTTTTCATTTGAAATTGAAGGAAGGGGCACCAGGAGGGTAGATTTTATTTTTTATTCTGCTGTTGGTTTTAATATCTAGAATACAATACAAATAAACAATGGCTATTACATATTCTGAAAAAATATCCAAATATTCCTTTTGTCACAGTAACATCTATAAAATATCACAAATGAAAGATTATATTTAATACTAACTTCATTATCATCTGTTTTTGCTTTCAATTTGGACAAGTCACAATTTTCGATAATAGGGAGTAGAAAATCTACATATCTAAAAAAAAAGATACATACCTGAGGAGTTCTGAAGCTGATATGGTTTCATTTGTCTTCAAGTCTTCACCATGTATAAACATGTCTGTCCTGAAATAAGATAAATAAAAAAGAATCTTTAATTCTAAAATTTATAAACACATCTGTAATAAAATTCAAAATTCTTAAATTTTCATCAATGTTACTGCCCAAAACACAATATTTCTGAGCCGTAAAATACTACTAAATCAACAAATGAACATATAAATTATATGCAAAATAAACAGTTTTTGAAAACATAAATTTACAAGATACATGTACATGAAATTTCATATTAATTCTAGTATGGAAATCACAGCAATATGAAAACATCTTCTGCTATAATACTAAAAATTGTACAGGGGTAGAGAGTCCGCCTCCGGACCCATGTGGTCATGAGTTTGAATCTTGTGAGTAGCAAGACCTTTGCGACTGTCCATTAATTCACATTTGGCACGACTACTGGTTATGAATACAGGAAGCAGAATCAAGAGTGATGAGTCTAAGTTGTAAGAACTTGTATGAGCTTTACAATCGATGTAAAGTAAATAACTAATGAATATCTATAACATAGTTTGTATAAGACATTGATCAAGGGGTAGAGCATTTGCCTGCCGACATGAGGGTCATGCTTCCTTTTAAAAGCGAGGTCAACTTTGCGACCTTAAGAAAACAAACATTTGCCCAAGTACTGATCAAGCAGAGAGGCAAGGACATGCTTTACAGTCTATTTAAACTAAATAAGTTTGTACCTAACTTATATACCCTTGAAAAAGCACAAAATTTGAATGAATGAATGGTGTTTTAAGGCGCATCGACAGCTAAGGTCATTTAGCGCGCCAAAATTTGAAAAGTTGGAAAAAACAGTCCATCAAAATATCTAGGGGGATAACACTATTTTATGACATTGATAGTCTACAACAACAACTACATCGAAAAACATGATAAAGCAAAACTCTTAGGTATTTCATACTTATTAACTTCTGCTTGTCCCATCTTGTTTTCGTGGGTTTGAATTCTGTCAACAACAATCCTATATCCAGTTGTATTCTGTAATTTCCTGTAAAAAAGAAAGACAAAATGTTGATTAAATATTGACAGCATGATAGCACAAACTTAAAGAACTACCAATGAAAAGAAACTATTCATCATTCTATACCTCTCCTACAATTCAATGTGTTAAACAAGGTATTTATGTAACTAGACAATGCAGATCGTATTTTGCGCGTGTTTTAGTATTACTATTGTTCAGTTTAAAATTCCCGCGTTTGTTATCACGTGACAGATTTGATGGTCATGTGATAAAGTGGTAATGTTTTCAAGTTCACCATTGTCATTTGAAGGGTACAGGTCAAAAGCTAAAGAAGTTGAAGAACGAGTTTATATGTGTCAACACCGTGCGAGTCTGTGTGAGTCCGAAGTAGCCAATGAATTAGCAACACACCCAATTCCATAAATTGGTTGTAATTGTTGTTTGAATGGTTGAGTTGACATGCATGGAAACCAAAATAGATAGTTGCTCACTCACACTACAGAGTTGTTATTCTAATTGCCCTGGTCCATCAACAAACCCAAATACCTAATCTCAAGTGAGAGAAGAGAAAGTTACATTTACTCTGCGATATTTTTAACAAATGTGGTTATTGCTCATTTTGTTACATTTATTTTTCTTCTTTTGTTAGAGTATTTAAACAAGTATATATAAAGATAAAGGGTAAAGCAAAACTGTCATATGACTAAACTAGCTACTTTTGATTGTATAACAAACAACAATACAAAAACTGTATTACTTCAACTACACTTTTTTATCACTTTCAAATTTTCTCTTCTATGAACAAGCACCTTAAGGAACCTAAAGTCACAACGGTTGAATTGATTACTTGACTACTTACTGAGAAAACGTGACTTGAAAGGCCCGAACATTTGGCGGTGTATCTTTGAACACAACTTTAACCCTCTGATCGTCATTGATCAATGATATCTGCAATAGAAAACATATAAGTCATGCACAATTTGTTTGGCTTTGGCATCCAACAGGAGTTCCTATGCATAAATACATTGATATTGCCACCCTATTGTACCTATTTCTCCTTTTTCCACAATGTTTTTCAAGTGTCATCTGCAATAAACTGGTCAAATTTTCTTTATTGTTTGTAATGGGTTAACCCTTAACTCAATAATACTTCACTATGCCTCATCTGCTGCAGAAAACTTAAACAATAACTAAATGACAAAAGTATTAATTGATCTTGAGTTCTGTGTGGCCCAGTGGTAAAGTGTAGGACTTGCGACATGGGAGTCATGGATTCAATCTTCAGTAGAGGCACAGGGATTTTTGTGTGAGTGACCTTGGACAAGACACTGCATTGACAAAAGCACAAATTGATTTTGTGTTCTGTGTGGCCAAGCGGTAAAGTGTAGGACTTGCGACATGGGAGTCATGTGTTTTAATCTTCAGCAGTGGCACACAGATTTTTGTGGGAGTGTCCTTGGACAAGACACTGTCTTGACAAAAGTACAAATCTGCAGCAGCAGCAAAAGGATTTTCTCAAGAGTGTCCTTGGGCAAGACACTGCAGAACCCTTCCTTGTACTAGTACTGGTGAAATCATAGAAAGCTGTAAAATAACTGAGATACTGTTGAAACAGTGTTAAATCCCGTACATATAATATATAAATTGCTCTGGAAGATTAGAAAAAGGCATTAGTACAAAAACCAGCAATTTGCCGTTCTCTTAGTGTAGTGTTTAAGTCCATACATATAACATAAATTGCTCTGGAAGATTACAAAAAGGCATTGGTACAAAAAACAACAATTTGCCGTACCATTAGCATAGTGTTTAACTCCATACATATAATATAAATTGCTCTGGAAGATTAGAAAAAGGCATTAGTACAAAAACCAGCAATTTGCCGTTCTCTTAGTGTAGAGTTTAAGTCCATACATATAACATAAATTGCTCTGGAAGATTACATAAAGGCATTGGTACAAAAAACAACAATTTGCCGTACCATTAGCATAGTGTTTAACTCCATACATATAATATAAATTGCTCTGGAAGATTAGAAAAAGGCATTAGCACAAAAAAAAAATAATTGCCATACCCTTAGTGTAGTGTTGACCACAAACATTCCCCCTGCAGTGGCCTGTTCAATGGCTTGGATGTATATAAGGAAATAGCCGTACATGTCCGACCTGAAGAAGGTATTCGTAAACACCGACCCATTGGGGAACACCTTAAAGGGGTCTGACACCGCTATGTTCTGTACAAACTGCTCAGTTTTTAATGCTCGGAATGTACAGTTGACAGTCTCGTCTTTGTCTGTGACTAAATCCTGAAAATAAATATCAATTAATTAGTCAATTATTTCACATAAATAGCATTTCCAATGGGGCAGTATTGCCTGTGAGAATGTTGTTAATAGCTTGTTAACATAAATTGAAATAAAGGTTATAACTGGAAATTTTGCTGAGTTTGAGCACATCTTCATCTGTCACATTTATCTTTTAAGTATAACTTGCAAACTAACAGAATGATTCTATGCTGATTGTAATTAGAAAAGAGTTAGGGACACACACATTCAAGAAAAAAAGGTCCATGACGTTTGCAAATTTTCAAGATTTATTACCAATGGACATTGACATGACATACTGAGAGTTCATTGTTAGACTATAGTGCTTCACATGCATGAACCACTCACTATAGTATTGTACTGAGCTCCTGATATTCAGTGTCATTTCAAACAATAGCACCAATTTCAATTGGTTCATCTTTTTCGTTCATTCATACTGGTTTTTGTTTTTAAAAGTACAAATGATATCACTTTTTGCCACAATGATTTCATCAAAGAGCAAATTTTCATGCAGTCTGCTGAAGAAGGGTTCAAATAGTTTATTTCATATCAAAAGAAAACTTACCTTAAGATTAACCAATGAGGTTGCATATCCTGTATCTCTGGTTACGCCCAATGTAAGAACAGATTGTTTGAACTCAGGCGGGTTGTCATTGATGTCTGTTATTTCAACCTGTTAAATAAAATAAAAGATTACAAAAAGAATAAAAGGTTAAATACCTTATTATAGATCAGACAAATATTTCATAACTTTCAGAGTAAGAGGTATTCTTGTGAAGTTTCAATTGTAGATCATTTCTAGATTTGTACTAAGCTGAAATTAGTTTCTTATATCTTTCTTATATCTATTAGGGTTTTTACATCGCGTCAACATTATTTCAGTTTCATAACACTCAATGGGGGCTTAATAAGGACTGGTCAAGCTTGAAAGAATCATCCGCAGTACATAAGTCTGCCAAGAGACTGCTTTTTATGAAAAATCAAATTTGTCACAAAATCATTTTTAAATAAAGAAACTTGTCTTGCTTTGCTGTGTAGAAAGCTCTTCCTCAACCAGTTGTACCATTCGGAGTGTAGATATCAATTAATTTCGAATTTTTAAAAGCAAATCTATTTTTTCAATTAATATATATGTCCTTTTCCTTTTCAGACATTGAGTAAGAAACATTTTGACATAAGAAGAAAGGTATATTTACTTATGTAACTCTTGACTCTCAAGAATGTTTCAATAATTTTAGGGAAAAAAAATATTTAGAAAAAGATATATGTATGAATGAATAAGGTTTCAAGGCTAGCTAAGGTCATTTGGGGAAAAATATGTGTAATATCTTATGACAGTTATCAAAATCATTACCAAACAATAACGACATGTGACCAGTTTGTTCCAGATGACTCTGGAAAAACAGTGTGGGAATAGGGGAAATTGCTCTTAAAGAGCTTTTTCTCCTTTTCCCACAATGTTTTTCTGCCCTATCAGAAGATTTTTTTTAATTTTATCACATTTTGAAATGTCGTCTGCAAACTCTTTCAATTTGGGACAGTCTAAAATTTGTGGTTTTGTACAGAGTCAAAATAATTATTACCTCTAGCCATAAAATACTTCTATTAGTAGCATAATCTGTAGGAGGAAATAGTGCTGGCCGGAGATTTTTCGGTATATTGGCGAGACAGTTGGGTGTGGTAAAGATAATCAAGTTGACGTAGGGGTGTTCTAGAACTTCCCTGTCTATGGGGTCAGACAGCACCAAATTTCCGTCTTTCTCCAGTTCTAGGTGTTTTAATCCTTCTGCTTCACCCCCTGTAAATACATGTTATCAAAATTGAAAAAAACTAGTCGATGTGGAGTACAAAGATTTTTTCATGTTTGAAAATGAATTGAAAGCAATTATCTTTGACACATTCCTTCAAAATGGATTTGATTATTTGTAAAAATCAAAATCAAAACATGAGCAAAAGATAATTATGAGTTATAAAAAATATCATTTTCATTTTGGTGGCTTCTGCATATAAATAACTATTAAAATCAAAAGAACTTAAAAACTCATTGTGGAAAAAAAAACACAAAAAAATACAGACAATCTTTCCCTAATAAGGTACTAGGTGACAAAAACTAAAGAGTTTGAAAAGATCAATTAAAAAAACAACTGGAAGATCTTTTTTGTAAGACCACTTTTTTTACCTTTCTCAATTTGTAACAATAATAGCATTAGCAATCAGCAACTAACCTATCAAACCTCTGAACAGTCTGGCGAAGGATATAACAATAGTAGCAAAGCATGGCAGTGTTCTATGGGTAGAGTGTTGGCCTCTGGACAAGGGGGGCGTGGGTTTGAATTAAGTGAGAAGTGGGGTCAACATTTGTACTGGTTGTGCCTAGCAAACAGAATCAAGAGCCATTCATTTAAGTTGTAATAACTTGCCTCTAGATTGATATATAAAGTAAATTAGTTTAAATAATTGCAATTTAGCAAACCATTCTCAGAAAACCCTATACTTTCAGACAGCAAGTCATTTGCAGATGATAAAAATAGTGGTTTGCAACCAGCTTCTTTATTCTATATTCTATGTTAAACATAATGAAAACAGTTAATAGCAGGGAACCAGTTGAACTTAAAAATAGCCCACCAATGATAAAGTAGCATGTAATGTTGTTTGTGTCTGCATCTGGATCTTTTGCTATGGCAACGCTGGTGACCGCGTCACTGTACACAAGCTCCTCCTGCACCTGCGTTTTAAACGGCGTGTATTGGGCACCTCGTGGAAACTCGGGAGGATTGTCGTCTTTGTCCAGAAGATTTATAATCAATGTGAGAATTTCGTACAACTTTGGTACCCCGTTATCTTCCGCCTTTATTTTGATCTGTAATAATCCATAAATATGTTGCAATCATATTTATATGGGTTTCAATCCTATGTAATATTAAACATGTGACTTGCATTAATTGGAATTAATAGGAGATCATATCTATTAAGCTATCATTTTTGGAATTGGTCTAAAAAATTAACATCCGACAACATGTGACTGTTGGCGGCCCACAATAAGAGGGTTTAATGCAAGACTATAGAAAGCCCTACACAAATGTTCATGACTGCCATATTGGTGTGGTTTGCAAACATTATAATGTTTCCTTTAGAGCCGAATGACATAAAAGTATATAGAATTTAGAGGAGTGTAAGAATCTATCTTATATAAATGTATGGTCTAGGTGCAAAAGTGCTCGCTCCTTACTAAAAACAAGTTCACCTAAACTGCTGAGCAATGCTAGAAAGAGTCAAAATAAATGACATTTACAATAATTGAAATGTACAAATGGTTAACCATTTTGCTACCATTGTCTCTAAATGACGATGGAAAAATCAATGTCATTATTGTTCTTTCTCATCATTGCTTTTTGGCGCCTAACATACAAGATTGTGGCACAAGGGGAGCTATTTTCTGAGAATTTTGACAGCGAAAAAGGCTCAAACAAGCATAATTATTACCATACCTCAAAACTAGCCTGTGTTTCTCTGTCAAGAATTCTACGATTGCGCAAAACTCCCGTAAGCGTGTCAATTTCGAAGTATTCGTAAGCGCCCTCGGACAGGATGGAGTACGAGATCTCTGCGTTTCTCCCATGATCCTTATCTGTAGCCACAATCGTTGTCACTGTAGATCCTGTTGGCTCATCCTTAATTAAAAAACATGATAATTGGATGTTTAATGATAATTTAATTTTTGGATGTTTTTTGTTAATTCAATCTTTACACGTCACTTCATTTCACAATTCTCTATCTAAACTATGGGCCAGCTTAGAGACTGTCTCTAAAGAAATATCCAAAGAGAAATCGAAGTTTATCTGTCTTAGAGTAAAATCAGGACTTATTCTCAAACCCCTGAATTTTGATTTTTTATAAGGCTATCCCACATGAGGATAATTAAATTAATGTTGAGAGACAAATAAATCATGAAGCACAAGCATTATTAAAGCCATACTTGCGCTCAGATACAATTAAATTGTGAAAGTTCTAGAATAATTGAAAGTTCACTTAAAAGTACTTTAAATTCCCTTTACAGAGGAATTAAAGACTGTAACACGCTCACATGATGCTTTTAAAAGAGTGAATACTCTAAGGTTTGTTTACAATCAGCAATAAAAAGGTTGGCCGTTAAACATTGGGAATCAATAATAAGAAATTTTCCATTTTGAATGTTCACATTGTTAATACTGGATAAATGACAGTATTTCTATGTGTTTCACATGATTTTTGGACTAAGGGTGTGTGAATTTACATACCACTTTTTGAGGGACAGTACTTTATCGATACACAAACAGCGGTCTGCCTCCAATTACTAAACATCCGCCTTCACTGTGCGGACTTATACCTTCAAGATGTTGCCCAAAGAAATTTTCAAATGTATCCTCAATCATCTTGCTTTAAACGCACCCTAGTCCTTCAGCGCTATCAGCACCTTGATTCTAACCAGGTGATCGCCACTCATTAATCCGAGCGTTCTTTGCTATTTTAGAGGTTACTCAAATGTCAACAATGAAGTTAAATTGGTGGGCACCATATTTGTGAAAATGGCACTTCGAACAATAGAATAATTTTCAATTCACAGTTCAGGTGTTATATTGTCATGATCTTGTGGTTTTTCACTATGTTTCAACATATTCTATCATAAATTACAACTCAAATTATCCAGTTTTTCTGAGTGCTAGTATGCTTTTAAGTGTTGGACAGAATATAGACTGAGGTGGGTCTCAATATCAGCTATCAAGCCATGGTAGACCAAAAACAGAGCACAGACATCCTTGTACCTGAATAATCATTTTTCTTTAACCCATTACCAAACAGTAACGACATTTGACCAGTTTGTTACAGACCACTCTAGAAAACATTGTGGGAAAAGGAGAAATTGCTCTTAACGAGCAGTTTCTTCTTTTTCAACAATGTTTTCTGCCCTATCAGAACATAATTCTTAAATTTCATCCCATTTTGAAATGTCGTCTGCAATTTCTTTTAATTTGGGACAGTTGAAAATTTGGCGTTTGGTAAAGGGTTAAATATTATCTTTTTATATACTGAAAATGAAAAACAGGGAACCAGATATCCTTACCTCCATCCAGCTGTGCTGGTACACGGGACCCGGTGGACTTGTAAAGACGGGCCGGAAAATATTCTCATCCTCAACCTCAATTATCACAGATATTTGCGCAGATTTCTTTGGCGAACCTCGATCGGTCACCGTCACATTAAACGTAAACTCCTCAACTCTCTCTGTTAAGTCCGCATTCACACGTATCTCCCCGATATATTTATCAACACCTCCTATCTCTCGCGTGACTGTTTCAATTCTAAACAAGCTCTGAAAAGTTAGATTTGCCGAAAGTTTATAATCCAGGTGAGCGTTTTCTCCGATGTCGTTATCTTCTGCTGTTACTGTGTCTACCAGCATGCCCATCGCTGCTCGCTTCTTGACGGACATTTTTCGGACAGTATTGCCGACGTTCGTAAAGAATGGCTCATTGTCATTTACATCCTCCACCACAATGGTAATGGCCTTTGTTTGGTTTGTTCTTCTTTTGAAAGGATCTTTAGGATTATCTGTGGCCGACACATACAGAGTGTACAAGCTCTTGGTTTCTCGATCAAGCTTCTTCGCGATGGAGACTTTCCCCTGTTAATAAAAATCCAAACATTAAAATAACTTGGATCATTTTCCTCTTACAAGTAGTTTGAGGCATATGATGGTTAACTCGATTATCAAAGAGACAATAAAAAATGTTAATAAATGAAAATAATTGAAAACCGATGTTAATAAGGAACTCCATTTTTGTCAAAATACTGTAAAGTGTGTCTGCAGCACCGTTTTTTCTTCTGGAACTGACTTCATGCCTATGCAAACAGGTTAGATCAAGGCCAGCTGCCAAGTTGGCAGCTGGCCTGTGATCTAACTTGTTCGCTACACTGAGTATCTTTCCTCATCATAATAGCAGATACTGTTATTGCTAGGTTTGAGGTATGGTAATGATTATGCTTGTTTGAGTCTTTTTTGCTGTCATTATCCTCGGAAAGCAGACTACACAACAATCTATTTTTAGAAAATCAACCAGCATTCTAAGGGTTAAAAGTCATTTGACTTCTAAGAAAAAATGTCAAACATCTATTGGCTTTGTTGCAGGCTTATTTAGATACTAAAAACCTCCAGCTACAAAGTTTTTGCAACATGAAAAACTTACAGTGTTTCTATCAATTTGCAGTTTCCCATCATCGTTAACAACATCAAAGGTGTAAAAGATCTCCGCAAACTCTCCAAGATCATTGTCCATCGCGGTAAACGTAGCAACGGTGTAGTTGACAATTGCATCTTCTGATACACTATAGCTTATGCTGTATGGTTTGAAATACGGAGTGTTGTCATTAATGTCACTGACGGTGATGGAAATGGTTGCCGTTGACGACTGGATTGGGTCGACTTGGTCCCTAGCAACGACTGTGATCTGTAGACTGGGGTTTGTCTCACGATCCAAGGGCTTGTTGAGACTAATAATACCTGAATAATAAAATTATTTATTGATTTTAAATTTATATGGGTTAAATACTGCTTCAATATTAATTCAGTTATGTTCTGATGCAAGACTTGTAACAATGGAGGAAGACCCAAAACTCATCTGCCAATAAGGGATGGTCAAGCCAGGTAAAGTCATAGGCATTTTGTAAGTAAGTCGGTAGACAGCCTCTCATGAAAATGCTGTCCATGGGATATGAACCCACATGGAGAGGGGCTGTTAACACATTACCAACCTATAACAACATTTAACCACTTTGTTGCAGACAACTCTCGAAAACATTGTGGGAAAAGGAGAAATAGCTCGTAAGGATCAATTTTTCATTTTCCCTCAATGTTTTCTAACCTATCAGCAGATTATTTTTCAATTACATCCCATTTTGAAATGTCGTCTGCAAACTCTTTCAATTTGGGACAGTTGAAAATTTGGCATTAGGTAAAGGGTTAACAAAAGGGACTGATACTATTCATGCTTTATAACTGTTTTCTGCTGTTGCTTTCAATTTTAACAAGGCACAAGTTCCATATGAGGGAAAGGATTAAAAAAAAATACCTGTCAACTCAGAAACAGAGAAACTGCCATCCACATTAGTGCCCATTTGGAAGGAAACTCCTTGGTCTTTATCCTTGTCTGTAGTTTCTAATCTCAATATCTCTGAATCAGCTTCTCGTCCCTCCGATATGCGTAGAGCGTAGGAATTGTTTGGTACGAAACTCGGAGCATTGTCGTTGTAATCCTCTATGGTTATTGAAATAACGGCTGTAAAAAGACAAATTAAATTACAGCGTATCATGTGGAATAAACAAACCTGCTTTGTTCAACATATATTTCATTTTAAACTTAGTCTTGTTTTTAGTAACTGGAATTTGGTGAAATAAATGAAATTGTTAATGTATAACCATCATGGTGGGGAAGACAAAATGTAAAGCACTTACTATAGATATCTTGTATTTGACCCTCAATTTAATCAATTACATATGAAAGAAATGCAATAATAATAAGTTTTTAATGGAAATAAAATTTGCAGCAGAAAAAGGAGAATCTATTTACCAGTACAGGAAATGACGATTGCATTTATTTAATAAAGTAATCATCATTTCTCTTTATAAATCTCTTATTTCTGCTAAGTATTCCTATGAACAATGGATTTTTCTTTTACTAACAAGAGCAGATAATTTTAGAAAACAGACCAGTTGCCGTCTGCAGCATTCCGTTTTCCGCATTATCATCCTTGACCATTACTTGCAGGCTGACCTCTTCAACCATCTCTCGATCTAGGGCTGACTTGACAAGCAAGCAACCGGAGGTGACATCAATCTTGAAATAATCCTGAAATATAGTGGAGTAAAGTTGTTAATGATAAGAGAACAGCCGTAGCCTTGTGGTGAGAGTACAGAACTAAAATCGCATAGCCCCCTGTCTGCAGGGGTTCAAATCCCACTAGCAGAAAACCGATGGTTCTTCTCAGCTTGATCAGCTCTTAACTCTTTATCAAACGCATAATTTTCGACTGTCCCAAATTGAAAGAGTTTGCAGACAACATATCACAATGTGATGAAATTGAAAAATAATATTCTGATAGGGCAGAACACATTGTGGGAAAAGGAGAAATTACTCCTTAGGAGCAATTTCTCCATTTCCCAGAATGTTAACCAGAGTTGTCTGCAACAAAGTGGTCAAATGGTGTTTTTGTTTGTTAATGGTATAAGACTAGTTGAATAAGGAGAGATCGTCTACCTATGATGAGCAAGGAATTCCAATATAACTGAACAATCATGGATATGATTAAAAATTCCAAAACAAGAACAGTTCTACTGACTGATTAATTTGGTTTCTATACTTTTTACATCATTTTAACAATGATATCGAGAATTCAGTGAAATGACCCGAAATACTCAACAGATAATGATTGACTTCATATTAGCAGCAGACCATTCTACACACAATTACCTACTCTTTTGTCAGGATGGTTTATACATATTCTCATACATACTCTTTTTATCATGAACAAAATACAGGGCGCCATTCAAAATCAAATGGCGGATATTTGTTAAAGTGATAATCAAATAAATCAACAACTCTTTTCCTTCGATCTTAGAAGCCAGACTAAATTGACCGGAACAAGCCAATGTCATTGGTTTTGATTATAATCTGTTTGTCTAAGTCTGTTTTTCATTGGCTATTTTTTTTGTTATTTGAGCCGACCAAAGGGTCATTTGAAGCAGTCAAATTGGCAGGCGGCTAGCTCTTAATGACAACCCTGAAATTTGTTTGTCTAAGTCTGTTTTTCATTGGCTCTGGAGTCACTCTAAAGGTGGCTGATAAACCCCATATTGGCCAATATTAACACTTGATCATCTCCTTGACAAAAATAGAAAGAGTAAAAAAGTCTCTAGATAACTTACGTTCACACCATTGGCCGTTACATTGATGCTGTTACTGTTTTCATCCTGCCCCACAATAGAGTTGGGTAGAATACTGTAAGACAGACTGGCATTCTTGTCTGGATCAGTTGCATTGGCACACACCACTGTAAAATCTGAAATCAAGATAAGCAACAATTTGTGGCAAGTTACACAGATATGCTAATTCTTTCTGAATTTTCGAGGATGTATGAATCTTATCCTAACATTGTTTTGAATTAATATCATAGTTATAGAAATTTCATTTTAAACAAGATATCAAACAACAACATAGAAGATGACAACGTGACCTTTGGACCTTCACCAAGTCACTTGATCATTCATCAAGTGACATAAAGCTATGAGGGTGTTATAGATAGCATATAGGTGACTTTGAAGAAATAAGGTCAAAGAGTTTTTATTTTTTAGAAAGGTATAAGTTTGATACAAACTGACCAACAGACAGGCTAAATAAGATTGAAAATCCTTCAACTCTTTGTGAATAAAAGCTAACAACTGATTTGAATTAAGATGAAAAAGGAGATTATTTAGCACATGACCACCTAACACCACATTTTTGCGTCTTGCAGCAGACATCTTTCAAGAAGCTTTGTTGCAAAAGGAGAAATTGCTTGTCACAAGCAATTTCTTCTTTTGTCACAATGCTTTTTCAATCTATTCACATATCACAACAGCAGAAGGGAAAGGTTTTTCACATGTTTACAAAGCTTTTCTAAAGTCATCTGCTTTAAGTAAAAAGAATTTGTCTGCAGGTGGTTAAGAGTTAGATAAGAATTTACTACAACAGTACCTGGTGCTGCATTTTCCTTAACAGAGACGGATAAAGATGGAGGAACAAACATCGGCGGTTCATCATTCACGTCATCGATCGTCAAGACAACCTGACTATATCCCGTCAATGATGTTGCACCACGGTCCGTCGCGGAAATGTTCAGGGAATATGACGCCTTTTCTTCTCTGTCTAACACAGCTCCTTGTTCCACACTGATCTCCCCTGTCTTGAAATCTATTCTGAATTTATCGAAAGCTCCGCTGTCAATTCTGTAGAGGAAATCGTTATTTGGCGCAGCGCTGTCTCCGTCTGACGCAAACACCTGGACTATAGTGGTTTCTGGCGCAGCACTTTCCAATATTGAGGCGGTGTATAAAGGCTTGCTAAACGCTGGAGTTACATCATTAACATCCTGGAAGTGTATAAAACCTATTTAAAGTTTTATCCTACAAGGAATTTTGTGACTGGTCAAAATTGAAGGCCAAAAGCAGACGGCAATAATAAAGCATGAAAAATAACTTCTGTTTCATAATTATGGGAACAAACAATTGTGACAAACAATATGGTGCACCTTTTTAGCATATTCTTGTGTTACAGAGACCTCTTAAAGATTCCTTCTGCTATATGTAAATTGAAATGCTTTCATATATAAAAACATTTACCACTAGGCCATGGAGGCCACAAAGAATTTAATACTACCCATGGTGAGAGGTTCCATGTGATATAAATCTTCGAAAGACCTTAACCCTTTACCAAACACCAAATTTTCAACTGTCCCAAATTCAAGTTTGCAGACGACAATTCAAAATGTGATGAAATTGAAAAAAATCTTCTGATAGGGCAGAAAACATTGTTGGAAAAGGGGATTTTGCTCATTAAGAGCAATTTCTCCTTTTCCCACAATATTTTCCAGAGTCATCTGCAACAAAGTGGTCAAAGGTTGTCATTGTTTGGTAATGGGTTAAGAAATTCTACCAAAACATACCTCTATTTCGACTGTGACATTTACTGAAGACCTCAGTACGGGGTTTCCCATATCATACGCCTCGATCTCCAATATGACACGCCCATTCAGTGATGGGGGCAGGGATTCATAGTCAATGGTATCCACGAGGGTCACGAGCCCTGTAGTTCCGTTCACTGCAAACTTGTCCATCAGACCAGCAGACGCCCCGACGATTCTGTACATGACCTCGCTGTTAGGGGTGTTGGGTTCATCTTCATCAGTGGCCTGCAAGTTAGATTAAAGGCACATGAAAGGATATGAGTACAAATAAATTACTGAAAAAAATATAAGGAGTTGTTTCATTTTGTCTACACACTCACCTCTAAACTGGTCCCCTGCTGTCTCCAAGCTCCACTTTGTTCCACAAGATAGACAACGGGCAGCCTCCAAATTCTGAGCAATTTGATTGGTCAGAATGCAACATTCCAAAAAACATCAACAACAAAAAGAAATATACGGCTGTTTCCCTTGAATATTTGTTTTGTGATTTTCAAAGCAGACAGCTCTTTACCTGACTTTAATTATCCACTGATTTGTATCAAATGTTTGTTTAAATTCCAAATTCATATCGTTTTGGACAATATTTCCATGAGGGAAACTTTGTTTTGCAGCTAACCACTTCTTTGAACCAGCAAACATTCATCTCTAAGGACAGTATGCTGTTTTAGTTCCTTCCGTTACCAGTCAGTTTTTTGTCTGGTAGATTTATACCATACCGGTCTCTGTATTCGATAGATGAGAGACCGGTTCCCAGTCTAACTCACCTCGACCATGAGACTTCCCCCTATACTGGTCTCTATATTCAAAAGATGAGAGACCGGTTCCCAGTCTAACTCACCTCTACCATGAGATTTCCTCTTAGGAAGTTCTTGCTGTCCTCTGGCAATGTGCCAAAATACTCTTCTCTTCTGAACACAGGCGGATTGTCGTTAACGTCTACTACAACGATTTCTAGGTTGATGAAAGTGGTTAGCCCTCCCCCATCTCGGGCCTCTGCGGTTATAAAATAGCTGTCGACCTTCTCCCTGTTAAGCTTCTTGGTGAGGGAGATTACTCCGGTCGTCTCGTTTATATGAAATCTACAAGATAAACAGAATTGTGTAATTTGATTTTTCTCTTTTACTCCAAAATTTAAAATATCAAAGGTTAATGATTGTTATTAATAGAAAGAGGATATTGGTTAGAAAACGGTACCTTATAGTGCTGGAACTGATTTCATGCTTAAGCAAACATGTTAGATCCAGGCCAGCCGCCAAGTTAATTGGCAGCTGGCCTGTGATCTAACCTGTTTGCTTCTCCGAGTATTTTTCCTCATCAAAATTAAGCATCTGAATAGCAGATGACACAAAAATCTATTTTCAGAAAATTACCCAGCATTCTAAGGTTTAGAACCTGTTAAAGCTACATTTCCTAATATTGCCTTTTATCTATAAGTGAAGTGCAGTGGTCCAGGGAACTCCCCATGTGTTAGACAGGGGCTCTGAAGTGCCTTGCCTCAAGACCCTCACACTATACTTGTGGTGCAGGTGGAACTCAAAACTTTTACCTCTAGGGTACAAGCCCACCACCTTACCCACTATGAAGTATATAACTTATAGATCAAATACTCATTATGGGGTGGTAAAATCAATTGTCGGTTTTGTCTAGCTTGTCCATAAGCCTTAACGAACAAGTGAATTTTTACTGAAATTTTATGCAAACCATTATATACGGAAAATGCAGAAAAAGATATGGCATTTATGGACAAGTAAATAAAATCCAGATTTCACCACCCCTGAAATTAATACACTGTACATTTTTGTGAGTATATATTTTTTTAAGACACTAATGGAGTCAAGAGATAAAGCCAACTGCACTTACTCTGTATTGGATCCTCTGATGTTATATGTGAGTTTCCCATATTCTCCTTTGTCTAAGTCCATGGCCTGAAATAATAATTCATTTTGTTTAAATTGGGTTTAATATTGTGTCAACAGTTTTCAGTTCTGTTATGGCTTTCCACAATTCAACACTACTAGGCTAGAGCGCTGAAGTTTCTTGCCAAAAGACACTCCCACAAAATCAGAGGTTCCCGGCAATAGGGCTCAAACCCAAGTTCTAAGACAGCTTCCTTAACCACTGTGCCTCAGGGGACCCACAAAACTCATTAATATTGTTAAAATTTTCTTCTTATACGGATAAAGGGATTTCAACCTTTTCCATTACACAGCATTTAATACCTTGGGTATCACCTTTTCCATCAGAAAATCCTGGACATTTGCCCCCTCTTTCCCTTGTGTACTCATTGTTACACATCTGAAGTATACAGCTCTAGAATCAACAGAAGAGCAACTTCTCCTTATACTACAATTGTTTCTCCTTTAAAAGCATAATGAAAATGAGTCTTTCTCAAATTAAATTGCTGGAGCTTCTCTTAATTTGTATAATTCTCTTTTAAGAATGATTAAAATATTCTTTTTTGGAGGAACAGGTAAGAAAAGTTTGCACAAAAACTTTAAACAATTAATGATGTGAAGGGAATACTCAGTTACTCACAGTGATCTGTAAGATTTCTTTTCCAATAGGGGCGTCTTCCGACACGTTGGCTGGTGGGTAGGTATCAGGTTTAAACATGGGCGTGTTATCGTTCATGTCCTCAATTTGAACCGTGACGGTCGCCGACGAGGAGAGGGCCTCTGGAGTATCCGTTTCCCGGGCAATGATCTATCAAAAAATAACACATACGACTTCTTGCAAGTTTGTCAATGTCAACGTCCAATGTTAAAAGGGTATGCATGTAATCATGTATGTATTTATCAAAATGTATCATGTAATCATCAAAATCTGAATTGAATTAAAAGATGTACTGCTATGGTAACAAGAGGAAGTCTTCCTTTCCAAAAAATAGTTTTATAAACCATCTGCTCAATACCTTCACCCTTTACCAATCACCAGATTTTCGACTGTCCCAAATCAAAAGAGTTTACAGACGACTTTTCAAATTGTGATGAAGATGGAAAATAATCTTCCGATAGGGCAAAACATTGTGAGAAAAATCCGACAATGTTTTCAAGAGTCATCTGCAACAAACTTTTCAAATGTCGCTATTGTTTGGTGATTGGTTAAGGCCATTACCTAGCATGGGATTTCATGACCAGTTCAAACAGAAAGCAACAGCAGTACACAATCACAAAATATGAAATTTTCTCTATGGTAATGTGTAAAAACCATTGTGACAAAAGAATTTATAGCTCATTCCGATTGTTTGTCACAATTTGAAATCCTTTTAAATCAAAATCTATATTGATATATAGAAATAGGCACTTCAAACGTTGTGAGCAACAGTGGTGCAGCGGTAGTGTTTTGACCTCTGTTACCGAGGGTACCAGGTTCGATCCCTGTTAACCGCACGACGAAAACGCTTGGATTAACCAACACATAGGGGTAAGAACTGAATGAATGGATGGTGTTTTAAGGCGCATCGACAGCTAAGGTCATTTAGCTTGTGGGGTGAGTGATGGTTATGTATCAAAGAAGCAGTCATCAAGAGGGAATTAAATAAACTTCAAGCTTCCCTTACAATTGATAGAAAAAAAAGTTTAAAACAAATGTTGTGTGCAAAACAGTTTTAAATCCTTTACCAAGAAAAAGCATTACTAGATATTGTTTTGATGGCCAACCCTATATTTGTTGCCTAATAATGAAACAAACCAAAGTTGGTAGTGAGAAATAAAAAAGAGAAACAAATCAATATCTACCACAAAAGTGACAGACGTATTTTCTTCGTAATCCAGGGCTGACTTATTCTGCACTCGAATCAAGATGGAGGACTCGGAGAAAATGTCGCTTGGCTGGGGGGCAAAATCTGTGTACGGTTTCCCGTCTTTTTCCAAGGTCAAACTAAAATGACTGTTGGTACCCTGTTAAAAGAAAATTTAATTCAAATTCATGCATTTGTATAGAAATGATTCATGGTTTCTTGCTTGTGAAAAGAGTTTAACCTTTTCCCAAACAATAACGACATTTGACAACTTTGTTGCAGACGACTTTAGAAAACATTGTGGGAAAAGGGGAAATTGCTTGTAACGAGCAATATTTCCTTTTCCCACAAGGTTTTCTGCTCTTTCTGAAAAATATTGTTCAATTTCATCACATTTTGAAATGTCGTCTGCAAACTCTTTTCATTTTGGACAGTCGAAAATTTGTAGTTTGGGCAAGGGTTAAATGAGTTCTTACCTTTGTAATGTTTAATGAGTGTAAACAACTATTTTTTAAATTATGAATACTTGCAAGAAGTTTTAATGATTTCCTACATTTGAAAAATTCGATGAATTCTTGCAAATAAAACAAATTCAATGAATCTTTGCAGAGGTAAAAAGTTTATACATGCATGTGTTTCTGGACAAAAATAAATAAATCTATCAAAAACAGAAAAATATATGTTCAGTTTTCTGCTTTGGATGTCTCGAATTTATGTTACATGACAGACCAAGGCTCAACTGTTTTCATAATAAAAGCCTTTAGAGGAGAAGGTCATACCCGAAAACATTGTAAAATAAAAAGACATAAATAATCATTGAGAAAACTTGATCGTACCTGATCAATATCGCTGGCGTTCATGAAGGATAAAGCTCCGGGCCCAGTAAAGGTAATTGGTACCCCGTTCTGCATGTTCTCTAGGACCGTCGCCTCGTACACGTCCGAGTTAAATCGTGGGGGATTGTCGTTTATATCCAGGACCGTTATAGTAACGAGGGTCGTAGCAGTTATTTGACTCACATCTTGTGTATCATCAAGTTCTTTGGCCTGAATATACAAATCATTTTTTTTTTACAAATTATTTTAAACTTATCTATTTCATATCGATTGTGAAACAAGTTCTTACAACATAGGTAAATCAGTCTCAATTCTGTTTCCTGGATACAAAACCAGTACACATCCCTAAAATAGATTAATGAAATGGTTGCAAGGCCAGGATTCAAACCCAAGATCCTCTTGTCCCAATGCTGACGCTCTACACCTGAACCACTGGTCCTCCACATTCTTACCCAGTAACCATCAGCAATTCAGTCTAGATTACATGAAAAAGCATTTCATGTGACGAAATAGAGCAAATTCTCCTTCATGTCACAGTAGGACTTCTTGCATTTGTAAAAGATATGATATGTTTTGTCTTAACTCCTGCCAGGTCATACAGAAGACCATATCAATAACTATGGTAGAAATGACTAATAGGCGTTATACTTTGGAAAATAGAGAAATAAACTCAACTGAAAACCCAGTTAAAGGTAAAAATAAAGTAAGCACTACTTTGGATCCAAAGATCACAGCAATAAAACAGAAATGTTGTTGAAAATTATGTACTACAATCAAAATACAACTGAATTCTAACCTGAACATAAAGAGCATAGACTCCTCCCCTTTGTCTGACATCTGGCGTATCACGATCAAGTGCACTGTTTACAGTGATCCAGCCGGACTCTGGGTTCAGCGCGAATAAATTGGTATTACCTGCAAGAATTAAATTTTGTAATCATTAATCATAAATCCAGAACAAGATATCAGACAATTTCTAATATTCTAGGCATAGCAATTTAAAATATGGGGTTTAAGGATGTCTCAACAGTTTTGAAGTTTAATCACAGCTTTCTTAGTTCAGTGTGAATTACCTGAAAGAATTTGTAATTATTTTAACTTTATCTCCAAACAAGGCTTGAGACATTTTTTTCAGAATTCAAGGCAAAGCAATTATAAGTGTCGGCTGTAGTGCTGTGTCAATAATTTTCATGTCAAGTCAAAGTTTTTCTAGGATTGACTTATAGTTCCAGCCCCTCCCGGTGAATGCCTAGAACAAGCGAAGTAATCCAACAAAAGAAAATGTTTCAAAATGGCAGATTATGCGTATTCTACCTTAATTGGTGGAATCAAATGATGAACAGGTTCAAACAAAGAATCAAAACATTTACTTATGCTTTTACTGATGACATTCATGATTGGTTTCAAACAGTTTTGTTCAGAATGCATCTTCTACACTTTAAAGCTTATTTGACAAAATAATAAAACTTTAAAAGCTTGTTTCTATTTGACTCTTTAACAACTGCGGAAAATATCTTTTTAATTGAAGCAGACGCCTTTAGAAAAGCTTTATAAACATGCAAAAAACATTTCAGTTCTGCTGTTGTGATATTTAAATACCCTAAAAAGTATCGAGGCAAAAGGAAGAATTGCTTGTGACAAGTTGTCTACTTCAAGACGTTAAGTGGTAATGTGTTAAAGAAGATACTAGCTGGTCATGTCTAAATTATCCCATTACCAAACAATAACGACTTTTGACCAGACGTTTGTTGCAGACAACTCTGGAAAAAATTGTGGGAAAAGGAGAAATTGCTCTTAATAAGCAATTTCTCCTTTTCCCACAATGTTTTCTGCCCAATCAGAAAATTATTTTTCAGATTCATCAAATTTTAAAATGTCTGCAAACTCTTTTAATTTTGGACAGTCGACAATTAATTTTGGTAATGGGTTAATAAATGGTTGCACACAGTCTTTACCATAAGGCCAGTACCAGGTCTAAACGAGGATTGTCTTTTGTATTCATATGGGTTTTAAAGTGCTTCAAAATAACTTCAGTAATGTTGCCATGCTGACGGTTGTACTAAATATGGATCCATGAATTATGGATATAACCCAAGACACTGTGACTATATATAAAAAAAATGTTGAAAATGGTGTCTGAGGTAAAATACCCATAATCCGCCATTTGGAAACTCCTTCTCTTGTCAGATTACTTAAGTCGTTCTCGGTTTACATTAACCTGGGCCGGCACTCTTCGGTATATCAAAAAAATAGTTCCAGCCCAGACGGATGTATACCAAGAACAACCAATGAAATCCTAAAGAATGAGTTTTAAAACCTACCTGAAACTACACTGAAGGTTACGTTGTTTCGGATGCCTTTATCCCCATCTAAAGCCTCCACCCTCAAAACTTGGGTGCTCTGAAATAACACAGTTTGAAATCCCTTAAAATTCAATCTAATAAAGTATCCCTGGCTAATTACACCATACAAAATTCTGATGTTACCACATCAAATTGAAAGCATGAGAAGACAGCAATTTCAAAATAAGGCTTAATGCTCAATTTTGGAAATACTGGTTTTAGGGCACTGCTATAAATGTTCAAACATGTACTCTCATGCAATCATTTCACAAATATTTTGCACCCTTTTCTATTTCATTTATTATTGAGAAAATGCACAGAACTATTCATTTCAATTAAAGACTATCTTTTTACATCAAAATTTAAGTCCGATCCCCAACACCCACCCACCAAATGGTGCGGTTCTTTACCAAAAGGTTCAGTTTTTTCCCCAAAACATTTCTTAATCTTTGATCGACTAATGTTTTTATCTGTTACCAATATTTATATTTAAATTGTTCGCAAGGGTTTTGCATCATGTGTTACTAGATTAGAGTTTGAACAATGCAGGATGTTGCAACATTTATACCCAGGGGGGATAATTTGTTTTATTGTTACATGCTGGTTACAATTTAGAACAGGGAACCTGTTGGCGATCAGAGTTGGTTCTCCCCCAAGTGGTATTTTCTAGCAACCCATTTCAAAGAAAAAAGAACCATAGAATTCGAAAGTTTTCCACAGAAATTGATGTTTCACTGTATTAGAGATTTTACAATGCAGGATGCTGTTTAACCCATTACCAAACAATAACAACATTTAACCACATTGTTGCAGACGATTCTGGAAAAAATTGTGGATAAAGGAGAAATTCCTTTTCCCACATTGTCTTCTACCCTATCAGAAGATTATTTTCCAATTTCATCACATTTTGAAATGTCGTCTGCAAACTCTTTCAATTTGGGACAGTTGAAAATTTGGTGTCTGGGAAAAGGTTAAATCCATTATAAGGGAAAGGACTAAAACCCAGGGTTGAGCTACCACCATACTTCAATTCAATCACAGAAATTGTCAACTAAATAATCCAATTTCCATTGAACCAGCCCTGTTGAGGACAGATGACAGACATTTATAGAGCAATTTAACGCAATTCAACAAGGTTCAAGAATTACATATTTCCAATTGCACCCCCAAAGGAAACTTAAAGCAGCTCAAGTTGAGAACAAAGAATATCATTACATTTTTAAAATTAATATGAAAGAAAAACAAGTGCACATTTTCATAGTATTATGTTAGATTAAAGACATTTTGCTTGAGTTTTAATAAGCTTTATAATGATCATTTCTCATTGGTTGTCTGCATTAAAAAATAGAACTTAATGAGATATGTGACCTTCAAGTTTAACCTTATTCAAAACTTAAAACATTGTTACACATGTTGGAATTGAAAAAAGAAAACAATGAAGTGTAGAAGGTTGCACGGTTATATAAAAACAGAGTTGAAAACGTTACCACTAACAAAGGAATTGATTATGTAGTGATACCTTTTCATTAAAATGACTTATCATTTACAGGGCTGCATTTTACTACAATTGCACATCTTCGGAGAAAGAAGGTTAATTCTTGTAACAATTTCACTCCTCTAAATGATTTGCAGCAGAACTGGTATAAAACACAATTTTCACAGGAAAAAAATAACCATGTGAAAGTGCTTGAGTATTAACCCATTACCAAACATTTGACCACTTTGTTGCAGACAAGTCTGAAAAACATTGTGGGAAAGGGAGAAATTGCTCGTGACGAGCAATTTCTCCCTTTCCACAATGTTTTTTACCTTAAAGAGGATTTTTTTCCAATTTCATAATTCGTCTGCAAACTCTTTCAATTTGGGACAGTCGAAAATATAGGGTTTGATAAAGGGATAAACAATGAAATCATTTTTACAGATGGAAAATTTGCTCCTGCAAAGGCATTAAATGTCGTCTGCTTCGTGAAAAAGGGTTAACATGTGCAGATCAATTACAGCCACCACTTTGGATACTTTCCATAATTAAGAATTCATCAAATTTGTGCATTATTGCTCATCATAAATCAATTAAACCTCACATGAATATTGTATTGGAAACAGAGATAGTAAACCCTTTGCTTCATAAATGTCCATGATTTCATGCAGCTAAGGCAAAAGATCAGATAAACTATTATGACAAAAAAGAGAAATTGCTTGTAACAAGCAATTTCTCTTTTTTTGTCACAATGGTTTCTACCCACCACAACAATAGAAATGTCATTTGACATATTTCATAAGTGTCTTCTGCTGTTGTTTTCAATTTGGACAAATTATTAAAACCAAAAAGAGGGAATTGATTTAACTTGACATCTCATCTGGTCTTCCTCCCAGTTAGAAATGTCATTAATCCATTTCTCCATATAATAATTTTATAATTTTACATCATCATATAATTATATATTTATGTTACTATAATCATAGAAATTGACTTATAGGCCCATGGGGCCGGTGTAACAAACTATTTTATTTCAATTATTTGTCTAAAAAATTGTACAACTGTCACTATAATAAACAATTAACTAACTAACCTACTTATAACAAGATTTCTCTTTCTGACTATCAATGCAGGTGATTCTAGATTGGGGTAGCTTTTACTAAACATTTTATGCTTAAAATTTGCGAAAATCATCTTGTGCTTAAAATTTGTGAAAGTTAAAAAAAACATCGCCTCTAAATGTGATATTGAGAAAAAGCAATATTGCAAAGTAACATGTCATTTGAGTTGGCTCTCGGAGATGCCTTCAATGATGTGTTACAATACTGTGGTACAATAATGTACGTTTGCACAGTACATGCATATTTGTTTTAACTTGCCACAATATTTTCTATATACCTTTTGGTAAGACACTACTCAAACCTTTAACAATGCTGGATGCTGTTCCATAAGTACCTATGGTTCTGTACAGGAAAGACCTACTGCTTTTCTTTTTAATTATTTTAGTTTTTGTATAGCATTTAATATTGTGTCAACAATATTTCGTCCAATTTTGGCTTTCCTGAACTTCACCAGTACTACTGTCAAGTTCTGAATTGTCTTGTCATAGGACACTTAGAGTAACCAGTGGAATATGTTTTAAAAGACAAATTGATACACAGTTATGACATAATAATAATAATAACAATAATAATAATGATAATAATAAAGACTTTTTTTAACGAGGAATTTGACAATTTAAACTGACAATATTCCATAAAAATCTCAAAAACAAGGGGATGCAATACTCAAAGGAAGTATCTCTTTTTTGTAACAATATCTTCTTAAGATTTTCAAAATGAAAGAGACATTTTGTTCTTCAACAATTATGGTTGTCTGCCAATTTTCACTGGTCACTAAGTTAATGACACTGATCTCATGGGTGAAAGATGCAAATCCATTGTTCCTTTGACTCAGTTACAGAAACCCCATAGGGAAGGCTTGAATTAATCATATTTCATTCATACAAGTGCATGTCTTGATCATATTAACCTCTTATTCCATGATAAATCACTTTGATGCATTCATCTGCTGCAGCAGTCTCTTAACCCTTTACCAAACACCAAATTTTTGACTGTCCTAAACTCAAAGACTTTACAGACGACGTTTCCAAATGTGACGAAATTGAAAAATAATCTTCTGATAGGGCAGAAAACATTGTGGGAAAAGGAGAAATTGCTCGTAAAAAGCCATTCCTCCTGTTCCCACATTGTTTTCCAGAGTCATCTGCAACAAACTGGTCAAATGTTGTTTATGTTAGGTAATGGGTTAACACCATTGTGACAAAAGAATGAATTGCTCCTGATGAGCAATTCATCGTTTTGTCACAATGGTTTCAAACCAAAACACCAATAAAGAAATGATTTTTGGACTAAGGGTGGGTCAGCACCTTAGTCCATTGAATTTACATACCACTTTTTGAGGGACAGTACTTTATCGATACACAAACAGCGGTCTGACCCCAATTACTCATTAAGCATCCGCCTACACTGTGCGGACTTATACCTTCTTGGAACTAGGAATGTAGTCCGGATTTACTCGCGTTGTTTTGCTCTATATTATTATAACTGTTGCCTCATGGGAAATCGTAAAATGTCCAGATGTTCGAAAAATAGACTATCATTCAGTCTCTGTTCACAGAAATAATAATTATAGTAATGGTGGTAAAAGGAGCAGCTGTTTTCCTCGAGATGTTGTCCAAAGAAATTTTCAAATGTATCCTCAATCATCTTGCTTAGTCCTTCAGCGCTATCAGCGCTTTGATTTTATTTTCTATTAATTTGGACCTGTCATATATTTCCAAATGTGTGTGTGTGAGGGGGGGAGGGGGAGGGGTTTTGACAACCTCCAACTTTGACCTCCCCATGCTGCATTAACATCTTCATCGCTTTTACTCTTTTTCCTATTTCTAGGTAGTAACGCCAGATAGAAGTGTCACAAACCATCACATCAAAGAACAATATTACTGAAAAATTTCATGATTGTCAATTGTCATTAAAACCATTGGAAAGAAAATAAAACTTGCTCATGAAGAGCAGTTTTCAATAATGAGCAAATTTTCATTTTATCTCCATATTAACAAAATCCTTTAATCGAAAGATGCATTGAAAGCCTTGTTATACTATGGTAAGGATTTAATGGAAAGCGATGACAATAAAAGCAGCATAGGCCTCTGATGGTTTCTGTCTGTCATTGGAAAAATTGAAATAATCCCCCTGTATGTGCAGAAAATGCTAGAACCAATTACAATTCTTATTTTCATTTAACCCTTTACCAAACGCCATTTTTTTTTACTGTCCCAAATTGAATGAGTTTGGAGACGACATTTCGAAATGTGATGAAATTGATAAGTAATCTTCTGAAAGGGCAGAAAACATTGTGGAAAAAGGAGAAATTGCTCATTAAGCAGAAAGATTCATCAGTTTTTTCAGCAGAATGATTCACTAGAGTCAGGTATTATGTACATGTTGTTAACATATCTGTTCCAAAAGAACTGAACAGACTGTCATGCCATTTCAAGATATTCATTTTTTTTCATCTTTTCATTTTGTCATTTTGTCCCTGGTTCACCAATTTCAATGTAAAATTGCCTTTTTTCTTTAGATCTAAGCTTTTTTAACAATTGACATTGAAAACGAGAATTGCTCATCATGAACTTGTTCTCATTTTGCAACAATGATTTCAATGTTTTATTGTCATTCGCCATTAATTAATTATCCTTTTGTCATATTTCTCATTCTGATACAATTTGCAACAAATCTGTTATAAGCCATGTGTACAAAGGAAATGGCTTAACCCATTACCAAACAATGACGACATTTTACCACTTTGTTGCAGACCCCTCTAAAAACCTTGTGGGAAAAGGAGAAATTGCTCGTAATGAGCAATTTCTCCTTTTCCCACAATGTTTTCTACTCTATCAGAAGATTATTTTCCATTTTCATCACGTTTTGAAATGTCGTCTGCAAACTCTATAAGTTTCGGACAGTCAAAAATTTGGCTTTTGGTAAAGGGTTTAACAGATACCTTGTTAGATAAATAGCACAAAACCCAGATCTGCGATGGGACGATGACTGGGCTGAATAATTGATCAACTCTGACAACGTGACTTTAATGTGCCAGTATCACTCCAGAGTGTGTCGTGCTCACACACCATTGTGGTACAAAACCATGCAGATAATCAGCAGCATGGAAACTTGACTTAGAATTCCCAGTAGCCTTCAATTTTCCTTTCCATCCTTTACACTTCCCTTTTGCCCATTATTCTATAATTTGTACTCTACAAAATTGAAAAGTGGATCAGGCATAGAAAAACATGGTCTTGTTTGAATCAAAAGAAGATCTTAACTCATTATGCCCTCCATGTGATTTTTTTAAGGTTACAACAAAAACTTTTTTCCTAAAACATTTGTTTGTGAAGTTAAATGTATTATTGATATCAAAATATTTTAACACAATTTCTTGGAAACGAAGTTTTGCATAAAATTGAGCTTTTTCTTTCTGTTTGTTCAATAGATTCAGGTTAGGAACGGCCTGGTTAGGAACACACTCCTACTAACATAACATTTTCGTGTTTTATCACAACATGGTTAAATTTGAACCAAACATTACTATTACAAAATATTTTTAAATATTTTGACAAATCTTATCAAGAGGGGATCCTCTTCATATATTTCATACAGTCGACTAGAAGCTGGATGAAGTAAATCAATGGACCTCAATCAATAAAGGATTAAATGGCTACCTTGCAATGATTAACATTTTATGTGACAGTGTTTATTTGATTCTTTTCTTGTTTACAAAGAATGAGATTGTACAGATGATGGAATAAGTCCTATGATTAATTTGACAAAACTGAATTTATAGTTGCTGAAATTCTGAATATCTTTGACAGATCCCAAGTTCATCATTCTAAATTTAAAGTCATTCAAGCAAATGTTTAAATCAGGAAAACATTGATAGTTGCTGAAATTCTGAATCTCTTTGACAGATCCCAAGTTCATCATTCTAAATTTAAAGTCATTCAAGCAAATGTTTTAAATCAGGAAAACATTGACTTTTGGCACAGCGCTTTCAAATGTTTATGTTGCTGCTCCCTAATTCTTTAACCCTTAAAGACATACTCGCGCAATTCATGCGGCACCTAGCGTCTAACACCAAGAACAGTCACTCTGTCAAAAATTTATACGGTATTTTTTACTATGAGTTACTCCCCTTAGCATTTTTCTCTAACTTTCGGTTTGGAAAAAAAAAGCAAATTTTCGTAACAAAATCACCAGAAAAAATGAAAAGACGATGGAAAGGGGGGTTTATAAAGGAAGGGAAGCACTCCAGGTTGAACATTTTATCCGAAAGTCGATCATCAAACATAAATGAGACGGAAAACAATCTTTCTGAGCTTGAAAACGATCCGATAGACGCCGAAAAAAGTGGGTCTTTTTTGTGCTGTAGTTTTGTTAGATGCATGGTGACCTATCAATTTTTTTGTATATTTACATTCAGTATATGATAAACTTCATGTATATTAATTTTGAAGTATTTCTTATGGATACTTTTTCCAAAATATCAGTTTTTTTACACAAAATATGCCGAAAATGGACAATTTCTCTGTTTGCGCATTTATCGAACCACCTTACATTATTGAATAAAAATTCACTGAAAGTGTATATAATTTTCATTTTCACTAGTTTTATTCCTTCATTAGTGCAATATAACTAAACTATTAGTCTAAAAATAGTAAAAACCTTTATTTGTGTAAAATAACTGATATACAAACAATAATAGAAATTCTCAGAGATTGACCACTCAAAATGGCCGAAATATGCCTAAGATACATATTTTCTAGACCTTCTAGTAAAAATTTTAGTATGGTAAGGTACTTTTTTTAATTTGTCATGGTATTTGTAAAGGTTTAATCTACATTTCTGCCAAATTTCAAAGACTTCTTATTTAAACTTCATTTGAGCGCGTATGTCTTTAAAGTGCTGGAACTGACTTCATGCTTATGCAAACAGGTTAGATCCAGGCCAGCTGGCCTGTATGTGATCCAACATGTTTGCTACTCTGGGTATCTTTCCTCAACAAAATTGAGCAGATATTTAAGGTTTTGGAAAACAGATGACACAAAAATATATTTTTTAGAAAATTACCCAGCATTCTAAAGGTTAAGTCATCTGAATCTAAAGCAATAGCAGATGTCAAAAAAAAAAGTATTTCTTTTTTTCATTTTTGTCTTTGTTACATTGTAAAGACACTGTAAATAAATAAATAGAAATCATTCTTACAAGTTATTTTTTTCTCTTTTTATGACAGTTCTGTCTGTGTGTTGAAGAGAGAATTAACTTCCAATTAATGGGCTTGAAGTTTTTGGTATTAAGAAAAAAAAATGAAAAGAAATGAATCTCCGATCAATAGAGCTATAAATTTACTCCCTTTGATGACCATCTCATTTAATGCCATTATATATTCCTGTAACAAATTCTGTAGTCATAAAAATACAAACATAAAATGGGGGAAAAAAAGAAAGACCAAACAGGAAAATAAAGGAACCATTGCAATAAAATAGTAATGTAGCTCGTAAAAACCTTTTGTCCATAATACTCCATGATTACCCAAAGCCTAAACCCTTTACCAAACGCCAAATTTTCAAATGTCCCAAATTGAAAGAGTTTTCAAACTACATTTCAAAATGTGATGAAATTGGAATCTTCTGATAGGGCAGAAATCATTGTTGGAAAAGGAAAATTGCTCTTAACGAGTTATTTCTCCTTTTCCCAAAATGTTTTCCAGTCGTCTGCAACAAATTAGTCAAATGTCATTGTTGTTTGGTAATTGGTTAAATGATGAGTCTTTACAAAATTGGTCATTTGTTGTTCTCATATTGAAAGGGCTTGCAAATGAAAAACAAAAGGACATCAAATGGGTAAATATATAACTCTAGTAGGCCTAGAACTGTTGTTGAAGCTAACATTTCCTTTTTACATGATAACTTTTGTTCCAAAGATTTTCTGCAAAGAACCATTTGGTAAAAGGTTAAAGAATCCATAGTACTTGACAAAAGAAAATGTGACAATAGAAAACATATTGACTTGTTAAAAATGCTCTTTGGCTTATATTTAACAAATAGTTGTCAGATACATGTGTTTTGCCCTTATAGGTTTTAGTAACTCACAAGGCATATTAATTCCAAAAAATAAAAAAATTAAATGAAACAAGCTCATAATATACAGACATCTAAATACATATAGATCTATTTGCTGTCAGAGTTGACAATCTTTTCAGTGTAGAAAGGGGCTAGATTTACAAGGTAGTGTTAAATGTGTAAGCAGTCTGGATAGCTTAGTTGGTAGAGCATTCGCACAGTTTTCGGCAGTCCCAGGTTTGACTACCAGTCTGGCTGCATGTTTTTCTCACATAGTATTGTTAGATATTAGATGCTTACTGTGGTTGCGTTTTCATAGATCTGCTTGCTATAGGGAAGGTTGACAAAGTATGGTGGAGTGTTTTGGACATCTGTAATCCTGATCAGTAGAACTGATGTGCCCGTTAGGCTGGGTGTTCCTCCATCCTGTTTGTACATAAGAAACAGAATTAGTTTTATTCTATTCATCATAGCTAACACCAAATTAATTAGAAAGTAATGCTTTAGTTAAGTTTTGCTAAACAGAAAATGTACATGTATTGTTGTTGAGTGATATCTTATTGAGCACATATTTATAGTAATGTTAAGTATACTTACTTAAAAAATGTATTAACAGTAGAATACTGTACTTTAGCAAAGAACATAAATTCATAGAATACTGTACCTTAGCAAAGAACATAAATTCATAGAATACTGTACTTTAGCAAAGAACATAAATTCATAGAATACTGTACTTTAGCAAAGAACATAAATTCATAGAATACTGTACCTTAGCAAAGAACATGGTTTCATAGTAGAATACTGTGCCTTAGCAAAGAACCTAAATTCATAGAATACTGTACCTTAGCAAAGAACATGGTTTCATAGTAGAATACTGTACCTTAGCAAAGAACATGGTTTCATAGAATACTGTACCTTAGCAAAGAACATGGTTTCATAGTAGAATACTGTACCTTAGCAAAGAACATGGTTTCATAGAATACTGTACCTTAGCAAAGAACATGGTTTCATAGTAGAATACTGTGCCTTAGCAAAGAACATGGTTTCATAGTAGAATACTGTGCCTTAGCAAAGAACATGGTTTCATAGTAGAATTCTGTACCTTAGCAAAGAACATGGTTTCATAGTAGAATACTGTACCTTAGCAAAGAACATGGTTTCATAGTAGAATACTGTACCTTAGCAAAGAACATGGTTTCATAGTAGAATACTGTACCTTAGCAAAGAACATGGTTTCATAGTAGAATACTGTACCTTAGCAAAGAACATGGTTTCATAGAATACTGTACCTTAGCAAAGAACATGGTTTCATAGTAGAATACTGTACCTTAGCAAAGAACATGGTTTCATAGTAGAATACTGTACCTTAGCAAAGAACATGGTTTCATAGTAGAATTCTGTACCTTAGCAAAGAACATGGTTTCATAGTAGAATACTGTACCTTAGCAAAGAACATGGTTTCATAGTAGAATACTGTACCTTAGCAAAGAACATGGTTTCATAGTAGAATACTGTACCTTAGAAAAGAATATGGTTTCATAGTAGAATACTGTACCTTAGAAAAGAACATGGTTTCATAGTAGAATACTGTACCTTAGAAAAGAATATGGTTTCATAGTAGAGTACTGTACCTTAGCAAAGAATATGGTTTCATAGTAGAGTACTGTACCTCAGCTAAGAGAAAGTATCTGTGGTACTTTAATGTACATTAGCCATGAGCATGTATTAAAGAAGAATAAAATATATTAGCCATGGGTACACATATGTATTCATAGTAGTATTAAATACATAAGAGTATGAATTCATAGTAATATACCATACCTTGGCCAAGAGTGTGTATTCATAGTAGTTGTTCTCATTGGAATCTAGCTGTCGGTTAACTTTAATCTGTCCAGAACTCGGGTCTATGACAAAAGCGTTTTTGTAGGAATCAGAACCTGCTGCAGCTGTGATTGGCTGTAAAAGAAATCAAAGTGAAAAGAGTATGTCAATTTGTTTTTATCTTGAAAGTGTTATATTATACAAAAAAATTAGTAAGATCACCATTGTTATGTAATCAAGAGCTTGAAAACAGTTTTTCTTGATTTATTTATATGGGGTTTTACATCACATCAACATTATTTCAGTTATGTTGCAATGCCGTGACTCTAGATGATGAAGTAAGACCCCATACTTAACTGCCCATAAGGGTGGATCAAGCCAGATAGAACCATCGGCATTCCGCAAGTCAGTCGGGACACTACCTCTCATGAAAATCCAAATGCTGTCACAGGGATTTGAACTCATGCAGAGAGTGGCCATGTTATTTCAAGTTCTAAACTCTAATTACTACGCCACAGAGGCCCACTGAAATCACATGAATACTCTCTATCTGGCTGGATCACAGCAGAATATGGACGGTTGTACCACCTTGAATCATACCTTATGGATGATTTAGTTTAGGATCTTTGTAGATCAAAGTTTATCTAGGCATTGCAAATTAGCTGGAAAACTGTTGACAAAAACCACTGTCATGTAATCAAGATCTTGAACTTGAAATCACTTGAATGCTCTCTATCTGGCTGGGTTGCTGCAGAATGAGGATGTTTGTACCACCTTGACTCAGACCTTTTGGATGATTTAGTTTAGGATCTTCGTCGCTCAAAGTTTATCTAGGCATTGCAAATTAGCTGGAAAACTGTTGACCCATTGCCAACACCAAACAGAAAAAAGTGCAGTGGTATTGTTGCTATTTAGCCAACGTTGATTAAAATTGAAAAAAAAAAAATAAGTAACAGATTAACATTAAGTATATTTTCTACAGTGGTTTTTATCATATCATACAAAATGGTAAATCCATTCCCTAATGTAAGATTTTCAGTGTTTAGCAAACTGAAGGCACCTATAGAAACAAAAACACAAAAATATGACAAAGTTACAATTATGATAGCGATAGCCTTGACCATAACAAAAGAAATTGATATACATTCCAACTTGTGTTAAGTAACCATCTTTTGAAGCAGCCAACCTGCCTTAAACAACATGGAACTCAATTACCCAAACAAAGCATTTGCTCTTGGTAAGTGAATTTATCCCTTGTCTAAGACATTGTTTTTTTTGTTTATATGGAGTTTCATGCTGTGAGCATAATTTTACAGTTATGTCAGCAGTATTAGGCTAAAGATCTGCTGGGTACCGTTTTACTAAACATTTTAGGCTAAAGATCTGCTGGGTACCGTTTTACTAAACATTTTAGGCTAAAAATGTGCGCAAGTTAAAAACAACACCCCTTCTTATTTTAATATTAGGCTAGGCAATATTGCAAAGTAACACATCATAAGAATCGTCTCTCTGAGAAGCTTCCAATGACGTGTCACATTGCAATATTCTACTTTCATTTAAGATATAGGTACTATTCATTTTTATCAGTTTTGACTAACGCAAATATGTTACCTAAGTTGCTTACTAAAACGTTACCCTACAGTGTCTTGCCAAATAACAATCCAAAGAAACCAGAGGTTCTGGCGGGGCTCGAACCCAGGATCCCCGAGTTCTAGGATAGCCACCTTTACAGCTGGGCCATGCAAGACCCACTGTCTAATGTTTACAATTTCATTTGCTTCTCGTCGAATCATCTCTATTACATAATGAGTGTTGACAGTTAAAATGTTATATGTTGGACATACCTCCATATAGAACAGGAAGTTACCACGAGGTCCCGTGTCCCTATCTCGTGCTGTTATCGTCTTGACAACCTCATTGACAGGTGTATCCTACAAACAACAACATGTAGGTAATTATTAAACAAAAATTCTATCATTTTACACTTTACTGAATGTTTCTTGTATTCACTGGATCTTCCGCAAAGAGCTTTTGTGTTAAGTGACAGTGCATTAAAGATTATTGAGACCAGGGCTATCTTAACACAGAATGGAAGTCCAGTAGAAGCTTTCTGAATGACTGGTGTCCATATTAAAGGCACATAAAAGGAGAATAATGCTATATCAAAGTATATTAATTGGTAAACTTTTGGACAGATTCAAATAGTTTTCACCAGAAATCACCATCAGCACAACTTATATGTGAAAGTAAGCTAGAAATAACCCAGATTAGCAAGTTTATAATTCAGATTTCCTGATTCTTCACCTCTGACCTTGACAGTTGATACACACATTTTTTAATCTACCAATCAGAATTCGTTATTTTGAATATGTAAACAAACAGGTAGTTGATAAACATGATTGAATCGGAGACAACTATATTTTAAGAACAAAATAACTTATTTTAAATGAGTCTATTTAATAGGATCTTAATGCATTCCTAAACTAATTCTCATGACTTTTATGAACATAATAAAAGAACTCCATATATTTTTCAGTAATTCATTTGTAATCATCTCCTTTTATGTGCCTTTAAGCCATTATTTGTCTATACATCTGGATTCTGTCTACTTCTACTAAGGTCCCTTAAAACAAAATTGACAGTAATTTGAAAATTGTCAAAAATGGAAATAGATTGATAAAAGGTTTGTGAAGAGCAATATCCCCTTTTTTGACACAGTCAGTTCACAGCCGCTTTTTGCTTTTAAAGTGTCAACACAGAACTATAAGAAGTAAGGGGTTAATAACTCTTGTTGCATAGGCTTATGTGTAAATGAAAAAAAAAACAGAAATCTGCAAATTCTCTAAATCTGTACCTCTTTCACATCAATTTCATATCTACTCTGACCAAATGCTGGTTTTTCATCATTAATGTCTGTGATGTATAGGGTGATTTCCAGCGTGATCTGAAATAAAGCAATAAACCACAATTAACCCATTCCAAAACGAAAAAGTGTAATTTGGTGACTGGTACAAATTAAAAACAACAGCAACAGACAATCAGACATACTAAAAAAGCAAAAAAGAAAGCTGCAAGTTTTTCTAATAAACCTTTTACCAAACACCAAATTTTTGACTGTCCCAAATTGAAAGAATTTGCAGATGACATTTGAAAATGTGATGAAGTTGAAAAATAATCTTCTGAAATGCAGAAAACATTGTGGGAAAAGGAGACATTGGTCTTCACGAGCAATGTCTCCTTTTCCAACGATCTCTTCCAGAGTCATCTGACACAAAGTGGTTAAATTTCGTTATTGTTTGGTAATGGGTTAAAGCTAATTAACAATTAATAATTTCTGAAAACATATCTTCCTGCTACAACAAACTTAACTTTTCTTACCAAAAAAAAAACTCCATGAAAAAAACTATTTTTACTTACAACATTCCCCTCTCCACCAGAATTATCGTCAACGTTGAACCTTAACTTCTGATTGGACTGTGGCTAGAAGAAAAAATGAATATTTTTCTATATCTTTAGATAATAAGCCTAAGCTTCAATGCAATATTACCGGTATTTAACCCTTGCAGTGCTGGAACCGACTTCATGCTTATGCAAACAGGTTAGATCAGGGCAGCCGCCAAGTAAATTGGCGGCTGGCCTGTGATCTAACCTGTTTGCTACTCTGAGTATCTTTTCTTAACAAAATTAAGCAGATATTTAAGGTTTTGGAAAGCAGACAACTGAAAAATCTATTTTATAAAAATTATCCAGCATTCTAAATGTTAAAATCCTTCACAAACAGGAAGCACTTATTATAGCATAGCACTGAACCGTTCAAATAATATCAAATATATTGAATTATTTGAGCTTAGAAATTGATCAATTTAAGCTGCTCCCCTAAAAAGAAAACAAACTTTTCGTGCTCCAAGATCTATCTTTCTCCTCAGATTTCTGAGAATATGGGAAATTGATAAATTCTTGGAAATTGTCCTATACCTGAAATTTTTTCACAAAATGAATGTTACAAAGAAGGACGAAACCCAAGTGTATATGGAAATATTTTGTACATCAAGACTAAAATCCAGACCCTTCAAACCAATCTAATTTTCGACTGTCCTAAATTGAAAGAGATTGCAGACGACATTTCAAAATTCAAATTCAAATTCAAAATTTCAAGATGAAACTGGAAAATAGTCTTCTGATAAGGCAGAAAACATTGTGGAAAAAGGAAAAATTGCTCGTTACGAGCAATTCCTCCTTTTCCCACAATGTTTTCATGAGTTGTCTGCAACAAGGGGTCAAATGTCATTTTTGTTTGGTAATTGGTTAAACATGAATTACTAGACTGGTTAAGAAAAGCTGGCATATACAAGACTTTTATTTGCAATATTTCAAAACCTATAATTTATAAGAAAACCTATAATGTCTTCATTCATTAGGATCTTGTGTAGACGATTCATTTAAGTACCCACAACATAGAATTTTGAGAAGCAATAAAGAATTTTGCTAGGGAAATGCATGTCTTTCCTGGGTCGTTGACAGTAACATCATCATGTAAATGAAATTGTTGAAAACCTTGTATAAGTTGAATCTAAGATACAATTAAAATGCTATCTTACTGTAAAATCTCTGTCTAGCTCTGTTATGAGGATAATGTCCACACTTCTGCCTGTTTTACTATCGCCCCGCGGCTCGCTGAGGGCAACGTATTTGTCTGTACCGTCGGACACGGAAAATGTGAGTTCTTTCGGGCCGTCCAGATCAACAGCTGTTAGACTACTTAGTATCGTTCCTGAAATGGAAAAATAAAGTTATATTCCAAGAGAATTCATCATACAGTCTAACTTGTGTTAAGCAGCCACCCTTTTAAGCAGCCAACCTGCCTTAAACAGCCACTACAAAAAGTCCCATTGTTAGATTTATAGTGTAAATCAAACTGTGTTAAGCAGCCAACCTGTCTTAAGCAGCCAATTTACTCTATCCCATAGGCTGGCCTCTTAACACAAGTTTGACTGTATTACCAAAAAATACTATATTACAATAAAACTGCTTACACATCAAACACGATAGATTTTAACCTAAAGGGTCAAGAATGTAGGGTGCATAGTATTGTCCCTGGCTAAGCAATATATTAAGGTGGTTGACCTTTTCCTCATACTCCTTCTATTTATGTGTTTTAACATTTCTGTATCAGACAACTCAAGAAACAATTGTGACAGAAGAATTCTTGATTACAAGCAATTCCTTCTCATATAATAATGGCAATTGTAACTAATGAATTGTTGATTACAAGCAATTTCTCCTAATAGCATGATAGTAATTGTAAGAGAAGAATCAATGATTACAAATTATTCCTTTTTACATCATAATGGTAATTGTAACTAATGAATTGTTGATAACAAGCAATTTCTCCTAATAGCATGATAGTAATTGTACGAGAAGAATCAATGATTACAAATTATTCCTTTTTACATCATAATGGTAATTGTAACTAAAGATTACAAGCAATTCCTTTTAAGATCATGTTGGTAATTGTAACTGACGAATTGTTGATTAAAAGCAATTCCTTCTTATATAATAATGGTTTCTACCCAATGTAGTGATGAAAAACATTGAATTTGATACTTTATAATTTCCGTCTGCTGCTGTTTTTCATATTGGACAAGTCACATAACATGTTAAGAGGCCAGCCTATGGAACTGAGAAAATTGGCTGTTTAAGACAGGTTGGCTGCTTAACACAAATTAAGGTACACTATAAATCCAACAATTGGACTTTATGTGGTGATTGTTTAAGGCAGGTTGGCTGCTTCAAAGGACGTTTGCTTAACACAAGTTAGACTGTACATAATTGTCAATACTAGAAAAGGGAAAAGTCATCAATATTGCTCTTATACATTTATCATTACATAATGTTAATGAGCAAATTTGGGTCGTACATCAAATGACAAAAAAGAATTGTGTTCCATTTTATTAGTGCTCTGCGTCCATTAACACCCCAATACAAATCAAACACAATGTATTAGGTCATAAAGATTCAAGATAAACTATCATTCATAAAAAGTCACTTAAAACATTTAACTTTTTCCTCCCTCTATACTCGCTCTAACCCATCACCAAACATTAACAACATTTGACGACTTTGTTGCAGACAACTTCAGAAAACCTTTCTACTCGTAACGAGCAATTTCTCCTTTTCCCACAAGGTTTTCTGCTCTTCCTGATGAATATTGTTCAATTTCATCACATTTTAAAATGTCCTCTGCAAACTCTTTCAATTTGGGACAGTTGAAAATTTGTTGTTTGGGAAAGGCTTAATACATATGTAGCAGAGGATTGAAAAACTATTGTGACAAAAAAGAGCAATTCCTCCTTTTGTCACAATAATTCTAAAACAATATTCTGAAGGAATTATTTCTTTTCCAACTTAACTTTTGTTATCTTCTTTGTTTCAACACAATATTCTGAAGGGAGTAGTTGTTTTCTACTAAATTTTTGACGTTGGCTTTGCCTTTCAAATTGGATTAACTACAAAGTCCAATAACTATTTCATGTTAAATCATACAGAAAAGTCTTCTTTAAAGCGAATTCAAACAACAGCAGACGACTATAAATACACTGGAAAATGTAATTCTGTAGAAATCATTGTGAAAAAAGGATAAATTGCTCATTTGGAGCAATTTATCCTTTTGCCACAGTGGTTTCTAAAGTCTTCTGCAGCAAGTTTGTCAAAATAAGGTAATTTTGTACATGTATAAGGAAGTGAAGGTCAATGTGGGTACGCTTCAGGCACAACATTAACCCTTTACCAAACGCCAAATTTTTCACTGTCCCAAATTAAAAGAGTTTGCAGACGACATTTCAAAATGTGATGAAATTGAGAAACAATCTTGTGATGGGACAGAAAACAATGTGGGAAAAGAGCAATTTCTCCTTTTCCAACAATGTTTTCCAGAGTCGTCTGCAATAAACTGGTTGAATGTCGTTATTGTTTGGTAATGGGTTAAGACAGAAGGTAATGGAGTGAATGGCTGATCTTTATCTACCCAGTGATATAGCCGTCCAATTCAGATCCGTTCATACGAGAAAAGTAATGCCCTGCCCATAAATTCTGTGAAGTGCACTCGATTAACTTGACTGTACAGGACATGACTGTGACCATTACCCTTCAAAGAACAATGCTGCATTAACACTGGTCTGCTGCAGACTACGTTTTGTCTGCTGCAGACGACGTTTTGTCTGCTGCAGACGACGTTTTGTCTGCTGCAGATGACGTTTTGTCTACTGCTGATGGAATTATTGAGGGAAATCAGAGAAATAAATATCTTACAAAAAGTTCCTTTTTTTTTGTCACAAGTGTATCTGAACTTTTCTGGTACAGTCATATCAAAACATGTTTAACCCATTACCAAACAATAACAACATTCAACCACTTTGTTGCAGACAACTCTGGAAAACACTGTGGTTTCTCTGTTGTTTCTTCTCTATCAGAAGATTACTTTTGAATTTCATCACATTTTGAAATGCTGTCTGCAAACTCTTTCAATTTGGGATAGTAAAAAATTTGGTGTTTTGGAAATGGTTACGACTAAAATATGATGAGACTGGTGTAATCTTTAGAGACCATGAAATTTCTTACCTATTGCAAATGATTAACCAAAGTTTGAAAAAGCCTATCAGCCATCATCATATGGAACAATTCATCACAGTGATTCGTTAACCCAATATAAAAAAGGACACTATTAACAGGGGCGTAGCTAAGCCACTAAGTAAGTTTTAGTGTACACAAAGCTATGGGATGTGGGGACTCTCCTGGGAAAACTTTATTTCCTTTGTTCAATTTGTTGCTAACTAACAATGTTTTAAAACCTCAGGGGAAAAAATCATGAAATTGATACTACACACTCAAGATTTTCATTTCCTACGAACAATATGTATGCAGGTACGCACTCTGCATACCTATACACCTGATTGCTTTTGCTTTATCATTGGCTTTTGCTGTTGGTTCCAAGTTGTAATTGTCACAAACTTTGTAAGAGAATGGGAAATATACAGATGACCTTGAGTTCTTCATTAAACATCATTTAAGGTCATCCATATTCCATAGGACCAGCAAATCACCTTTTTTAAACTTCTGAAAACATTACATACAGCTAGAATTCTAAAATTTAGTACCCTTTTTGCCTTATACTTTAGCTAGCTCCAGTCAGATCTATTTCTGATAGAATAGATTTCTTTCTATTCCTACTACAATTCTTAATATTCACATCAGAACCATACAGATTTAAAAGCATCACAAGATGCTTATACTATAACTCAAAGTTGAGCAAAAATTTTGAGTTTAAGCAAGATATCATGCTATAAAACATTTTAAGAACAAGTTGAAAGTTTGAAAGTGAGTTGTTTCGTATCTAAAAGCTTCATATTCTCTAATCAGTAGTGACCAAGTTGTCTGGATCATTGTTAAGCACACAAAAACACAGCCGATTTCACTATTTATATTTCACCTTAACCCTTTACCAAACGCCATATGTTCGACTGTCCAAAATTGAAAGAGTTTGCAGACAACATTTCAAACTGTGATGAAATTGAAAAATAATCTTCTGATAGAGCATAAAACAATGTGGGAAAAGGAGAAATTGCTCGTGAGGAGCAACTTCTCCTTTTCCCACCATGTTTTCCAGAGTCGTCTTCAACAAACTGGTCAAATGTTAGTGTTTGGTAATGGGTTTAACCCTAACAGTATTTGATATAGGCTCAAAGAATAATGTAACTTACCATTTGGGGTGTCCTCTGGCCTGATTAATACGCGATTGGTTGGAAATGTGAAATACGGACTACTGTTGGACATCACTGGGAAACGAGAGAAAAAGATAGAAAACACACATAAGTTCATCTTTACATATTTCATAATCATAAAGCCAATTTATTACACCTTCTTAATTTATGAGAAGAAAAAACTTGAAATTAAAAAAGCTTGTGATAAAAACATTCTTCCAGCACTACTGTTACTATTTCCCCTGGTATTTTATAGCCTAGTCAAACTAATTTGACGCTATTAGGAAATATTGAGGAATATTGAGAAATATCTCCCGTCGCGTCAAACTTTCCAATGATTCATTTAATGGTACTTTTGTCGCAACCTTTGAACACCATTATTTCCATTATCATGGTTAAATATCAAATATAAAAATATCAACTTCTCAATACTCACAGTTGCAATTTAATGCTTTCTAAATTAATCCTTACACGTAACATGTAGGTATTCCACATTTCTACTTTGTAAGAACGGTTTAATTTACACTTTCGTGATGATTTTCTGCGCCTGATAAACCTCCTGTGCACATTCGCACTTGAATGCGAAAAACCATTTAAGCGGTTTTTCAATAGTTAAACGGCAATTTATGCATTATCTTACAAATCTTGTCTCATCAATTGAGTTTAAATGGTCGTTTTTGGTTTCGATCAGAAATTTTGAATTTGGTAAAACCAACCACTATCTTGATTCTTCGAAATTTCGATGTTAGATTGCCCCATCAGAAAATATTAGCTAATCTTCATGTCGAATTATTTTGACTATTTCTCGCCTAGTAATGATAAATAAAAAAGGAACACATGATGTAACTGAATTTTTTTGAAAATGGTGATACATCCCTAAAATCAAACTGCTGAACACTCACACTGTTTATAATATTATCAACCTGACCAGAGTCTTTGGCATGACTTTTAAATGTAAATGTTTGCATTGATAGCATTACAATTTTTCACTTTATTTTTCTTTAATGTCCAATCTAATCTTTGCATTATAGGGTAGAAAATATTGTAACAAAAGGAGGAATAGCTTAGTATGAGAGTATAGAATAATTTCAGAAATCTCCTACTACAGCTGCATGTAAACATGTAATGATCAAGGTTAGTGTAAGGATCTGTTTTGGTGATATTGGATAAAAACCATTCTGACATAAAAAGTAACTGCTCATTATAAGCAAATACCCCCTTTGTCACAATAGTTTCAGAAGTCTCTTAGTGCGGTTGCAGAAAAATGTTTCAATAAAGGACAATTAAATGATTCTGTCTGTCTGTTTATTTGGGTTTTTAATATCTCATCAACAATTATGGCATTGCCCGTTTTTCATCATGGTTAAAGGAATGCCCTTCATCTGCTAATAAAGAACTTGTGCATGGACTTCATGAACATTCATGAACAACAAATAGCCATTCATGAACACAAAGCTGTAATTGAACTTGTTCATGAATTTCAAGAAAAAGTTTTCATGAAGAATATCTGTGTTCATGAACAGCCATTTGTCATTTACAAACGCTCATGAAGTTCATGCACAAGTTCTTAAATCCTTCCCAGGGGTTACTATACTGCCTTAATAAATGCTAGTAAGACTGGTAGAACAATTAGCATTCTGTATGGCATCCAAAAGAAAAACTATATAATATTTTATAAAGAGAAAAGATAGGACAACAAACTTACCACTAACAATGAATGTTGACACCCAAACTACAATGGCAGGTAATTTCAGCCTCATCTTTGACAATGCTGTCGCTCAGACCCTGACCTGAAATGTACAATGAAACACATTGGAATTCCTATTTTGTCTTTGAGAGTGTGAAACCATAAATCACTCCGAAAGACGTTTAGATCCAGGAACATTATACCATGGATGGTGCTATATTCCTTTCACAGACAATAACGAAATTTGACAACTTTGTTGCAGACGACTTTCGAAATCATTGTGGGAAAAGGAGAAATTGCTCGCAACGAGGGGGTCTCAGGTTAAAGCTAAGCTGGCATCACTAGTTTTGTGAGTGGGTCCTTTGGCAAGACACTTAAGAGCCTTAGCCGAGCCTAATGAATTCTAGGAAAGCTGTAATTTAATTGGAAAAATTATGTAAGCAGCTTTAAACTTTATATACCAATAAAAAAGACAAAAAAAAAAAAAAAAGAAATATTTTTCATATCTAGACCCTCTAAAGATAATTTTGGAATGGTTTTGATTTAACCCTTTCCCAAACACCAAATTTTTAACTGTCTCAAATTGAAAGAGTTTGCAGACGACATTTCAAAATGCGATGAAATTGGAAAATCATCTTCTGATAGGGCAGAAAACATAGTGGGAAAAGGAGAAATTGCTCGTCAGAAGCAATTTTTCCTTTTTACCACAATTTTTGCTAAAGTTGTCTGCAACAAAGTGGTCAAATGTCGTTATTGTTTGGGAATTGGTTAAAGAAAAAATTGCATATAGCAACTGTGTGTTGTGATAAAGTTATTCCAACAAAAACAATAATTAATCATTCCATTGTCGTTTAATCAATTCTTTCTATTGAACAAGACTTGTTTCCAAAAGAGATAATTGTCAAAATCCTCACATAGTTCTAATAAATATGTTCCTATTTGTATGAACAAAAGTCTGATCACAAAGGAACAAAATGTTAAATTAAATTCTTAGTGTAAATAATAAAGGCGTTTCTGTACAAAATAAGATTGTGTTTCAAGTATCCATTCAGCAAACACTTTAAAGTTCTTCAAGTGTCCTTGAAATTCACTTGGTTGAAAAGAGGTGTTAAAACCTAAAATTTCGTCATATTTGTCAAGAGGTGTCTGGTCTAAATTCAAAGAGACAGCAGATGAACATTTTGATAGAGTATGCAAAATTGACAAGGAATCATTGTGTACAAAAGGAGAATCGTTTATTTCAAAGACATATTCGTTTTATCATCACAATTGTTTCTGAAGTCTTCAGCTACAGATGGAATAACCAATATAAATTTATAAACCCTTTACCAAATGCCAAATTTCCGTCTGTCCCAAATTGAAAGAGTTTGCAGACGACATTTCAAAATGTGATGAAATAGAAATCCAATCTACTGAAAGGGCAGAAAACATTGTTTGAAAGGAAGAAACTGCTTGTTAAGAGCAATTTCTCCTTTTCCCATGATGTTTTCCAGAGTTGTCTGCAACAAGCTCATCAAATGTCGTTATTGTTTGGTAATGGATTAAAAAGAGCATGTAGGGGGTCAACCAGTAACTATTCACTAAGAATGCACCTAGATATACCCAATTTAGGAATTTTAGCTTGCTTGAATTCAGAAGTAAAGGTCACATCTGACAGGGTGGCGCAGAATCTGAATTCCACTTACTTGTCTGTATGTGCCAAATCTTTTTCTGTACATGTCCTGTCTAATAGTGAAAGAGTAAATTTCAGTAAGAATACACTTGTCAGTTAAGGCCTTTAGAGAAGCTGGGTAATATAGACAATAAATTTTGCCACCTGCAGCTGCTGGCACAATAGAACAATAGAAATTTGAATAAATGTTACTCATTCCTCCATATGGGATTTTTAATTTTCAATATTGAAAGCAACAGTATAATCATAACAATCATAACATAAAGAAATGAAATGCTTTTTGCTTTGTGGTATTGTTTAGAAATGATTATGAAATGCTATACAGGGGTTTCCTAAGCCTTTTTTTTTTCCTGTAGCTTTATCGTCTGGTGTCTCATTCGTGGCTGGTGAACGCCCTGCCACACCACAGCGGTGCTGCAACAAAATCGGTTGCGCATTTTCAGACAGGTAATCGAAAAACTAAAAACATGATTCAACCTTTATTGAATCCAACCGCCTTTGGGTAAAGTTTCATTTCAAATTTCATTGATGGAATTCAGAATTGCAATTTGAAAGTCTGCAACGGCACCACCGGGTAAACATTGTGATATTCTATCCAAACAAACCTAAAATGCAGCAAATTTTACCACTTGGTAGTTTTTAGAATCATTATTTATCAAAACATCCATTGAGCTTGACCTAAAGTGGCAAATTGCATAATATTTTACTGGTTTTGCAAACGAGGCATCTGGAGGATGTATTTTCGCATTTCTTCGGCGAGGAAAAATTACGAAATCTCAGCCAATTCCATGAGTTCAAAACTAAGACTTTACTTATAGGAAGTTGGTTTCAACAAGGGTTGTATCATGTTTTTCGATTTTTGATTACTCATCTTAAATTGCATAAAAATAGCAAAAAGTTACCCTAAAACGCTTAACCTGAAGCTGTGCAACCAATTTTGTCGTCAGCACCACGGCGGTGCGCCAGAGTGCTCACCAGCCATGTCATTGTGAAGTGAGAAATTAAAAAGCCTTTGATTTGTTTTTCTACTACAAAATACCATTAAAAAGAGCACCATTTATCATTGTTTTCATTTGATTTATTGCTAATAGTTACATTTGTAACTAATACACCAACAAAGATTGAATTTGTTTCCCGTGCCTAAGAGGGAAAGAGTTAGAAACTTTCATTTAGTGCTTTTATATTGGACCAAGGCTAATTCAGCTGTCTGAATTCTATCCATCTACAATTGAATTTAATCACTTCCGGAAGATTATTCAAGAGCTTCCAGTTCTTTCCAAAAATGGCTGGCAAAATTTGCCAATGATTCAAAACAGTGGTGGATTATTTTCCAGCAGGATGGTCTGTAGCATATACTGTATACCATACAATCAAGGATTCAATGCAAGACTATAGTAAGTGCTTCATAAACATGAAGCACTTACTACAGTATTGCATTGAACCCTCGACATGACATTCTTTATCAAAATGCGCCATCCAACCAACCAACCAAGTTTATACAAAGCAGTGCACCATATTTTTAAATCTTGGGCTAATGGTGCAAGCCCTCCGTAAACCTTATGCCTTGTTGTCTCAAACCAAAACCAATTCTCTCTTTATGTGGTTGTTAATGTGAGTAATGTCCCTTTTTTACATTTTTTTTTCAATTCAATCAGGCATTTTGATGGTCCAGTGCAACACTATAATAAGTGCTTCATGCTTATGAAGCACTTGCTATAGTCTTGCATTGAACCCTTGATTTACTCGGATCTAATCCAGTTCTACACTTTTTGGCTTCTGGCTGGCATTTTCAGTCATATTGCATTTACAGGTATGCCAAAGTGCCATGGATGAAAGCCATTGCTGCAATTTCTGAATTCAATCTTTCCACAATCGAATGTAATCCCTTCCTGCAGATAATTCCCAGCTAAAGCCTACTTTGTTATTATGGTGATAACATCCCTTTCAACAATTTTTCTTTCTCAGTTATTAAGGGCAATAAATTTGATCTAATTAATTAATTCACTTATTTTAAGAGGGACTGCATGGCCTTGAATATAAATGCTTTTGTCACTTCTTTGTTGTGACATTTGTTTTTTAGGGATTTATCCACATTTTCAACAATGTTTCAGTAATATTGTGGCATCAGTACAAACATTTGGCATTTGGTAAAGGGTTAAATACATTGTGATAGAAGCAATACTATCACAATTCTTCATTTCATCTCATATTATTCTATTGTACTAAGGTGGTTTTTTTTTCTGACCTGACAAAGGTATTGAACTCGCTACATCTTGCACACCAGCCTGACTTTCTACCTCTGCTCCATCGCAGTGGTGAACAAGAGTAAAAAGATTTGATAAAGATTATAGCTATAGCAGCTTTCTGAATTCAATCTCTCGACAATCAAATGTAATCCCTTCCTGCCGATAATCCCCAGTTACAGCTTCAAATCTATCACTGAGCTCATTTATATTGGCAGCGTTATCGTCCCTTATAAAATTGTCTTAAGCCTTTCCCAAACAATAACGACATTTGACAATTTTGTTGCAGACAATTTTAGAAAACATTGTGGGAAAAGGAGCAATTTTTCCTTTTCCCACAAGGTTTTCTGCTCTTTCTGAAGGATATTGTTCAATTCCATCACATTTTGAAATGTTATCTGAAAACTCTTTCAATTTGGGACAGTCGAAAAATGTGTTGTTTTGTAAAGGGTTGAGCCTCTCCTTATAATGGGGTTAAGTGTCTGATCAATATTGGTTTTGTTTTTTATAGCAATATCAGACGGTGATACCAATGTGACAAAAGGGGAAATTATTGATGATATTTAAGTCAGTAAAATGAATATAGGACTCTTCAGTCACAGAAGACGATGTTAATCCTCTCGCGACACTAATCCATAGGCTTTAAGAATGAATGATGCCAACTAGAAAATGATTCATTTATTCTTATCTAAGAATTCCGTTGAAACTTTTGTGACCAAAGAAAAGATTACTCATCACAAACAATTTCTTCTTTGGTCACAACTATTTCTTTTACTAAGTCACCTGTCTCAGGTGAGTTTAAATCAGTTTCTATGAAGGAACAGGTAAATACTGGCAATAATTGTCTATTATAAAATGAAGTATTAAGTTACCAATTAAGCCTTTACCAAACAATAACGACATTTGACCAGTTTGTTGCAGAAGACTCTGGAAAACATTGTGTGAAAAGGAGAAATTGCTCTTCTCCTTTTCCCACAATGCTTTCTGCCCTATCAGAAGAATGTTTTCCATTTTCATTACATTTTGGAATATTGTCTGCAAACTCTTTCGGATTGGGACAGTCGAAATATTTGGTGTTTGGTAAAGGGTTAAAACCCTAACCATAAGCAGACAACTCAAATATTACCAAACAGATAATCATTTTAAAGGTGCTTGTTCACAGATGTGGGACAGTTTGGAAGTTAGAATTTGATTTCTTTAAAACTGCACACCAGCTGTACTGCTATATTTTACTCACTGAATCATAGTTATTGGAAGCAAAATTATATCAATTTTTGATTCTTTTAAGTGTGTATAAAGTGAATTAACATGTATTTGAATTCAAAAGCCTAACATTGCTTTTGAGATAAACTAAATATAAACTGTATATACCTAGTAGGATAAATTGACACTTCCTGGATTAGTCATGCTTTCAATAGCTTCTTTTAATTGTATATCAAAAAACAATTCATTAACTGTTTAGTTTCAAGGACATTTTGTTTTGACTTCCGAATTTTCTCTCCTCTGAACAAGGACCTTTAAAAATACTTTTTTTTTCTGATTCTTCTTTTAAATGGGGTTAGAGAACCTATCACATGATCACATCTGAAAAAATTGGCTAAAATAGTCATACAGGCTTCCATTGTTACAATTACATCTATAGTGTACTTTGGTCTAATTAAACAAGTCATTTGCTTGCTAACATCATAAAAGTGTCACGTAATAATGTCATAAGATACAGCAGTGCCCTCATTTAAGTGATTAGATATACAAACACTATATATGACTCCAATCAAATCTGACAAAAGTCACTCTCTAAAGATTTAGATATTTGACATTCCAAATTGAAAGATATTGCAGACGGCACTTTATTATGGAGTTATTCCTCTTTAAAGATGGAAACTTTCGTTGGAAATAGGAAAATGATAAACAACTCATACGTAACTTTTCATGTTGTGAAACAACTACTCATCAAAGTGTCACCATTTTTAATATCTGATAGGCAGCTTTTCAAAAGATAATGAAAAGAACTTTTTATCACAATACTTCAGATAGATTTCAATATTCCTAACTTGTCTGCTGTATGACATATTCTTATAAAAATATCTTCTGCTGCAAGACGCCAAGTCGCCTGAACTCATAAAAAGATCTATAAATCTTTAAATGATTCTTAAAGTTTATCGACTGGAAAAATGGTTAATTTTTTCAGCCATTTGAGTATACAAAACTAATGTTTTCCTCTGTAATACTTTTTTTTACATCATTATTGGAGTGTTTTAGATACAATCAGTTGACGACCTCCCTTAATCTGTTCTCATTTACTTTTATTGTTGCATTTAAGAATCACCCAAATTGAAAGCATCAGCAGGCGACAATTTCAAAGAATGAAAAATGTCAATCAAAATGAGATTTTAGGTAGATTCCAAAAAAGGAGACATTGCTTGTAGCAATTAGTTTTCTAATCTGGAAACTTGTGACATGTCCTTAGTTTGATGATTTAGCAGATGGCAAAATATTTACAGGACAATACCACCACATTTTCTTGGTATTGGAAAGGACCCATTGTGAATCACTCTAGGCTTGTTTTAACCCTTTACCAAACGTCAAATTTTTGACTGTTCCAAATTGAAAGAGTTTGCAGAGTTTTCAAAATAAGATGAACTTGAAAAACAATCTTCTGACGGGGCAGAAACATTGTGGGAAAAGGAGAAATAGCTCGTAAAGAACAATTTCTCCTTTTCCTGCAATGTTTTTCAGAGTCGTCTGCAACAAACTTGTCAAATGTTGTTATTGTTTGGTAATGGGTTAAACCCTCAAAGTGGTTTTCGCTGTAACCACACAATCAAAAGGGGATTAAGTACCAAGAAGAACACAACAGACATGAATGTTCAAAAGTAAGCATCTTTGTATTGAATCCTGAAATGTTTCAATTGATGTGTATACATCAGGCATTATAACTATAGTCCTACTTGTGTTAAGCAACCACTCTTTGAAGCAGCCAACTTGCCTTAAACAACCACTACAGAAAGTCCCATTGTTAGATTTATAGTGTCTATATATGTGTTTATACATCAATTTGTGTTAAGCAGCCAACCTGTCTTATACAGCCAAATTTCTTAGTTTCATAGCCTGGCTTCTTAACAAGTGTGTCTGCATATTTTAGGTGTCAATGGAAGACTTAAGTAAGTGTTTATACCAAACATGAAGCACTTACTAAAGTCTTGCATTTAAACCTCAATCCATACATTTCTTTCTTAAAAAAAAAATAATAATAATAAGTATAACAAAAATATGTAAATAAAATGGGCTTTCAAACAATAGAGTTAAAATGTCTGTATGCTTTTATCTTCAATTCAGTTTTGTTATAAAGTAGGTTGTTGAAATGTGCAAAATGACATAATCTGGAAGGTCATGAAGGATGATGGGAACAGATATAGTTTGTTAACCCTTAGAATGCTGGGTACTTTTCTAAAAATAGATTTATGTGTCGTCTGCTTTTGAAACCTCGATTATCTGCTAATTTTGATGAGGAAAGATACTCAGAGTAGCAAACAGGTTATATCACAGTCCAGCCGCCAATTTACTTGGCGGCTTGCCTGGATCCAACATGTTTGCATAAGCATGAAGTTGGTTTGAGCACTATGAGGGTTAAGTGCTAATTGAGCACTAAAAGCCCAGAATGACAAAGGATATGCTCATCATTATGTAATATTATCCAAAAACCCCTACATTGCATTTTGTGACTGGTCAGAAATCAAAGCATTCATATGAAATATATCATTATCATAATGTATTTGAGGTTTGATTGATCATAAACACATTTATCCACATCGCCATAATACACGCTAAATGACCTTAGCTGTCTTAAAACACCACTCATTCATTTATTCATTCATTCATCATGAACAATTTCCTCTTTGATCACCATGGTTTGTTAAAAAAGCAACTTCTATGTTCTACATTGTCTGTTGAAATATTAATGAATTTCATGAATATTAACTTTATCGGAAAGTTGCAGAATACTTATGATCAAACAATTTTAATCAATGAGTTATATCATTATCAAAATGTATTTGCTTTTTGATTGATCATTAATAATTTCCACTTTGAACTCCAAGGTATGTTCATAAGGTGTGTTACAAAAGTTACTGCAATAACGTTTGTTAAAATATTTTATTAAGATTAACACTAATGTTATCGCAAAGTTGCATCATATTTCTTAACAAAGTATTGTCATCAATGACTCTTTAACACACTACTAGTTGGAGTTATAAGCTGTTTCAACAGTATTTCACTTATACATTATTATAACACTAAGTGAAATTTATTATTTTGTCGAAATGGTTTCTTCAATCCCTTGTTGCAGGCGCATAAAAGTAAAATCTATACAAAATAGTCATACCTATATCTTGAATAACACTTCCTGATTTCGTGTCACAAGTTGGCCAAAATGATAAAACAAATAAAACGTAATCGAAGGTTCAATGCACGACCATAGTAAGTTCTTCACAACTGTAAAGCACTTACTATAGTCTTATATTCATCCCTCGTTATGTTTACAACAACCCACACAACTGAGTCACGGAGTTCAAGTTGACAAGAAAATAAATGTTTTTGCCATTTGAATGTTTTTCGTTGAGACTCATTTATCGTTGCTTTATCAGCTGCCTGCGACAATTTTTGTTCAACATTGGCTAACCCGCCCAAAAGTCAAACACTCCAAAACACTCCACCTTATTTCTCCAGAAATGAAGATAAGGCACTGTGTTAGGGTGTTTTACCTACAGTTTTTTGTAACACCCTAACCCTTATTAGTTTGTACTCATTAGTTTTATCTCTATGTACTCAGTAGAATCGTCTCACTGGATGGAAAGCATTGTTGGAAAAATTTTTTTTTTTTTTTTATATGGGTTTTACATCACATCAACATTATTTCAGTTATGAAGCGATGCCCGACTCTTAATGATGGAGGAAGACCCCATACTCAACTGCCCATAGGGGCTGGTTAAGGTGGGTAGAACCATCGGCATTCCGTAAGTCAGTCGGGAGACTGCCTCTCATGAAAATCCATATCCCTCTCAGGATTTGAACCCACGCGGAGAGGGGCCATGTGATTTCAAGTTCTGTACTCTAACCACTAGGCCACGGAGGCCCCGTTGGAAAATTAAGAAAAGGATTGGGAGCAATTTATCCTTTTGACACAATGGTTTCTAACCAATATCAAAATAAGAAAATCTATACTATGCATGTTTTTTTGTAGATGGCCATTCTTTCAATTTAGACCGTCCACAAAAATTCCCAATTGGGGGGAAATTTAATTGGTAAAGGGTTCTACAGATTCATCAATAATGGATGAGGGCTACACCGCCTTAGAGGCATCATCATCCATTTTATATAAGCCAAACTCGCTTATCATGCAGGTCGGCCATCAGATAGATCAGATATCTCCGCCAATTCCTTAGGTATATCTCCCAAGTAATCATCTATGACTCTTTCATTAAATCAATGGTTTATTGTGAATTTACAACCAGAACTTCTGTATTTTCTCATCAACTCTTTAAGCTTAATCCTTTTCCCTCAAACAGGATCATTTTTGAACAGTAAACACGTTTTAACCCTTTACCAAACGCCAAATTTTCGGCTGCTCCAAATTGAAAGAGTTGGCAGACGATACTTCCAAATGTGATGAATTGAAAAATAATCGTCTGATATGGAGGATAACATTGTGGGAAAATGGAAATTGCTCTAATCGAGCAATTTCTCCTTTTGCCACAATATTTTCCAGAGTCGTCTGCAACAAACTGGTCAAATGTTGTTATTGTTTGGTAATGTGTTAAAAAGGATGGAAACATCTTTCCTTTCTGGGATATTGAGAAGAAACCATTGAGCCAAATGGAGAGGCTGCCCAACCGCGGGTAGCAAAATCTGACTTTGATTTATTTGCTCATAATTGTCAAGTCTTTTTCTGTACTTGTACGTTAAGTGAATATAGTAAAATTCAGTAAAATTCTACTTGATCATTAAGGCTTTTGGACAAGCTGGGTCACACAGACATTTGATTTAGCTTCCCCTGCCATCATTAGCAAAATGTTTGAGAGATTTAAAGCATCATCTAATGTTCAAATGTTCATTAACCATAGCACTCATGCAACAGAAGCCTGAGAAATCATTGGGACAAAAGAAGAAATTGCTTGTCACAAGCAATTTTGTCTTTTGTCACAATGTCTTCTACTTAAATTTAAAAAAAGAAATGGAAAGACATTTGCAAATATTAAAAAAACAGTTGACTGCAAGTGTTTTTCGATTTGGACTGGTTTACAAAGTTTGGTAAAAGGCAATGGGTTACGCGGAACCAGTCAATTAAGGGTAATATGATTATCCAAGATTGGGAAAATATTGAACAGTATCATCTACAAAAGGCAAAGAAAATCAATACTTTATGGTATCTTTTTGAATTATTTATCGTAATTTTAATTCCATGCTTTTCTCATCCGTGAAATCAATATTTGATTTCATACTGTGTAACAGAAAACGATTAATGATCTGTAACGATAACGGAATTGCCTTTTAATCCTTTCAAGTTGCCACTGGTTTACATAAATCGGTTTCTGAATGATGCGAAAGTGGTTTTGTTCACATTTCAACACAGTTCTCCTATGGTACTGGCTTTTCCAGTTTTAACAAGCAGTTCCTCATTTTATCACAATGGTTTCCAGCATATGGCCTCCTAACCTATGACTCACAGAAATTGTCACTATTCGAGGGTAAAATGCATACTATAGTAAGTGCTTCATGTTTATGAAGCACTTACTATAGTCTTGCATTTAACCCTTGACTTTTCATTCTTTGTAAATATTGTCTGCTGATGCTTTGAATTTCAACCAGACGCAAAATTCCTGCCGGAGGAATTGATTGAAGCAAACATCAGTATACCTGACAATGGTAGACATGGATGGAGATTCCCCATTGTATTTAACTGCAACAACTCAATAATCAACATCTCAATGTGGGAGGAATGAATAAACAAAATAGACAAAATCTCCATAAATTAACCCTTAACATAACATACAAGGGGCAGTTCTTGAAGGGGTATGGAATATCATAGAAAAAATTAGAATTAAATTGATTCAATTAAAATAATGACAAAGTCTACTACTAATATCATGACACAATGAGAAATTTTTCATGATGGATGAATTCTCATCTTTCTTAAAATCATCTTATTTCAAAAAATGGACCTTAGTTCTGAAAAATTTGGAATATAAAGGTCCTTGGTTTGAAATCCCAGCTCAGACAATAATCTTTTCGGATTCAATAAAGTCATCATGACATTATGATTTGCTTTATTCGTCCTTCCCCTTTGAACAATTGTGAATGTTTGGGAAAGCAGTCATTGCCTTGGAAAGATTATAGTGCTGGAAAGCTAAATATAGCAATCAAATTTAAGCTTTAACCCTTTACCAAACGCCAAACTTTCGACTGTCCCAAATTGAAAGAGTTTGCAGACAACATTTCAAAATGTGATGAAATTGAAAAATAATCTTCTGATAGGGCAGAAAACATAGGGGTGAAAGGAGAAATTGCTTGTTTTCTCCTTTTTTCACAATGTTTTCCAGTAATCTGACAAGAGAATTACTTTCAAAATGGTGGATTATGGGTATTCTACCTAAAACTTGATCTCATTTATTAAGAGTTCATAAATAAATAACCATTTTTACCTGCACATTAAGTTGATCCATTTTTATCAATAATAGACTAAGGTGAAGAAAACGATATATGGTAATGGGAGAGGTGGAAAACAGTTGATTACGAAAGTGTTTCTGAAAACCCCACCTATTAAAATCAATATATGTACCTATTTATAATGACAGTCCTCAATCCCTGTATCACCCATAGCAACCTTACAGAACATCTTTGATCATAATGCTATTCAGTATCATAAGTAGCAGTCTTTGTTAATTTGTTGTTGTGTACTTGTTTACGAGTCTCATTATCATCCTCTTACTTCATAATAAATCATTTTGATACATTCGAAGCAGACGACATTCCCTAAAAGGATTCTGAGGATGATCTAAATTCAAACTTGAAAAACAGGCAATTATTCTGAAGTACAGTAATTAACATTCTAATTAATGATATTTAAAGACATAAGAGGCAATTGATTGTTAACAGCTGCAGTTTCTCCTTTAGTCATAACCACTTCTTCATGCACATGCTATTGTAAGTATTTGTAACAAGAACAATATATCACAAAGTAGAAGATTAAAATTAACCCTTACAGTGCTGGAACCGACTTCTTGCTTATGCAAACAGGTTGGATCCAGGCCAGCCGCCAAGTAAATTGGCGGCTGGCCTGTGATCTAACCTGTTTGCTACTCAGTATCTTTCCTCAACAAAATTAAGCAGATGTTTAAGGTTTAGAAAAGCAGATGACAGAAATATCTATTTTTAAAAAATTATCCATCATTCTAAGGGTTTATAGTATATTATTTTCAATATTATTGTGTCTTGTCAAGAAGGTCATGCTTTGTTTATGTGAAGGTCTGCACATCTGCCTTCCAATGTTTGTCAACGCTTTTCTCCTTAGTTGAAATAAAGTCTTGTCCAAATTAAGCTCAAGTGCAGATGACATATTATTGCAAGACAAAATAAAACCATTTTATTAACAATATTGCTTAGAAATCATTGTGACAAAAGAAGAAAATCCTCATTATGAGGAGGGGTGGCGAAATCTTATTTTTATTTTCTTGTCCATAAAAGTCAAATATTTATTTTCACTTGTCCGTATAATCGTTATATGATAGTAAATTTCAGTAAAAACTCCCTTGTCCATTTAGGCTTTTGGACAATCTGGGCAATACAGACAATTGATTTTGCCACCCCAGATGAGCAAAATATGGTTTTGTCACACTCACAGGTTTAAAAAGTCTCTTTCAGAAGCAGAAGCAGTTAAATGAGTTATAATCAAAATAGGATTAACTCTTTACCAAATAAATGAAATAGTCAGTAAATAGAAGCGTTCAAGTTTCATTCATGACATTGCTTAGAAACCATTGAGGCAAAAGGAGAAATTGCTCATCATGAGCAATTTATCCTTTGTCACATCGGTTTCTAAGGTCATTCAGCAGCAGATGCAGTTAAGTATGGTATGATGGAGTAAGGTGTTAACTCTTTACCAAACGGCAAAGTCCTAATTTAAAAGGATTTACAGACGACAATACTAATTGGAAGAAAAATAGAAAGAAATCTTTCAGGGAAGATAAAAGTATGATTTTAAGTAAATATTGGAATTTTGAGATATTGATTGTATGCACAATTTCTTCTTTTCCTCAAGCACCTAAAAAGTCGTCTGCAGCAGATTTGTAAAATGTTAGGTTTGTTTGTTCAAGGATGGTAAGCTGTTACATCAGTCAATATCCTAAGCAAAACCTTCAATGCAAACCGCTAAAATAGTCTATAAACTGATCATAAAAGGGATAGGATGTTTTGAAAGCTGAATTGGGTTCCTATTGTTCGTTCGATCCATTTCTTGCCATATCAGGTTCTTTCAGTCTAACATTTTCGCAGATTGATGCAGAAAATGAAGCCAGATTCAATAAAAAATAAATGCCATCTTCGCTGTTTTATCAAATTACAATGGAAATTTAAAGTAATACTTGTGCTCAGTTACAGTAAATTGTGTATGTTCTAGAATAGTTGACAATTAATACTGAAAAACATTTAATTAAAAAAATCTTCTAATAGGGCAGAAAACATTGTGGGAAAAGGAGATATTGCTCGTTAAGAACAATTTCACCTTTTCCAACAATGTTTTCAAAAGTCTTCTGCAACAAACTGGTCAAATGTCGTTATTGTTTGGTAATGAGGTAACCATTGGGCTAGAGAGGACCACCCACTCAATGTGATTCATCAGGTATAGTTGAACAAACTGGCCTCAGCAGATATACTCATAAGAAACCATATTGTGAAGAAATGCGAAATTGTTCATCATGGAAATGGGGTTTGCCTTAAGATCATATTTGAATGGTTTCATTTAAATGTAACAACAAACTACAGAAATCACTGTGAGAAAGGAGAAAATGCCTATAACAAGCAATATCTCCTTAAATCATATTGGTTTCTACAAAAAAAAAACCTTTACCCTTAGAATGATGAGTAATTCTCTAAAAATTTATTTTTTTGTGTCATCTGCTTTCCAAAACCTCAACCTCAAAACCTCAAATATCTGCTTAATTTTGTTGAGAAAAGATACTAAGGGTAGCAAACAGGTTAGATCACAGGCCAGCCGCCAATTTACTTGGCAGCTGGCCTGGATCTAACCTGTTTACATAAGCATGAAGTCTGGGTTCCAGCACTATAAGGGTTAAAGAAATGTTATTTTTCATAGTTTACTTTTGTCAGCAGATCTTGCTCTCAATTTGGATCAGTCAAAGAATCCTTTATGCAAATATTGGATTAACCCTCCATAGAACCTCACTTTTCAGTCAATCTGCTGCAGAAGGCTTTAACCCATTACCAAACAATAATGACATTTGACCACTTTGTTGCAGACAACTCTGGAAAACCTTGTTGGAAAAGGAGAAATTGCTCGCTAACAGCAATTTCTCCTTTTCCCACAAGGTTTTCTGCTCTATCGGAAGATTATTTTCCAATTTCATCACATTTTGAAATGTCATCTGCAAACTCTTTCAATTTGGGACAGTTGAAAATTTGTTGTTTGGGAAAGGGTTAAACAAACCAATGTGATATAAAGATAAAATGCTCTATATCAGCGATTTATTCATTTGTCACAATGGTTTCTATCGAATATTTTAACGAGAAATTTTCAAGGATTCACTGCAAGACCGTAGTAAGTGCTTCACAAGTCTGAAGCACTTACTGTAGTATTGCATTTAAGGATGTTCTCTGTAGTTTTATCTGCGCACTTCATTTGCGCTTCCAAGGGAAATAATTATCTGTAAGCGAAGAGATACCTGCATAGTAGTCAGATAACTGTTTTTATCGGATGAAATTTACTGTATGCAATTTTTTTCAAAGATTAATCATATTATCCATAAAACTATGAAAGGTTATTAACATTGTCATATATTTCTCATGTATATTAAGCCCCCAGCTTCTATTTTTCAAGTTAAAAGTTATTTTAACCGTTTTTATAAATGTTTTTCAAATACGGATACCATGGAAATTGTCCTTTTACAGAAAAACTAACTTGTCAACATATACTTTTTTTTGCATTTTGTATTTCAAGATTTAATTTTACTTCACATACTGAAAAATAAGAATATTCTATGAAAGGAATTTTTAAATATCTTCATTTATTTGTAATATACAGATCAATTTTCATTTTTTTTTGTCGAATACAAAAATTTGAAAAACTGATTTGGATTACAAAAAATGTTCAGATTGAAATAATTTGAAATTACATTGAATTATAAAGTATTGAATGTTTGAATTCATGTTTTTATGTGTTAATAAACCTTCCAGAAATTATTCTATTACCTTTGACGATGGTATGGTCATTTTGACATTTTTGCCCAAAACGGTTACCATGGAAACTGTCATTTTACGATAAAAATTAACTAGTCGACCTGCATTTTTCTTTTCATTTTTGAATTCACAATAAAATTCTAAATAACATATCAAAAATTTAGAAAATTCTATGAAAGGATTATTTTCTTATAAAAACTGTAGAACATGTCCTTAACCCTCAATGTGTTTTGTTCCTGTAATATTTTGTTATCTGCTGTTGTTTTCAATTTGAAAATTATGATATATGGAAGTGGGTCAAGAGAATAAAACTATTTACATCAAGGACAAGTCAATGAGTCTATCCATCACAATTTATTTCAACAGTACTGTGGAGTTTTCTCCTTTGTCATATTTTGGCTACCTGTTTTGTGAAAAAAGTCTAACTGAAATCAATGATTGAATGGACAACTTTTTTTCGTAATTTTGAAGCTGTTTTTTTTTTTTTATTGAAAGTCTGTGACAAAAGAAGAAATCCCATCCAATCAGCAATTTCTCCTTTTCTATGGATCTGCAGCAAATTCACAAGTTAAAATAAGATTCAACAGTTTTTGGTTTGTCGGTATGTTATGACCATAAAACAGTCACCTAAATTGGATCAGACCTAGACTGTGACATTTTATAGACAAAAGGCAAACAAACGATGAATGTCTAATTTTTTTTTTGTTGACACCTACGATTGATTATGTTTCAAGTCTTTGGTTTTAGGATTGGACCCATTGATTTATGAGAAAAAATCGTTTATTAAACTTAAAGAAAGGTAATTTATCATAGCTGCAATTTAGAACTTTGGCTAGAACTTTGGCTAGCATCTTTTCTACTGGTGTTTCACATATTTTACCATAGTCATCATCTTCAGCAGATTTCGGTTTCTTTATTTTTGTACTAGGTAATCACCAGTGACTTAAAAACTTTGGTAAGAGTAAGCAAAGAAAAGTATGCTAATATCCAAAAACTTGTTTAGAAATTTGAAGTATATAAATAAAAAGATAAAAAAAAATAAAAGAAAATTTGTTTTGTGCCTAAATGGTTTAATGACTAAACCTTTACAGTACAAACATTATAGAATAGATGTGTCAAGAAATGTTTGAAAAAACGCATTTCGATTGACTGACTTATATTTTTCCCTGCAATTAGCTTTTAATGCAAAAAACTTTATGACCTAACTCTCATCTTGACATGATGCTGTCAATGAATTTTGAGCCCCAAAAGAAAATCATAGAACTAAATGTACCTGAAATGTCATACTCCAATAAAAGGTTATTCAAATTGCTTGCTGATGAAGCTGTCAAGGTGTTGAAATTTGGCTAAATACAACCCTCCAAACACAACAATTGGTTCAAACTCCTAATAAAGACTTGCCAATTTAAGATGAAATAGTCAGTAAATAGTAGCAGTAAAAACCCTCTAATAGCTTAATATAGCAATAAACTGTAGATTATCTTTACTTACCTGGATGAATTATAGCCCTATTTGCTTATCTCACAGCAAAATCCCCAGTATTCACCTTAAAAATCCGTCAACACTTTCGAATTTCATCCAATTTCACTTTGTACAAAATGTTTCAACAATTATACTTCCATGGTGACTAGAAGGCTGCGTATTGATTAATACAGATTGAGAGAGAAGAGGCATAAGAAACGCCCTTTATTCCCTGTACATGTACACACGGACTGTGTCCCTTGTTACATCTATGGCAAGTATGGGAATATGGGAAATCGTGTGTGCAAATTATTGAGAACTAGACTGCCAGATGCTGACTTACTAATAAGGAATTATTGATTTGTACTGTCGTCGCAGGTGTAACAGGATCTCATCAGGTGGTGAGGGCAGAACAATACCACTTTCTCCAATACGGAGACAATGTTTTAACCCTAAGAATGCCGGGTAATTTTCTAAAAATAGATTTTTCGTCGTCTGCATTCCAAAATCTAAATTAGTTGCTTAATTCAGATGAGAACAGATACTCAGAGTAGCAAGCAGGTTAGATCACAGGCTGGCCTGAATCTAACCTGTTTGCATAAGCATGATGTTGGTTCCAGCACTGTAGGGGTTAACTTCTTTACCAAAAGGCAAGGTTGTTTTAATTCCAAATTGAAAGAAATTGCAGACTACAATTCAAATTGGGAGGGAGGGAGGGAGGGAGGGAGGGAGGGAGAAACAAAAGAAATTCTGAAACTGTATCACCACTAATCCCACTTCAGATTTACTTTAACCTCCCTTATTCATGTTTGACTTTAGTTTAAGACTTAGCCAAAAATAATCAGATAACCACACAAGCTTTCCCCCCAATATTTACATTACATTTAGAAATGTCAAACTTGATGCACGTTGCCACTCTAAAAGCACTTTTTCTATACATTTTGATATTGTTTACTGTTAACGCAATTGCCAAATGTAGAATTTTGATACTATGCCTAATTCAAAGAATAAACAAAAGACCGTTTTAACATACATAATGGCATACAAAGTTCTTCATTACAAACTGAGTAGTAATCATTTAGACAAAATTTTGGCTTGGAGCATTTTTTGTCGTTTTTTCTCTAAATTTCTTTGATGTCATAACTTCTTGTTCCAAATTAAAGGCAGAAATAGGCGAGAAAAATGAAGACAAAAAAGTCATGCTTTCTTGGAAAATTCTGGGTTGAAGCAACTTTGATCAAAAGGATTAATTCCAAATAACGCGCATATTTCCTAATTTCACAGTGGTTTCTTAATTGTCTTTGTTTGTTTGCTTGTGTTAAACATTGCTTCAACAGCATTCAAGTTATATCAAAATTCAAAGTTCATAATGGTTAGAGGTAGATCAAAAGCTAAGATACTTATTAGGATCAGGATCAGGAAAACCATCAGCATACCAGAAAACCATTCCATTAATGAGGAAGTAGACTTGCTCCCTTGAAAATCAAAATTTACCACTTCTGTCATTTTAAAAATTGACTCCTTTAACCCTTCACCAAACGCCAATTTTTTTTACTTTCCCAAATTGATAGAGTTTGAAGACGACATTTCAAAATGTGATGAAATTGAAAAATGATCGCCTGATTGGGCAATAAGCATTTTGGGGAAAGGAGGAATTGCTTGTTAGGAGTAATTTCTCCTTTTCCCACAATGTTTTCCAGAGTCGTATGCAACTTACTGGTTAAATGTTGGTAACGGGTTAAACTGCAAAACAGCTATATGAAACGCACTGAAGATGGAAGCAAATTAGATCATTATTATTTCTTTAAAGTAAGTATACAGTGAGTTAACATGTATTCTAATCCAAAAGCATGACAACACTTTCGAGATCTACCGCATAAAAACCCTACATACTTCGACAAATTGACGTTTCCTGAATTATTTATGCTTTCAATAGCTTCTCTTAAAGGTAAATCAAACAACTATACAGAAACTGTTTGAATTTGATTCTACATTTATTTTGACATTCAAATTGCCTCTCCATAGAATGCAGAGAGGCCATGTGAGTCAATAAAAAAGTTGATAAAAAAAATAAGAAAAAAAGTACACCAGCAGAAGCTTTGAAGTAAGATGTTAACAAACTACATCATATCCGTTTTAATGCACCTCTGTTGTCACAGTGAATTCTACCCAACAATCCCGACAAACATCACAAAGAATATTTTCCTTTCCATACTTGCGGCCTGCTGTTGCTTTGAATTTCCACAAAACACAGAAAATCTATTATTATGAAACTCAACACTCCATTGCACTTGGCTAGATTTATATCATTAATCGGTCTATTCCTTCCGAATGATCTGATAAAAATCAATTGGGTGACAAGTCAACAGACGACACTGTAGATACCAATCGGCCATCATTGTTCAATCATTTAACCCATTACCAAACAATAACGGCATTTGACCAGATTGTTGTAGACGACTCTGGAAAAAAGTTTTGGGAAAAAGAGAAATTGCTCGATAACGAGCAATTTCCCCTTTTCCCACATTGTTTTCTGCCCTATCAGTAGATTATTTTTCAATTTCATTACGTTTCGCAATGTCGTCTGGAAACTGTTTCCTTTTGGGAAAGTTGAAAATTTTGGTGTTTGGTAAAGGGTTAACATCGCAATATCCCAGGCGTATTGTCAACAACCAAAAGAAGAATATACTCACTGTTATGAAACATGACAGGTTTAACCTAAATTATTACTGTTACAAATTTCCAAAATGAAGTTTCAGCAAAATTCTTTTTTAAAGTCCCTAAACCCTTCCCTACAGATAATATTCATTTCCATTCACATCTAGTAGGTGTATCATAAGGAGCAGTTTCTGCTTTTGTCTTAATGTTTTCTATATGTTTAGCCAATTTCACATGGGGAAATATGTTCAAATCCTGAGAGGGATATGGATTTTCATGAGAGGCAGTCTCCCGACTGACTTACGGAATGCCGATGGTTCTACCCGCCTTGACCAGCCCTTATGGGCAGTTGAGTATGGGGTCTTCCTCCATCATTAAGAGTCGGGCATCGCTACATAACTGAAATAATGTTGATGTGATGTAAAACCCATATAAAAAAATAAAAAATGGGGAAATATGATTTTTCATACCTGATAATTGTCGTCTGCTGTTGCTCTCAATTTGGATAAGTCATAAATTTAAATAATAGGGAATTAGGTATGAACTTGAAATAGAATACAGTCAAACTTGCATTAAGAGGTCAGCCTATGGAACTTAGAAAATGGCTGTTTGTGACAGGTCTGCTGCTTAAAACAAATTGATGTACACTGCAAATCCAACAGTCAGATTTTCTGTAGAGGTCGTTTAAGGCAGGTTGGCTGCTTCAAAGGGTGGTTGCTAATAGCATAAGTTAAACTGCATTTCCAGGCCTAACTTTGACTTTTCATATGAAAAGAAATACAAAACAAGAGGGCCTCAAGGACAATAGCCTGTTCACCTGAGACAGTAAAAAAGCAACAAAAAAACCCATCTTTATATTTGTTTCATGATATTGATCAGAAACTCTTGTGACAGGGAGAAAACTTACCGTTCATTTCAAAAATGATAACAATTTTCAAATTCATCGTTCAATTTTAGGGAAGGAAAAATCATTCACGGCAGTAAAATAAAATCCCGGTAATTATATGGTCATTTTTATTCTAACAGAGGAATTAACCCTTTACCAAACAATAACAACATTTGACCATTTTGTTGCAGACGACTCTGGAAAAGATTGTGGAAAAAGGAGAAATTGCTCTTAACGAGCAATATCTCCTTTTCCAACAATGTTTTCTGCCCTATCAAAAGATTTATTTTCAATTTCATCACATTTTGAAATGTCGTGTGCTAAACTTTTAAATTTGGGACAGTTGAAAATTTGGCGTTTGGTAAAGGGTTAAAGGCGCTTGTTCACAGATGTTAAGAAAATTGGAGTTTCAATATTAATTCTTTTAAAACTGCACGAAAGCTGAACTGTTATATGATAAGCACTTAAGAATAGTCATTGGAAGCAAAATTAGATCATTTCTTATTCTTTGAAGTGTGTCTACAGTGAATTAACATGAATTATAATCCAAAAAGCGTAACACTGCTTTGGAGATTTATTGCATATAAACTGTACATACTTAGATAAACTGATGCTTCCTGAATTAACTGCTTTCAATAGCTACTTTTAATTGTATATCCAACAACAATGCAAAAACCGTATTGTTTCAAAGACATATTATTTTGATTTTCAAATTTTCTCTACTGTGAACAAGCACCTTTAAATTTTCATGAAAAAGGCCAATCAGACCAACTTCATGATCATACAAAACCAAGGTTATCAAATTACAAAGGGGCCTCATTAAACATCCTAATTTCTTTGTTTAACCCTTTACCAAATGCCAACTGTTCGACTGTCCCAAATTGAAAGAGTTTGCAGACAACATTTCAAATGTGATGAAATTGGAAAATATTCTTTTGATATTCTTCTGATAGAGTAGAAAACGTCGGAAAAGAGGAAATTGCTGGATAAGAGTAATTTTATCTTTTCCCACAATGTTTACCGGAGTCATCTGCAACAAACTGGTCCAATGTCATTATTGTTTGGTAATGGGTTGTATTGTGCTAATCAACCTTTTTACCCCTTATTTCCTAATACCTTTTGCCCTGTCTCTTGCAGAAGACTTTAGAAACCACTGTGAGAAAAAGGAGAAATTGCTCCTAATGAGCAATTTATCTTACTACAATAATGATATCTACCCAATATCTTTAAGAAATTATATTTGTTTCTAGCTATTTTTTGTCGTCTGCTGATTCTTTCAATTTGGACCAGGCACAAGTTTCCCTATGGGTGAATTGGTTAAACCTTTCCATAAGTCCTTTATGATGACTTAGGAAATTGATAATTGCAGACCATTTCATCTCTTCCCACAAAAGCTGAATCCTTATCAACATAATTATTATCTTTTGATTCTAACAAATAGAAATGATTGTGACAATTGCATCTTTCAGGTTCATGTTGCAGATGAGTTTTTAATTAAGTAAAGGATAGACAAAAAGTTCAAAATAATTTTTCACAAAAAGAGAAAAAATTCATTAACAGTGACTTTTATTCATTTTTCACAATGTTTGTCAAAAAATACTGAAAAATTATTTGAATGAATTAGGTTACTTAGTTATCTAGACTTAATCGACAGGACCTTGTTCATAAAATTTGTCGTTTGAAATGTAATGAAAAGTAGCATAAGAAACAGAATTTCTATAACAAACAGGTTCAATCCCAGAGCAGAACTCACATTTTGCGTATGATCTGAATCTGAAACAAATCTACATTATATTCCATACCTGGACACATAATTCATTCAAGTTTTCCAATGGTTTACATACATAAATTAACATACTAACCTTACCTAGAAGAAAAGAATTAATTTCTTTGTTTCCATTCATCAAACACTTCCAAAACAATCCAATCTGTAATGAGACATTCAGACTTTGAACAAGGATATAAGGCAGATGTCCATAGCTTTGAAGAGCTTTTGTCTTAACCCTTTACCAAACGCCAAATTTTCGACTGACCCAAATCGAAAGAGTTTGCAGACGACATTGTAAAATGTGATGTAATTGAAAAAATAATCTTCTGATAGGGCAGATTACATAGAGGGAAGAGGAGAAATTGCTTGTTAAGAGCAATTTCGCCTTTTCCCGCAATGTTTTCCAGAATCGTCTGCAACAAAATAGTCAAATGTCGTTATTGTTTGATGATGGGTTAAAAGGTTGTTTAAGAGACATGGTGATTCATTCAACCAAATCTACATAAAACCTTGATTGAAAGGTGTTTTTACTATAAAGAAGACTGGATCCTGCATGGCTAGGTTGTTGAGGTGTAGGACTTAGAACTCGTGGGTTCCGGGTTTGAGCCCCATCGACACCTCTAGTTTTTGTAGGAGTGTCATATGGCAAGTCACTTCAGAGCCCGAGCATAGTACTGGTAGATCCAGGAAAGCAGTTACATAACTGAAAATTGTTGATACGGCGTTAAACACCATACAAAAAATATGAAGAAGTAGGAAAGAAACATTAATTGAGGAAATTTATGACATATCAGAGTTGAAAAGCAACAACAGAAAACATAAGAAGCAATAAAAAATGTGTATTCTTTATGATATTCTGGAAAAAACAGTGTCGCTATTGGATTATTTGCTCAGTCAGAGCAATTGATTTCAATGTTACAGTTTTTTTATGACCTTATTCCCTAGAGTTTTTTGTAACTTTTACACATCATGTGAGTTGAGAATTACAATAGTATTGTGGCAAATAGACAATATGTCCCATGAAAAGAACAATATATGCTTTTTTCCTATCTAAATTCTCAACTTTGACACGATGCTTATGCTTGTAAACACTTCAATTGAAGGGCTTTTTGTCGCTGATACTTATCCAGGCACTAAATATAAATCGAATTTATTTTATTTACTTTGATTAAAATCATCATTATTTTCCATCATCGATTAAAAACAATTTCCTGTCCCAAACAACAAATTTTTCGACTGTCCCAAATTCAAAGAGTTTGCAGACGACATTTCAAAATGTGATGAAATCGAAAAAAATTCTTCAGATACAGCAGAAAACCTTGTGGGAAAAGGAGAAATTGCTCGTTACGAGCAATTTCTCCTTTTCCCACAATGTTTTCTAAAGTTGTCTGCAACAAAGTAGTCAAAGGTTGTAGTTGTTTGGTAATGGGTTAAACAACTTGCTGAAATTACTTTAACCACCGCTAAATTCATCTTTGATTTCAACAAAGGTAAAGTGCTGTCAAAAAAGAGGAAACAACAAAACTAATGACAAGGTAAACAATAAGCAATTGTGGCGCAAGTTGTTGAGTCATTTGCATAAATAAACCCTAATCCTGTATATAGAAAATATACAGCAGACAATCATAAATCTATTCCCTTTCATGGGAGTTTCTGACAAGTCTAAATTGAAAGCAAATGCAGGCGACAAAAAATGCAGGAATAAACAACATGATCCTTTTAAATAATTGTTAGTAACCTTTGAGAAATAAAGACAAATTGCTTATTACAAGCGATATCCCATTTTGTTACAGTCAGGTTTTTTAAGTGTTTGGCATCAGAAGCCACAAACTGAGGTTTAATAGCGTAATGGGTTAAAGAAAAACATATCAATAGATGATTAACTATTCATAGCAGTTGAAAACATTGTGACAAAAAGTGAATTTGATCATGATGAGCAAATTCACATTTTGTCACTATGTTTTCACATTTCGTCTGCTGCAGATGATGTCAAAATGTTGACATAAATACAGTTGCTTCATACATGTCGACATTTTGACATTATCTGCATTAATTAAGGAAATAATCTGTCAAAACCCTTGTTCATTTACATTTGGCATAAATTCGTTTAGATTAAAAGTTGTCTGTGGTTGTTCCAAGAGCAATACTCTACCCTAAAGAGGTAAGAGGAAGGGTCCAAATGACTCAAATTCGGTAATTTGATGATCAAAATATATCAAATGAACCTAATTCAACCCCCATAATTAAATGTTGATTCTCATGCCTAAATGGACTGCTTGACGAATGATTTGCAGATGCATTAGTCATACTTTGCTTAACCCATTATAAAATGCTAACAAACGTTTACAAGTTTGTTGCAGACGACTCTGGAAAACATTGTGGGAAAAGGAGAAATTGCTCTTGACGATCAATTTCTCCTTTTCCCACAATGTTTTCTGCCCCATCAGAAGATTACTTTTCAAGTTTATCACTTTTTGAAATGTCGTCTGCAAACTCTTTATATTTGGGACAGTCGAAAATTTGGTGTTCGGTAAAGGGTTAAGCGATCGTTGTATTAGCTTTTGACCCAATACCCATTTCAAGTGATTTTCAGCCAAATTAAGGTATTCTAACCATTTATCATAGCAATAAAAATTTATCATAGTAAATATATCTGCAATACAACTGTTTTTTGTCTGTATGGTTATAAAAAGGGCTGGTAAACTGCCAATATAATCTGGTTTTACTTTAGAAATCTATGTTGTCATTTTAATGGTAGAAAGCTATTTGCTTTTAATTATTTTGAAATCTATGATGTCATGTTATCTGTAGAAGGCTATTTTTTTTTATTAATTTTAAAATGTATGTTGTCATTCCATCAATATAAGAGTACAGTGATGTCTTTTTAATCAGAACACGTCCGTTCCCAACAAAAGGTCCGGACTAATGAAGCAGGGCATGTTCTTATACACATTAAAATATAAACAGTCTGTATGCACATGAATACTTATAACCCTTTAGCAAATGCCAAATTGTCGGCCGTCCCAAATTGAAAGAGTTTGTAGACGACATTTCAAAACGTGATGAAATTCAAAAATAATCTTCTGATATGGCAGAAAACATTGTGGGAAAAGGAGAAATTGCTCGTCAGGAGCAATTTCTTCTTTACCCACAATATTTTCAAGAGTCGTCTGCAACAAACTGGTCAAATAATTCCGTTTCCTTACAATTTCATTCGGATTGCGAGACATCCGGATAATCGGGGTCCGGATAAACGAGGCTTCACTGTATTTATTTTAAAAAGTTAAAATCCCAATCTGTGAGATAGACCTAATTTTATTATTTCATAACCACTTCAAATGTCAGGGGTCACTCCTTCAGTATTCAGCCAGAAGATTATTTATCTTAAAAAGTTAAAATCCCAATCTGTGAGATAGTCCTTATAATATTTCATAACCACTTCAAATGTCAGGGATCACTCCTTGCCTATCAAACCTGATAAATGAATTGGTTACCTTTGATTCCCCTACTGCTGGGATACCGCTGTGTAAATGATAGCAATTCAATCAGTCATAAAGATAATCACACTTAATTGATTTGAATTGACATTTCTCGACCGTAAATAGAGTGATGAAAGAGGCAATAGCTCTTTAAATGGGCTTTGTTCAATCATTTGTAAGAAGTTTGACCAATGAAAGAGAAGGAATTAGCAAAAAGTTCAAAATCAAAATGTAACTTTTTAGTTCATTACTAAGTACATTCTGGCCCCCTATAACTGAAATGTGCCATATTAACCCTTTCCCAAACAATAACGACATTTGACCATTTTGTTGCAGACAACTTTAGAAACATTGTGGGAAAAGGAAAATTTGCTCGTAATGAACAATTTCTCCTTTTCCCACAATGTTTTCTGCCCTATCAAAAGATTATTTTCCAATTTCATCACATTTTGAAATGCTGTCTGCAAACTCTTTCAATTTGGGACAGTCGAAAACTTGTTGTTTGGGAAAGGGTTAAGTAATACATGTACTTTGGTGGCGTACATATAAATAATAATTAATGCTCCTTGGATAATCTATCCAGATTAAAAGAAACAATGCTTAAGAACGTTAAGATTGACTTTGAGAACATGAAAATGAAAAACAATTATCTAATAAAGAGCTTAATTGAGTGTGCAAATGCCAATCAAAAAAGACCTCAAAATTAAGGACCAGTAGTTCTTACAGTCAACACCTTGCCCTTTCTTTTTTACTGCTTTCCACATTGACAACTCTTCTCTGGCTTATATATAGTCAAACTTGTGTTAAGAGGCCAGCCTATGGGACAGAGTAAATTAGCAGACAGGTTGGCTGCTTAACACAAATTAATTTACACTAAAAATCTAACAATGGGACTTTCTGTAGTGGCTGTTTAAGGCAGGTTGGCTGCTTAAAAGGGTGGCTGCTTAACACAAGTTAGACTGTACTGTATTTCATATATATAGATTAAGTATTCCTTATCTCATCTATAACACAGCAAAAACAGCTTATTCATTTTTCCCTATAAATCAATAAAATCTCTTGATTATGATATATGAGTGTACTTGTTTTATTTATACCTATGTTTGACATCCATTGACATTTTACATTAGAGTATAACATTATATGCTTCCTTATTCACAGCAATACAAAGGATGATTTGGAGAAAAGTGGTGCCTGGGTAGAGATTACAGATTCTGTACTTGATTCAGTATTGAGCCCACCTTACAAATTCTAACTCAACCACATTTGGTGCAAATTCTAATCAAGGGTTCAGTGCGATACTATAGTAAGTGACTCATGTTTATGAAACACTTACTATAGTCTTACATTGAACCATCAGCTTGCTGTGTATCGAGAAAGCAAAATCAAAAGTGATGAATGTAAGTTGTAAGGACTTGTTTCCTAATCAACATAAAATGAATAAGAATATACCAAGAAGATTATCTCTGTCGAAGACTGTTTAGAATATCAGCCATTTAGAACAAATTACTCCTTTTGATACAATGGTCTATTCTCAATATCATAAGTCATGAAAATGACATTTCCTGAAATAATTATGCTTTCAATAGCTACTTTTAATTGTACATCAAACAGCAATACAAAAACTGTATTGTTTCATAAACATTTTAATTCAACTTTCAAATTTTTCCCCCGTATTAACAAGCACCTTTGAAATGTTCCGACGTTCCGTACAAATATACCCAGATTATGTACCGACAAGGGGGTGACCACTGATTAAAGCGTGCAATCGGATACAAATAGAAGTGTTTGAACACCTAGTACCTACTCTAATCCAGCCATTCTGTGGAAAAGTAAGCTATCTATCATGGACAAGAGGTCCGAGATACCCCTCTTTGTCTGTTTCCTTTGAAGTAAACAAATAAATGAAGGGTCATAAGATAAGGTTTTTGAAAGGTAAACAAACCTTTTCAAATAAATCAATTCTCAATAAGATCAATTCTTACATGCAATGTTGAGGGCCTGTTGCAAAATCTACCAGGTTTTAATGCCATGAAGTAAACAGTGTAGTAAGATCTAAATATAAGATCAGTTTGAAAATAAGACCGTTTATGTAAGCCTTTATCTGACATAAGTCCCTCAGTAATTCATAAGAATAAAGAACCTGTTGAAATCATTGTTACAAAACAACAGGTTCTTTATTGTGAGTAAATGATCTCTTGTGATTATTATAACCAATTCCAAGCTCTTATACAATTCCTTATAAAATGTGAAAGAAATCTGAGACTTCAATATAAACTCGTCTTAACCCTTAGAATGCTCGGTCATTTTTTAGAAAAAGATTTTTGTGTCGCCTGCTTTCCAAAACCTTAAACATCTGATTAATTTTAATGAAGAAAGGCACTTAGAGTAGCAAACAGGTAAGATCACAGGCCAGTCGCCAAGTTCTTGGCAGCTGGCCTGTGATCTTACCTGTTTGCATGAGCATGAAGTCGGTTCCAGCGCTGTAAGGATTAAAGTAATCTTGACAAGCAATTTCCACTTGTATCACAATGATTTCTACAGAAATTAATCATCTTTTAATAAGACACATTTAATTTTAACCTCTTTCTTCATTCAACCTCATTTTGATGCATCTAATAAAAAGTTGATAGAAACCAATTATGATAAACAGATCTTGCTCTGATGAGCAACCTATCCTCTTAACATGTGCTGAATGTAAATACCACATAATTTCTCAATTTTTGTTATTAAGATTGCGCTTGGAAACCTGAAACCCACTGAGATCGATACTTTGGATATCCATTCATATTGGGAAGGTAATATAAAATTTGGTAAAGGGTTAAGGATAAGTTAACAGGCCCTTGTCTCTACAGGGTAGTGACATATCACGAACTGAATCTTAAGTTCACGTAACCATGACAGTCTTTGAACACAATGGCTGCCCTTTGATGAACAAATAACGCATTGTGAATCAAGTAGGGCCCTAGAATAGGGGGTATTGGTGTTGCATTGTGGGGTGCTTGGTTTTAACTCGGCAGGTGCTTCGGGTACAAAGTAAATTAAGGGGGTTCAGTGCAAGACTATTGTAAGTCCTTCACATTCATGAAGGACTTAGTATAGTCATGCACTGACCCTTGTTAATCGTGTCAACTCCTCAATGACTGTTAATTGTTGGACAACTAAAGCCTTGGGAAGAGGTTTCGGTTGCTACTATTTCGACCACTTAACCCTTAACTAAACAATTTAGGTTTTTACATTGCATCAACATTATTTCATTTTTGTTGCTAAGCCCCACTCTTAATGAATGAGGAAGGCCCCCATACTCAACTGTCCCATACCCAAACAACCTGTGAATTTTGAGGATACACTGCAGTTGACTATGGAAAATCTAATAAGCTTTGTTTGTTCATGAAGGGTTTAACACAATGTCAACATTATTTCAGTTATTCTACAGCTTTCCTGCATTTCACAAGTACTAAGCAAGGCTCTGATTGTCTTACAAATGAAAACTCAAATGAAAAATCCCAATTATGAGAACCACAGAACCTATTGCCTTTGAAGACAAAGGTCTATTTCATTTTAAATAACACAAGACTAGTGGTATGCAAAAAAAAACCCACATCTGTTCAACTGAAAATCATTTATCTCATACAGTTTATCAAAAGAATCCCAAGATAAACCAGATAAATGCGCAACTTATCATTTTTCACAATGGTTTCTACCCAACACTTTCAATAATATAAAATTTTCTTTCAATATTTTGCAGCAGTCTGCCATTTCTTTTACTTTTACTTTTGCATACCAGTATCAAATTCCCAAAACGGGGAAGTGGTTAATCGCAGACTCAATATTGACCCACTTAGATGAACCAGTAGCAGAAGGCTTGTGAAACCACACTGACAAATAGAGAAATTGCTCATAACTAGCAGTATGTCCTTTTGTTCCCATGATTTCTACCATGTATCTAGAAGAAAATGTTATTTTTCCTTTTTCATTTTAGTCGTCTGCTGTTGCTTTCAATTAGGACCAGGCCCAAAATCGTTTATGAGGTAGTGGGTGTTGAAGGATGAATATTTGGGTTATTCTACCATCAATAATCAATAAGATAGGCGTCGCCAAATAAGTGAAATACCTATTGATGTGATGTAAAAATTCAAATCAATCATTTAGACAATAACAGCATTTGTGAAGCTTCATTTAACCGTTTGAGAAAAGAAATCCATCAAATCATTGCAGAGAAAATATGTGTCATTTTGCTATCTATATGCCAAACAATGAATCAACCAAAATAAAAAAAAAGGATGCACAAAAAACAAAAGAAATTGTGATAAGTTTGGACGATTACAATTTAGATGAAACAGAAAGCATAGCTCTTGACAGAGATTAGCAATAATGGAAGAGTATTTTCTCCTTTTCTCAACACTTACTTTTCAATTTTAAATGCAGTAGACTCATAAAGCACAAGGTTTCTTTGGTAAAGGGTAATGGGAAATAAATCATTTTGCCCTTCTCAAATCAGCATCATGGACATTTATGCAATTACCTTTAACCCCCTTTCAATAATTGCCTTTTGCTCCTGAACCCGACAGTATTTGTGATTTGTTCACATTGAAATTAACAGCCCACAAACACCATATAAAATTGGTAATATAGGTACATGTATGTAGGTAATATAAACATTAACAAAAAAAATGAACTAATATTGGTTCCATAGAAGATTTAGGCATTGTTGACACCATTTCAATTATACAAATGCAGTCAGTTCACCAATTTGTTTTCCTGATAATTCCTTAACAGTACTAAACATACTGTTTTCTTTTCAAATCACTGACTAATTTGACACACCACTTACATAATTAACAGTGATAAGAGAAGAGTAAAATTATTTTGAAGAAATTAATCCATAACATGACAGCATGAATAATGGCCGGACCAAACCTAAGCCAAAAGGGTATAAACAATATCCCATTTACCTGTAATGGGAATTTGCGACTGCACCAAATTCAAAGCAACATCAGACGACAAAAATTTATATGAAAGAAGAGCATTTAGTTTCATGGTATTTGGTATGAGAAAATGATCAATTGCTCATGAAGAGCAATTCATCCTTTTGTCAGAGTGGTTTATAGAGACTTCTACAGCTTTAGAATATAATTTAATCTCATTTTCAGAAAAAGAACAAACAACAAGTATACAAATCTTTAAATTGAATTAAAAAAGAGCAATTAGTTGTATGGTATTGGCTGTGAGACAAGGATAAATCAATTAAGACGAGCAACTCATACTTTTGTCAATGTGTTTTCTAAAGAACTTTTATAGCTTTAGGATCATTTGATTTCATTTTCAGAAAAAGAACAGTTTACAATAACTGTTTACAAAGCTTTTAAGATGGGGCGTTTCTGGCTTATAAAACCATTGTATGTTTTTCTCATGACTTGATCAATAATCATTTTTTACTTTCAAAAATTTCAATAGAGACAATTTTCTTCTTCTGTGCCATATTGTTAAGAGATCCTTAAGAAATAATCTCATGTTTTCTTTGTTTAATTTGTTGTAATTTTCAATTTTAAATAGTTTTGAAAAGTTGGTATGATTGATTTGCATTTTTAAATCCCTTGTAACAATGGTTGAATTATTTTACATGTGGAAGAATCATTATTTAAAAGGCAATTTCTTAACCCCTTACTCATGAATATCTCACTTAACCCTTTCCCAAACAACAAATTTTCGACTGTCCCAAATTGAAAGAGTTTGCAGACGACAATTCAAAATGTGATGAAATTGAAAAATATTCTTCAGATAGAGCAGAAAACCTTGTGGGAAAAGGAAAAATTGCTTGTTACGAGTAATTTCTCCTTTTCCCGCTATGTTTTCTAAAGTCGTCTCCAACAAAGTCGTCAAATGTCTCGATTGTTTGGGAAAGGATTAACTCTTTACCACCTGCAGATGACATTCTTCTTACTTGAATCAGCCGACCTTAGAAAAGCTTTGTAAACATGTGAAAAAACTTTCAGTTCTGCTGTTGTGATATGTGAATAGATTGAAAAAGCATTGTGGTCAGGGAAGAAATTGCTTGTGACAATTTCTCCTTTTGCCACAATGCTTTTTGAAAGTTGCCTGCTGCAATCTGCAATAATGTGGCATTAGGTGGTAATGTGGTAAAAGTATCTGCTTCGGAATTGTTAAGAAACTTCCTAATGAGCAATTCATCTTTTTGACATAATGGTTTCTACACCAATATCAAGAAGAAAATGTTGGGTCTTTTTAATGCTTGTTGTTTGTCGTCTGTTTATGCTTTCAATTTAGACCAGTTTAAATTCAGTTATCAGCGGGAATAGGTTGGAATTGGTTCTAGAAAATGTTAATGAGCATGAGGTCCTTTGATTCAGGTTAAAAACTCCTTTTGGCTCAAAGCGCATAATACTCTTCAGACATTTAACCAAAAAACTAAAGAAAAAAAAAAAATTTGAAACATTATGTTTTCAATGCCATCTACAGCAAGATGCATGAAGTCACAAGCGGAACTGAGAAAAGAAATACATAAGCAAAGTATAAATTTCCTTACCAGTCACAGCTTTAGATCCAAATCCTTCAAAATACGATAAAGTATCACAGATGTTTGGTTCTCTGCTTGAACGTATGTATCACAACCATCCTGTATATAGACAGAAACAACATTAACCATTTGATTTTTATCTGTATGAGCACATGTCCTTTATGTTAGTCTTCAGGCAAGTCTACAATTTTATTTAACCAATTCCCTTTTATGAAGATTTGAGACTGCTCCAAATTGAAAGCAGCTGCAGACGACATTTAAATATTGCGACAAAAGGACCTTTTCTTTGTATGATTGAAAACAAACCATTGTGAAAAAAAGGAGAAATTGCTCATTGTGAGCAATTTCTCCTTTTTGTCACAATTGTTTCTTGGATAAGCTGCAAGGTTGAGTTAACCCTTTACCAAAAGTCAAATATTTGACTGTCCCAATTTGAAAGAGTTTGCAGACGACATTACAAAATGTGATGAACTTGAAAAAAATCTTCTGTTAGGGAAGAAAACATTGTGGGCAAAGGAGAAATTGCTCGTCAAGAGCAATTGCTCCTTTTCCCACCATGTTTTCCAGAGTCGTGTGCAACAAAGTGGTCAAATGTCGTTATTGTTTAGTAATGGGTTAAGATGGGTACCAGTATAAAAATAAGGGAAAGGGTTTTTGTGATATAAGGATAATGTGTCATTTACAAGGTGTAATGACATTAGAAAACAATGTGATAAAATCATCCGTTAAGCTGTCTGTTATATCTTAAAGAGTGTGATGATGACATCAGTTTAAACATAAAACAAATCTGCAGAGGAAAACTTAACACTTTATTTTGTTATAATGTAGATTACATCACAGAACGTCAAATGGTTTGAACAATTAGCTGTCAACAAAAAAAACCATCTTAACCCATTTCCAAAAGATAACGACATTTGACCAGTTTGTTGCAGACAACTTTAGAAAACATTGTGGGAAAAGGAGAAATTTCTCATAACGAGCAATTTTTCCTTTTCCCACAATGTTTTCTGCCCTATCAGCAGATTATTTCCCAATTTCATCACATTTTGAAATGTCGTCTGCAAACTCTTTCAATTTGGGACAGTTGAAAAATTGTTGTTTGGGAAAGGGTTAAAGAGTGCAATGATTACATCAGTTTAAACATAAAACAAATCTGCAGCAGAAAACTTAACACTTTGTTTTGTTATAATGCAGATAACATCACAGACTTGCCTGTTTTTGTCATTAACATGTCAACAAAAGCATTCTAAAACAACATTCTTACAACCAACCTTATTTTTTTTCCCAACATAATGTTGAAGATATCGTTCTGTTGCAAAATGCCAAAATGTTTCTATAGGTCAAACATAATCAATATTAACATTTTTGAAGAAAAACAATAAAAAGGCTGAGTTTTGAACATATAAAATTTCTAATAATGTAACAATAAATTCAATTTCTGTCTAAAAACTGTAACTTCAAAAATCTGCAGTCTTTGGTAAATTGTTATTACAGATATTCCTGTATTTATTTTAACTTATTACTCACAATGATCTATTTATGAAAGAAAAAGACCCATAAATAAACATTACCTGAATTAAATGAGAAATAGTCCATCAAAATACTTCAGGAACCTAAAAAGTTTTAAATCAATCCATACACCATGAAAACACCACTACCAACTATAGAACAGTAATTACTGTATTTTAATTATGTCACAACTTTCTAAATATTCCCTTCAATAAGCCATCAGCTATATCTACTCTTTGAACTATTATATTTGCCGTCCGTAAATACCCTAAAGTCTCAGCTTCATTTAAGATTCCCCTAAACTGTTTTATCGGAGATGTTTATCACAACATCTTTGTTGAACATTTTAACATACAACCCTTACCAAACAAAGAGAATGGAGAAGGTCTGGAGCAAAACACTTCAAAAATTGTTTTGGGGAAGAAAGGACATTGCTTAAATGAGCAATATCCCCTTTTCCCAAAAATAATTTCTATTCATCTTTTTGCCTAACAGCTTGCTTCATGTAAACATGTTTGAAAACAATTTTAGCCATGACTTCTAGATACAATGTTATAAAGAGGGGAAATTACTAAATATGGGCATTTTCGGCTCTTTGTCAAAATGGTTTATATACATCACAGTGAAAATGTTAATGTTTAGTTTAGTTTAAACTTATCTATTTCACATCAATTGTGAAACAAGTCCTAACAACTTAGATCTATCCCTCTCTATTCTGCTTCCACAATACATAACCAGCACTTGCACTGAATGTGGATTAATGAAAGGTCGTAAGGCAGATCCCGCTTTTCATGGGATTCAAACCCACGCCCCTCATGCTCCGAGGCCGATGCTCCACTGCCCTAATGTTCATACCATTTAATTGGCGTCTGCTTTTCCTTTCAATTTGGACCAGTTACAAGTACCCATACAAGGGAACAAGTTGAACCAATTAGGACACCAAGAGAAGATCAATTTAAACCTTAATAAATCCACCTGATATTAGAATAATGATGAAAAATATAAATAAAGTATGAGATTTATTTAAATGATTAAAATCTTAACAAAAATCGAACTATATTTGATAATTTCTTAATGAATACATATTTTCTATTTACAATCTAAGTAAAATCATCTTCTCAAGAGAGCAGATAGTGATAGAAATAAAGCTAAAGGGGATCCGTTAATAGCAAACAATGATAAAATCTATTCAAAAGGCCAGTTAGGGTAGACTGTGACAAAAAGGTTCTCTTATTACTGAATATCTTCCAGTGTTATAAGAGCTGTTTCATGAATGACAATACAAATGAATTGCTAAATCAACCCTCTCCATTATGTTTGTTTGTATGGTGTTTAAAACCTTATCAACAATTTTTCAGTTATGTTACTGCTTGCCTGGATCCACCAGTACTAGGCTAGGGCTCTGAAGTGACTTGCCATGCCATTCCCATGAAACCAGAGTGTTCGGTGAGGCTCGAACCCAGAACCCCAAAGTTCTAAGTCCACCACCTTGACCACGCGGGATTTCCCCTCTCCTTCATGAATACACAGGAACCTTTGTGGCGTAGTGGTTAGAGGTTTGAACTTGAAATCACAAAGCCCCTCTCTGGGTGGGTTCAAATCCTGATAGCACTTCATTTGAAATTTCTCAAGAGTTAGTCTACCAGCACACAAACAGAACTCAGATAAATGGTTCTACCTTGTTGACAGGCCCTAATTGGCATATAACCCTTTCCCAAACAACAAATTTTTCGACTGTCCCAAATTGAAAGAGTTTGCAGATGCCATTTCAAAATGTGATGAAATTGAAAAATATGCTTCTGATAGGGCAGAAAACCTTGTGGAAAAAGGAGAAATTGCTCTTAGCGAGCAATTTCTCCTTTTCCCACAATGTTTTCCAGAGTCGTCTGCAACAAAGTGGTTAAATGTCGTCATTGTTTGGTAATGGGTTAAGTTATGAATCTTCTTCCATCTATGACAAGCTTGGCATTGCATTGCAATATAACGCACAAATTGTTGATGTGATATGAAAACCCACACAAACAGAAGAATACTCCCATCAACACATTTACAGCAGAACCTAATACATGTAAATGAGTATTTCTGTTTAAAAGGGAAAGTGTACATACAAATGATGCTAAACACCTTTGTGTAAGAAATTGTGACAAAATTTGTGGAAAAAAGGAGAAATTTTTCATCATGAGTAGAAAACATTTTACAATGATTTATATCTTTATCTATGGACCAGCAAAGTTTTCAATGGAAATTTTTGATAGATTGAGAAATAGTACTGAAATAATTACACTAGAAAGAGAAAGTGTTAATACGTGTTTTGCATGACTCTTACTCATTATTCCCACAAAACTGTTTGGTCCTGGAAGCAACTTAAAGTCTTTAACCCTTTTCCGAACGCCAAATTTTCATCTGTCCCAAATTAAAACAGTTTGCAGACGACATTTCAAAATGCGATGAAATTGGAAAATAATCTTCCGATAGGCAGAAAACATTGTGGGAAATGGAAAAATTGCATGTCATGAGCAATTTCTCCTTTTTCCGACATGTTATTCAGAGTCTTCTGCAACAAAGTCGATATATGTTGTTATTGTTTGGTAATGAGATAAAAACAATGTGATAAAATAGATAATTTGCTATGTATGACCAAATCATGTCATGCTACAGCAATCTATTACGCCACCCTGAAAGCATCTGACAAATACACTATTTGGAAACCAATTTCATTTCTGAAACTTGGACAAATTTCACAAACAATTTCATCTTTTGTTGCCAACGTTTTGTTGCCATCACAATTTCTTCTGTACATCATCATGCGTAATGTTCTCTTACATGCAAACTTCCAATCACTCATATATCGAGGATTCAATGCAAGACTATAGTAAGTGCTTCATCAACATGAAGCACTTACTATAGTCTTGCATTGAATCCTTGATATGCCTTTTCCTACAGAAAAGTTAAAGATTTATTTACATGAAACATGAAATTTTTCTTCCCCATCCTCTCTTTTATCCATTTACAATACTTGGAATAACCATAATGTGTTCCAGGAATCAATTATGTCATACCAAAGCCTTTTTACCTTGACCCTGACCTTTGTTCAAAGTGGCATAAAAATAGATAGCAGGACAAGGGTTCCATTCAATACTATATATAGTAAGTGTCTCATGTTTGTGAAGCACTTACTATAGTCTTGCATTGAACCCTCGAGAAGTGGGGAAATCCGATTTTGATTAACTTATCTGCACATGCCAAATCATCTTTTGTACTTGTTCATATAATGGTTACATAACACATTTCAGTAGAATTAACTTGTTTGTAAAGCCTTTTGGACGAGGTATGCAATACGGACAATTGATTTTGCCACCCCTGGATGGCAGTTGATGACATCATTCAGATATATGACACTGTAAAGCTTCAAACACATAGACTCTTTCCTTTTAATTTATGATTTAATTGAACTTTGACCTTCGTTCAAATAATTTGATATTGACCATCATGTCAAATTGTTCAGATACATTACAGCTTTCCTGGGAATCACCTGCACGAGGCTTGGACTCTGAAAGGCTGGACAAAGTACATTCTCACAAAGCTAGCAGCAACATCAGGGCTCAAACCTTGAACCTCTGAGTAACAACTCCATCACCTCAACCAATAAACCAGGCAGCCCTTGCGAAAATTCAAGACCTCATTCATGAACGTTCACGAATATCCATGAATGTTAAATTGCGGTTCATGAACACTGGACTTGTTCATAAAATTGAAGAACAGGTTCATGAACATCACATACAGGTTCATGAATACTTGTTCTTGATGTTCATGAACATCAATTTGATATAGCTCCTGCAAAAGCTTTTAGAAACCATTCTGAAAAAAGGATAAATTGCTCATAAAGAGCAATTTATCCTTTTGTCATAATGATTTCTACTCCCAATACTGTCTGTCATTGCTTTCAATTTGGAGTGGTCACAAATGCCTATTTTTCTGAACAGATCAAGTCTACTGCTACAGATCTGTGTCAAAGTGGGTCAATATAATGTCATTATTTGGGAAAGCGTTGATGGAGAAACAAACATTTATTTATACTATAAGGTGTTACACAAAAATATATCAATAAAGAAATCATTTTCATCGAGATATATGAATACGCTGGACAAAATACTAATTCATGCGTAAATGTAACATAATTCATATTTACTCTACCCCTGCCAAAAAATAATGTATTGTCGAAATAGATTTATTTTCACCAATGTCGAGTCACGAGTACAAAGCAAAGAAATTAGTGGTAAAAGAATAATATAATTATAGATATGTATAATCCTGTACAAATATTTTACATACTGCAGAACTTTCCTTTCTAACCTTGCCGATATTACTTTCAAATTTTCAATATTGTTCTTTCCGGTGTACCTCCTTCCATAGAAATAGGATTATCTCAAAACTGGCTTAACCTCCTATGGATTTTTGAGATTGTTCCAAGTTGAAAGCAACAGGAGACGACAATCATAAATATGAAAAAAGTTATATTTCTTTATGGTGAAGAGATGTACAAATTGCTCCTTATTATAAATGATATTAAGTTTCCTGTTGCATTTGTACTTTAAATGAGGTAAAAAAAGAGTGCTTCTTTGTACTTTTTGTGTGGTTAAAATTGAATTCATCACCAGACAAGTATTTCACATAATAACATCTGATTTTTGCAAACCAACACATACCGGTACATTGTATTATTAAAGCAGTTGGAAATAAAACCTTTGTGGCAAAAATATAAAATTCTGTCAGCTTATCCTGCATGCAACATCAACGCTTATAGTGCTGGAACCGACTTCATGCTTATGCAAACAGGTTAGAATTAGGCCAGCCGCCAAGTAAATTGGCAGCTGGCCTGTGATCAAACCTATTTGCTACTCTCAGTACCTTTCCTCAACAAAATTAAGCAGATATTTAAGGTTTTGGAAAGCAGACAACACAAAAATCTATTGTTTAGAAAATTACCCAATATTCTGAGGATTAAACCGTCTCCAATCATAGCACCAGCGAATGCAAAAGGAGTTTTTAGTAATAATTATGACACATTATCATTTATCAAAACAAAGGGCTTGAAATAGATATCTTATGCCAAAAAAAAACATTTCACAAAGACGTAAATTCCAATTTAGAGGTTGAGGGTAAGAAATGTTGTGGCAAGAGAAGAGACTACTTGTGAAAAGAAATTACTTACTTTTTCTCAGAATGATTAGCCAAACCTTCAAAATAAGACTGCAATTTCAGATCGCAAGTAGATATGTTCTTTTTCTTGTTTTAATTGTAGCTATATAAGGCAATAATAGCAAACTGTAGTCATTATAGCACTAAATACATCAAAATAAATCAGAGGGGCTAAAACTATAAAAAAAAACCGAACACCAGAGGTTAAGAAGATAAAACATTCTTAAAAATCCAAAAACAAAGCTTTGACAGAAAAGATAATGTCAAAAACAATAAGGCATTCCTTAGAAAATTTCTAAAGAATGATTCATAAGATTATGTTGCTTTCAGATAAATACAATTGTTATGTTGTAATTAATAAACAGCATTTAAATCCAAAAGAAACTTTGCACAAAAAATAATAAAAAAATAAATCATTGGATAGAAATACAAGTGTTAAATAACTTACCACATCTATATCCAAAAAAACTCAGTGCATGAAGAAATTGCCACGAAAATAATAAATCAGTCGAAAGGAATGCCTGTATATAACGGAACCTACAGCATTTAAATCCAAAGTTCTCTGTTATCTCCTGATTCTACCCTAGTGATATGGCCATATATTTGGATTTTCTCCCAAATAAGGAAAGGTACCTACATTGAGTATGCCACTTTTCCACTTATCTACTATGTATAGGTATAACTTTTATGATGTACTAGACTTTAACTTGTTTTTGAATGGGAACATGAGAAATGTTCAGCGTGATAAAGAATAAACTCTTTTATTCTACTTAGTTGAGTAATAAAAAATGATAACCTGTCTTTTACAATACCTAAGACTTTAATGATATGTAAAAAGCACTCAATTTTCACCTTATTTTATTAAAAAAACTGGGTAAAATGTTTGTTAAAATTGCTATATAACATGTTATGTTTATAATGCAATAAAATATTATGTATGTATTAGAATCAGATTACTCAATGATAGCAGAAATCATAGTGGCTCACATCTGAAGACAAGCACCTTCAATATATTTTCCATTTTTTTCTATAAATATATTAATGTTTTATAAAAATTCTTTTAATTAAAGTGGCTTGTAAAAGTACCATTTAACTTTTTACCAAACACCAAATTTTCGACTGTCCCAAATTGAAAGATTTTGCAGACATCATTTTAAAATGTGATGAAATTGATAGATTATCTTTTGATAGGCTAGAAAACATTGTGGGAAAAAGAGAAATTGCTCATTAAGAGCAATTTCTCCTTTTCCCACAAAGTTTTCCAGAGTCCTCTGCAACAAACTGGTAAAATGTCGTTATTGTTTGGTAATGGGTTAATCAAAGTGGCTTGTTCATGTACCATTCAAACCATGTATGCCCTTGGGACATTCCCAAGCATGGGTCGGCTGTATTCAGAAATTAGCCCTATGGTTGGCGGCTTATCAGGGCTAAACCCTGTTAATCCTTATGTTAGTATGCCAGATAAGCCTATCTGGGTAGGACGGATGAACTTGAAATCTTTGAAATTAAAGTTTACATACAGGCCCAAACACAGTTTACTGCTAGCACTAATAAAGGCTAAAGGTACTTTCCCGAAAAGCAGATGACACCTTTAATCTTTCTTCCGTAATGAATTGATTTAACCATAAGCATCTTCAGCAGTCAACTTCAGAAACAATTGTGACGAAATAAGAAAATATTTATCATTGTCACATCGAAGTTAACACTATATCAGAATAACAATCTTATTTTCGATGTCTTGTTTTTTTGTCATCTGCTGTTATTTTCAATCAAATACAAGAAGAATAAATGGAATTAACAACAATCAATGAATTCTTTTTATAATTAGTCAATCTTATATAAAACTTTTGTCTACAAGCAGTATAAATATAATGCGGTATCAAATTCAAAAAAAAAAAAAATTTTGCATGTCAACTACAGAAAATATAGTATAAGTTAAAGTATAGATATAGTAAATTACTGACACATATCCGATATGGATCCTCTTCGTCAGTGCCATACCATTATTTATTAGTTTTGTATCCACTTTCCTGGATGCACTAGTACTAGACTACAGCTCTGAAGTGACTTGCCAAAGGCCACTCCTACGAAACTAGGGGTCTTGGTGGGGCTCGAACCTTGGACCCCCAACTTCTGAGTCCTCCACCTTAACCACTGAGCCTATCAGAAAATTGTAAAAGAAAGGAGAATATGTTTAGGAAATCCTATCTTAAACGTATATATAATTTTTATATACAAACAAAAATGTACCTAAATTCTAATGATACTTAGGAAGGATTGAAATGGAGAAAATGTTTGTTTGAGGAATTTCTCTTTGGCAAAGAATGGTTGCAAAGAACTGACACCTGCAGGGACAAATATTCTACGGGTAGTTTTGGCGCAAAGGAAAGTAGGACATGAATTTGTGCTAGATGATAAAAACACTTCTCTAGATGACCCATTACCAAACAATAACGACATTTAACCAGTCTGTAGCAGACGACTCTGGAAAACATTGTGGGAAAAAGAGAACATGCTCTTAATGAGCAAGTTCTCCTTTTTCAACAATGGTTTCTGCCCAGTTATCAGAAAATTATTTTTTCAATTTCATCACATTTTTAAATGTCCTCTGAAAACTCTTTTAATTTGGGTCAGTCGAAAATTTGGCGTTGGGTAAACGGTTAACCTTATACTTAATACTTAATATGGAATTTTGAGTCCAGCCAGAACAGCAAGTATTGCCCGTTGATTGGGTTGAAAGTTACTAAAATCTATATGAGGTAAATAATAAAATAGCATGTTACAGGCAATTCTTTTCTTTTCAAAAACTCAAGTCATCAACTGCCAGAACAGATACATGTATAGGAATAATCTATTGAAAGTAATAATCAAAACATCAAAAATCATAACTGTCAGTTGCCCTCTGCATTGAAAAATAATTATTCAAATTTATACAAATCATCTGTTTCCTTAATCTTTATAGTGCTGGAACCGACTTCATGCTTATGCAAGGATCCAGGTCAGCTGCCAAGTGAATTGGTGGCTGGCCTGAGATCTAAACTGTTTGCTTTCGTTAGTATCTTCATCATCAATATCAAGCAGATATTTAAGGTTTTGGAAAGAAGACAACATAAAAATGTATAATTAGAAAATTACTCAGCATTCTTAGGGTTAACAGTTATATCTTATTTGAACACCATAAAAGCTGATAATGTAAGAACCAAAGTGACAAAAAGAGAGAGTGCTCATCATGAGCAATTTCTATTTTGTCAAAGTGGTATTCATGCAATATCAGAGAAAACTTTGTTTCATGTTTATGTTTCCTTCAATTTGGAGAAGTAAAAAAAATCACAAATATAAGAACAACGCAGTAAGCTGTAGGACTTTTTACTAACTAAACCTTTACAAACGCAAAATTTTCGACTGTCCCAAAATGAAACAGATTGCAGACGACATTTCAAAATGTGACGAAATTGCAAAAATCATCTTCTGATAGGGCAGAAAATATTGTGGGAATAGGAGACATTGCTCTTAACGAGCAATTTCTCCTTTTCCAACAATGTTTTCCAGCTTCGTCTGCAACAAACTGGTTAAATGTCGTTATTGTTTGGTAATAGGCTAAACATTGTTTTACAAATGTTTCAGGGTTCAACATACGTAAGAAGTCATCCACATTTCCTCTAGTAACGGTGGAATGTTTCCACATTGAAGGAAAGTTAGTAGATAACGGGGAAGTGAAAGTGACTCAAATGTCAACAGAACTCATTGGTCATTGTGGAAAATGGATAAAAAAATATTTATACAAACACACATTGGTTATTGGTCATAGGGGTGTTGACCGTTGGCACATTCTCTTATATAAAATGGTGAAATTGGTCTATTTGCCTTTTATACTCATTTCAACAGTATCTTAGTCCCGAATTTGTTGGTCATGGTGGGAAATGGATCAAAGTATCTTTAACCCATTACCAAAAAAAAAAAACATTTGACCAGGTTGTTGCAGACGACTCTGGAAAAGATCGTAAGAAAAAGAGAGATTGCTCTTAACAAGCAATCCCCTTTTCCCACAATCAGAAGATTATTTTTCAACTTCCTCACATTTTGAAATGTCGTCTGCAATCTCTTTTAATTTGGGACAGTCAAAATATAGTGTTTGGTAAAGGGTTAAAACAAACAACATATCACATTGATTATTGGTCATAGGGGTGTTAATCTTTGACTCAATCCCTTATATAAAATTTAGAGATTGGTCTAAAATGAATTGTCGGATTCGGGTTTTACGCTCATTTCAATAGTATTTTCAGTCATGTCATAAAGGCCAGTGTACCTGGCATTTCCCAAAAGATTTTTCCTAAAAGCTGATTGTTTGTTACTGCATAATTGATCAGTATAGAGAAAAGATAGAGGTTAAGGTAGGGTTTATAGTCTCATATCTATGCTAGGCATATTCCGGTGTATTCGAAACCGAGACCCTCTGATCCCAAAGCTAATGCTCTACCACTGGGCTAAGATTAAATTTTCTCACAGTTACCCATAGTACTACAGTCAAACTTGTGTTAAGAGGCCAGCCTATGGGACAGAGTAAATTGGCTGTTTAAGACAGGTTGGCTGCTTAACACAAATTGATTTACACTATAAATCTAACAATGGGACTTTCTGTAGTGGCTGTTTAAGGCAGGTTGGCTGCTTAAAAGGTTGGCTGCTTAACACAAGTTAGAATGTATACAAATATCGGCCAAGCCAAGTATTGAACCTAGGACCACATTAAACCAAGTTTAACACAGTGCAGACTTACCTAAGTAATGTGTCTCTGCTGGTCCAAATTGAATGAAACAGCAGACACAAAATATTTTGTAAAAAAATAACATTTTCCTTCATATAAATACATTAAGAATTGTTGTGTGTATGTTTGAGCGTATGTATGGGTGTGCGTGGGTGAGTGTGTCGGTGTTGTATGTGGGGGGTGGGGGGTGGGGGGGGGGCGTATGTATGTTTACCATTCCTACAATTGTATGCGAAGATGAATTTATTGTTATATACTTTATCAACCATGAGCTGTATATGCTTCAGTTGAAATAAAATGTTCTTCTTCTTATAAACATTTATATCTATTTTTCTTATTATTTTTCGAAAAATGGGTTTTAAATTGTGTCAACAGTTTTTCAGGTACATTCTGATGCCAGGCTTATCAAACTTAAATGCCCATAAGAAGTCTTCAAGCCAAGGTGAACTATCAGTATTCGGTTTGTCAACCTGCAGGCTCTCGCTAAAGCTGTCAACGAACTTAAACCATAAAGTAGAAGGGCTAAGTGATTTCAAGTTACATACTCTTACCGCTTAGCAAAGGAGATATGCATGCGAAAAACTATCAAAATAAATGTTATTTTTCAAATTTTATCATTGTCCCTTTCTGTTGCTTTCACTATTGAGAAGTCACAATGGCCAATATGAGACAACAATTAACGAAATAGCTTATAATGTCATTTGCTTTAACCCTTAGAGTGCTAGGTAATTTTCTAAAAATATATTTTTGTGTTGTCTGCTTTCCAAAATCATGAATATCTGCTTAATTTTGATGAGGAAAGATACTCAGGGTAGCAAACAGGTTAGATGACAGGCCAGTCGCCAATATATGTGGTGTCTGGCCTGGATATAACCTGTTTGCATAAGCATGAAGTTGGTTTGAGCACTATAAGGGTTAAAACACAAAATGCAGTGAGAAGGTAATAGAGAGCTTATATACACTTATCTATAAGAGTTTTTACATATTATCACATTTATGTCTCAAATTATGTCTACAATTTGCTGAATTCACATTATCATAGGTAGACAACCTTTTGCATCTTCACCCATTTCCTCATGAATATGAGACAATGATTGGTCCATGTTGAAAGCATTAGCAGACTACAATTATGACATACATGTACATGTGCACATACTCAAAAGCAATGTTTTTCTTTAAGATATATAGGGAGAAACCATTGTGACGAAAGAAATAATTGCTTGTCACATTTTTTTGTCATATTCTGGAGGTGGGTATAATGGTAAATGTAAATCAGTAAATTATCTCCAAATGAAATTTCTTGTAACAAGCAATTTCTTCCTTTGTGACAGTTTGAGAGTGCTTTTCTTGAATAGGTTGATGCTTGGAGAGTTCACTTAACCCTACTAAGAATGCTTGGTAGTTTTCTGAAAAGATTTTTTGGTTCGTCTGCTTACCAAAACCTTTAATATCTGCTTAATTTTGATGAGGAAAGATAACAAGAGTAGCAAACAGGTTAGATCACAGGCTAGCCGCCAATTTACTTGGCGGCTGGCCTGGATATAACCTGTTTGGGTGAGCATGAAGTCTGTTCCAGCACTAAAAGGGTTAAAAAAGGATATATGGCAGCAAATAGGCTGTGACTTAATAAACATTATCTATAATGATTTACTGGAATGAACTGGTAACTACAACTTCAAATCCTTATCAAAGCATGATCAGGGCTATTTTTCCTTCAATTGGGAAGGGGCACAAGGCTGTTGAATTTAAGAAATTCCATCGCTTAAACTGCTGAATTGGGAAGCCTTAAAACTGATTTGACCGAGTTTTTGGGAAAACTGCATGATTTGAAAGAAATTTCTAATTGTGAAGGTGGCTTTTATGGGAGTGTGTTACATAACGCAAAATATTACTGAACCGGATTTGCGACCTGTAAAAAAATATGTTTAACCTCACACATTTTACTTTGACTGGCAATTGATAGATTTTATTGCATTTTTGGACATTTTGTACAATGTGTACCCAGTTGCGTTAGTTGCGTTTCTTGCTGTACAGATTCTTGGCCCATGGAAATTACATGTGAAAGGCAGCTCTTATCTATAGAAGGAGAAAAGAAGCTTCAACATTCAGCTTTAAGCTCAATTCAAGAGTTGTTCATGAATCAAAAGAGCTTATCAACTTACCTTGTTTCCATCTGCATCTAATTTCCTAGAAAGTTAAAAACTCACACCATGAATTTGATTTTTAGCAGACGACATAAATTGATATCTAAAAAGATCCACGATTCAAGTATTTTTATACAGTCTGAGAGAATCATTATTTGAAACAAATGAAAACAATCAAAAGAAATAAATGAAATTTCCACATTGCTCAGAAACAGTATTATTCAATCGTAATTTTGGACGGTATTTTTGTCAGCGAAAGTGCAGACGACAAAATGGACATCCGCTGTCAAGAGCGGCAAACACAAATCGATAAATGGAAATGGTTGGGTCGTCAATGCAGTATTCAACTCATGAAAAACGCAAGTAATAAATAAACATGCAACAGTTCTAAGGTTTGTTGGTGTCATTTCAAGTTTATTTACCTCATAATCAGAGTTTGAAGCCGACAAATCGGTCAAATTGGCCATGCTAATGTACCGGATATAAACAAGTTGTTGTTGTATCTAGACGTTGTTGTTGTCGCCAAAGACTCCGCATCCTATTCCCTCATAATGGGAATATTGGCTGGCCCGAAATTGGAAGATAAAGTAGACAACAAAAATCAGCAAGAAAATATATTGTCTTGTATTGTTGGGAGGAAATCGCTGTGACAAAATGATGGGTTGTTCTGTTGGAGCAATTAATCCGTTGTCACAGTAGTTTCTAAAATTTTCTCCTGCAGATAGGTAAACTTTTTTTATCAAGGAATGTATTAAAGCATTGAATAAACTTATTGAATTTATGATAATAAAATCATTGTTTTTTTTAAAATGAATCAATTAAAACCATGCCTTCATTTGTGTTTGCCTCAAGTCTGTGACGCAATAAGAAATTGCTTTTCTTGAGCCATTGTAACACAGGGAGAAACTGCTTATCATGAACCATTGTGACACAGGGAGCAATTGCTCATCACAGCACAGGGAGAAACTGCTCATCATGAACCATTGTGACACAGGGGGCAATTGCTCATCACGACACAGGGAGAAACTGGTCATCATGAACCATTGTGACACAGGGTAATTGCTCATCACAGCACAGGGAGAAACTGGTCATCGTGAACCATTGTGACACAGGGAGAAACTGCTCATCATGAACCATTGTGACACAGGGAGCAACTGCTCATCATGAACCATTGTGACACAGGGAGCAATTGCTCATCAAGACATAGGGAGAAACTGCTCATCATGAACCATTGTGACACAGGGTAATTGCTCATCACAGCACAGGGAGAAACTGGTCATCATGAACCATTGTGACACAGGGAGAAACTGCTCATCATGAACCATTGTGACACAGGGTAATTGCTCATCACAGCACAGGGAGAAACTGGTCATCATGAACCATTGTGACACAGGGAGAAACTGCTCATCATGAACCATTGTGACACAGGGAGCAATTGCTCACCATTAGCTTTTGAGACACTGGGAGCAATTGCTTATCATGAATGATTGTGACATAGGGAGAAGTTGCTCATCATGAACCATTGTGACACAAGAAGTTGCTCATCATGAACCATTGTGACACAAGAAGTTGCTCATCATGAACCATTGTGTCACAAGAAGTTGCTCATCATGAACCATTGTGACACAAGAAGAAATTGCTCATCATGGGTCATTGTGACACAAGGAGGAATTGCTCATGGTTCATTGAGACATGGGGATAAATTGCTTATCATGGGTCATTGTGGCACAAGGAGGAATAGCTCATCATGGTTCATTGTGACACAAGATGAAATTGCTCATCATGGTTCATTGTGACACAAGATGAAATTGCTCATCATGGTTCAGTGTGACATAAGGAGGAATTGCTCATCATGGTTCATTGTGACACAAGATGAAATTGCTCATCATGGTTCAGTGTGACACAAGATGAAATTGCTCATCATGGTTCATTGTGACACAAGATGAAATTGCTCATCATGGTTCAGTGTGACACAAGGAGGAATTGCTCATCATGGTTCATTGTGACACAAGATGAAATTGCTCATCATGGTTCATTGTGACACAAGATGAAATTGCTCATCATGGTTCAGTGTGACACAACGAGGAATTGCTCATGGTTCATTGTGACACAAGATGAAATTGCTCATCATGGTTCATTGTGACACAAGATGGAATTGCTCATCATGGTTCATTGTGACACAAAATGAAATTGCTCATCATGGTTCATTGTGACACAAGATGAACTTGCTCATCATGGTTCATTGTGACACAAGATGAAATTGCTCATCATGAGCAATTTTGAAACAGGGAGAAACTGCTCATCATGGGCTATTGTGACACAGGGAGAAATTGCTCATCATGAGCTCATATTGCGACATAAGAAGAAAAATCATCATTGGCCATTGTGACACAAGGAGAAATTGCCCATGAATCATTGTGAAAAAGGGAATAGTTGCTCATCATGAGCTCATCTTGTGACACAAAGAGAAAAACCATCATGAGCCATAGACATTTCAAATTTTCATTTTGGTTTTGAGTTAAATGAACAGCAAAAAACTTTTTTCACCTTTATTTGTCATATTACTGTTTCATTGGAATGTCTTTTTCACAAATTTTAATAGCAGGACGGATTAAGTACATAAATAAATAAATCAAACAATGATAAACAAATTGATCCCTATAGGTTTGTTGTTACAAAAGACCTCAAATAATCACAGAACTGAAAGTTCATCAAGATTTTCTTTTTTTAAATCAAGATCTTAGTTTGACTAATGTCAGGCTACTGATCTAATACACCAACACACATTTTGAAGCCAAATAAGAAATATGTTTTGATTGAAAATGAAAGCACTTCATCGATTTTTAGAGAGTTTCAGATGATAAAATCCTTCAGTCTTGTACCATCAGCTAATTCTGCTTTCATGTATCTGATATAAATCATCTGTTTAAGTGGAGTTTAATGGCATTTTCAACAATGTTCTGTTTTCACTTGCCCAAAGTTTCTGTGTTATCTATCATAGGGGACTAAAGTCATCCTATACTATATTACATAGTACTGACTCCAGGATAACTATAGACCCCTTTGTTATCTATTAGCTCTATGCTAGGAAAATGTGCATTGGGCAAAAGCTCTCCATGATGAAAATATACAACTTTGAACCAAACAAAGAACTTCTTGTCCCAAAAAACCCAATCACTTATCACTTAACAACTAGGAATCCAGTCACAAAATCTTCCACAAATATAGGACCATCTTTGTTTAACAAAGCTCTAATTCAATGTTCTTTAGAAATCATTATCACTATCATTTAGATCTGAGGGCTTGGGTTGTCTTCGTGGTTTACTGGAAGGCATCTCAATTTCATCATCATCATCATCATCATCATCGTCATCATCATCCACATCTTGATCATCATCATCCAAACCTATGTCAGACTCATCAGAATCATCAGACTCCTAAAATTTGTAATAATAATGATAATAATGATGATAATGATTATAATAAGAACAAAAACAACAACAATACTAATTATAATTATACTAATGATAATGAGAATGATGATAATACTAATAATATACTTTATCCAAAAAGGGTTAAGCTTATCTAACTTTTACAGTTAAACTGATGCTAATCTCCCGTTGGTCCTCTGAAACATTTAAAATAAAATGTGTGTAATACTGTTTAAATAACCATCATGGTGGAATATGTCGCACAATAATTTCCACATGATGTCTAGATTTCATTCTGGTATTCGATATATCATCATCTTAATGTTTTAACTCCTTAATAAATCAAAATATTTAACAAATTTGCAAAACTTTTTTTACAACAATCCTAGGGTAATATCTTTCAATTTTATCACGGTTTCTAATGCCATCAGCAAACCTGTTCTATTATGGCAAATAATTAAATTTTTGTAAGCAAGAAATTTCATCAACAAATAGGCTAAATCACAAATTTAAAATCAATTAAATCCAATGTTTCAACTTAGAATGGTATAGAGTTTGTTTGGGTTTTACATTCAATCAAAATTATTTCAGTTATTTTGCCATGCTCAACTATTGATCCATGGAGGAAGACCCAAACCCCAACTACCTATAAAAGCAAGTCAAGACACACAGAACCATTGGCATTCCATAAGTCATCTTTGAGACTATCTTTCATGAAAATCTTAATCTACCACAACTGTTGTTATAACCTACACAGAGAGGGGCTATGTGATTCTAAGTTCCCTTCATCAATCACTAGGCAATCAAGCCCCCCAATGAATTTAGGAGGACCGAGACTTACCTCACTTATATCACCCATCATGTTACCTTGTACTCGCCTCTCACCACCTGCAGCTGCAAGTAAAATAAGTCAATCTTATTTATATTTTATTTATTTTATCTATTTATGGGTTTTATACATCACATCAACATTATTTCAATCATGTCGCGATGCCTGACTCTTAATGATGGCGGGAGACCCCATACTCAACTACCAATAAGGGCTTGTTAAGCCAAAATAAATCAAATTAATCAAATCATATCAATTTTCAGTATGTGATTTAATACGGGGTTTAACACCTAGCCAACAATTTTTCACTTATGTTGCAGCTTTCTTGGATCCACCAGTTCTAGCTCAGGGCTCGGAGGTGTCTTGCCAAAGGACAATAAAATTGGTGATCCAGTCTGTTATCATTAAAGAAAGAGCCCTAGCTTAAGAAAGAACCATCCGCAGTCCATAAGTCAGTTGTGAGTCTACCCTGCAAAATCAAAATACCTTCAACCGGTTTTAAACCCACACAAGAGAGATTGTAAGATCATGTAATTTTAAGTTCTAATATTCTAACCACGTAGCCATGGAGACCCCAAATGAAAGGAGTATTTCTCTTGCTTTCTTTAATAATTATTTTCAACCTACATGTATATTGTGGGTTCCCAAAAGAATAGTTTCGAAGAAGTCATTCCATTGAGAACCCATGATATACAGACAAACAAAAATGGCATACAATAGACTCTGATCAGTTTCATTATCTTGACCCCAGTAGTTACAGCCTATTGATCGGAGTAAAGGATTTGACACGAAGTATCAATGGTCAATCATTTTGACCCAAGCTCTATATATAGACAAAGGGGTTCCCCATCACCTAGTGGTTGAAGTAAAGGTTTTATCACAAAGTATCTATAATGGAAGTGTGTTATACTCACCATCTGGTCTGTTACGTCTTGCTGCTGGTCTAACTCCACCAAGACCCTCCTCAACATCTTCATCATCTTCACTGTCTTCTTCACTCTCTTCGCTATCATCACCTACACACAAGGGTACAAACAAGCGAAAGGTTAAACCATTACATAACAATAAAGACATTTGAACAGTTTGTTGCAGACGACTTTGGAAAACATTGTGACCAGCAATTTTTCCTTTTCCCATAATGTTTCCTGCCCTATCAGAAGATTATTTTCCAATTTCATCACATTTTGAAATGTCGTCTGCAAACTCTTTCAATTTGGGACAGTCAGATATTTCGAGTTTTGTCTCACACAATCTTAATTATGATTATATGAATATGAACCATCATCTCCTTGACAATTGTACAGCAATCATTAGTTGAGTAATGTTTTTTCTATTTATCATTCCAAATATTATTTCAATATGAATTGCCATCAGCGATAAAACAAGTGATTTTAAGCCTTAGAATGCTCGGTAATTTTCTTAAAATAGATTGATGTGTCGTCTGCTTTCCAAAATCGTAAATATCTGCTTAATTTTGATGAGGAAAGATACTCAGAGTAGCTAACAGGTAATATCACAGGCCAGCCGCCAAAGCTTGCCTGGGTATAACCTGTTTGCATAAGCATGGAGTCGGTTCAAGCACTATAAGGGTTAAGTTCAGTACTCAAATTGGGCTCGAACCCGGGACTCTTGAGTTTAAGTTTGCCACCACTAGGTCACGCAGGACCCCGGTTTAATGCAATACTTTAGTCAATCATTCACTTTGGTCAAGAGCCTACTTTAGTCATGGAATGAACCACTGATGAATATTATTTTGAAATTTACTACTTACCTCTTTCTTTTTCATTCAAAATAAGACCCTCATGTTCCTGGCCCTTCAGCTTATTAGCCATCTGTTTAAGAGCTGCATCAGTTTCCTGTATAGAAGGAAGCATGGAAATAAACACAGTGGAACACATGTTTCTGTTTGGAGTATTCTAACTTCAGATTGTTAAATCAAAAGGAAGACAGGAATAAAAATTTGCAAACAATCTTTCATTAGCAAGAAGAAATGTAAAATCAATTGTACAACAGAAAGTATGGAATTAGCAGCCTAATTCATTCGTAAATACAATTCATCTGTTAGGAATTCATTGAATTTTTCACACTTTACAAATAAATTATGAGCAATTTTGTAATAGGAAAAGTAGTTTCTTGAATGTTTTGTCCTAGGTTTGCTTGAAAAAAGTACATTCATTCATAAAGAAAAGGGATATAACACTGATAGACAATAAAGTTTACCCTAACAGCAGCTTAAGTCCAAGTTAACATTCAATGTCTATATAAAAAATCAAGTGACTACCTTTGACACATGATGTGTTTTTTAAATGTTTTGTTGCACAACTTTAAATAAAAACAACTTCTCTTTCCATTACAAGCTCTCGAAGGGCAGCATTTCAATATTGAAAGTCAAGTCATTAACAGTATTTTAATCAATCAGTTCACAAACAGCCTCAAAAACATTTTCATATCAGTTTAACGAATGAAAAGGTGAATGAATATCCACGGATTTGTGCAGGTGGATACTGCTTTCAAAAACCCTATTGTACCCTGGGATATTGACTAATTTATTCATGACAAGGTTGCATATCAAGGATTCAATGCAAGACTAAAGTAAGTGTTTCATAAACATGAAACACTTATGAACACTTACTATAGTCTTGCATTGAACCCTCAAAACATACAAACCGTCCAATACTAGCAAGTTTTTAAGGAACCATGTTTTTTGATGGAAACATTTTCATGGTATGAAATAAAACATGTCTAAACCCTTTACCAAACACAAAATTTTCAACTGTCCCAAATTGAAAGAATTTGCAGACGACATTTCAAAATGTGATGAAATTGAAACATAATCCTCTGATAGGGCAGAAAACATTGTGGGAAAAGGAGAAATTGCTCATTAAGAGCAATTTCTCCTTTTCCCTCTATGTTTTCCAGAGACATCTGCATCAAAGTGGTAAAATGTTGTCATTGTTTGGTAATGGCTTAAGACATCAAAACCAACCTCATGTTTATCTTGTTCTACTCTGTTATAATCATCAAGCTGTGCTTCTAAATATGTCAAGTTGCGGAAACGGACCAAATACACATCATACAGCTTCTGTAAGTCTTCTTCCAACTTCTCGTATTCATCCATATAGGCCGGTCTATATTAAACAGGAAAAACACAAGTGAAAATTAACTATTCCAGTGCGGATTTTCTCAAAGAAGGTATTTCTCAGTCCCATGTAATTTTCATATATACACTGTGTAAAAGAAAATACCTCTGGAAACTTTAAGTTTGAACATTGTCAGATTATTGTCTCATATATCCATCAGTAGTATCTAAAAGTTCACATACATCAACTTGTGTTTTGCTTATCGGGATGAATCTTATCTTATCATAACTTATCTTTTATCTCATCTTATAAGTCATCATGGGATACTGAATCGCGGATAGGCGATATTTGCATTCTTCTGAGCTCTTGTCGAACTGCGAGAGTGGCAGCGAAAGAGTTAACCATATTGAATGGAAAACTACTAGACTGCGGAACAACAATTGAACAACTTGATACCTTAAACTGAACAAAGTGTCACTAGGGTGTGTGCCAGTGTCCCTAGTAAGGGTATTTCAACAGCTTTTAATTATATCTTATTGCGTACTCATTACAACTACCTGAGACAAATCTATTGAACCGAATGCATAAAGGATTTGGAACAAAAGGGAAGAAGTAAGCAAGTAGGCTTTTTGATTTGTAATCTATACAAAATCGTCTTCTTAACCCTTAAAATGCTGGGTAATTTCCTAAAAATGGATTTTTGTGTCATCTGCTGTCCAAAACCTTACATATCTGCTTAATTTGTTGAGGAAAGACATTCAGAGTAGCAAACAGGTTAGATCACAGGCCAGCCACCAATTTACTTGGTGGCTGGTCTGGATCCAACCTGTTTGCATAAGCATTAAGTTGGTTCCAGCACTATAAGGGTTACAAGGAATAAAATCATATTAAAGAAAATAATCTCACAATGTTTGAATATTCAAAAATTTACCTGCAGTAGCAATTGGAAAAGAAATATCTAATTATGAAACCAATCAAATATCAACTTACCTGACACTTTGTAATGTCTGTAAACGTTTGTGATTCCTTTCCAACTCATTCTTCTTCTTCTCAATCTTTGCTTCCAGATTGGCTTCGTCTGAGGCGACGTTGTCCAACATCTGCAACGTTTTCCTGATCTCATTCTGGAAAACAAAATGTGACAAGTCTCACTCTTATTGTTCTATAGAATAAATAACAATAAACTGATTAATAACAACAAATGGTTCTGTAGTTTAAACTATTTATTCAATGAATACTACTCTTACAACTTGCATTAATCATTCTTTATTCTTCTTTCTTGAGATACTTGATACAAAACCTTTACTTATGATAAATGTGGGCATTGGTGTCACAAGTTATAATACCAAAGTACTGTCCTAATATCAAACTTATGAAACTTAATGGAAATTAATATTGCTGAAGCATTCAATAAATGCACAAATGGACAAACTATTGGTTTGGTACCATGGTATAAGATTACAGCTTCATAACTACAGGGTAATTGATCAGTTGACATATTGCATCAATATTAACATCTATAATAGTTTAACCATAAACAGTTATCCCTTTAACAAACACTGAATTTTCAACTGTCCCAAATTGAAAGAGTTTGCACATAACATTTCGAAATGTAATGAAATTGAAAACTCATCTTCTGATAAGGCAGAAAACATTGTGGGAAAAGGAGAAATTGCTCTTTAAGAGCAATTTCTCCAAACTCCTCTGACAAACAAAGGGGAGGGGGATTTTTCAACTGGTAAATTGTGAGGTATTTGGGGACATTTCTAATGAAATGTATTGAGACATATATTCATTCACTTAAGCATCAAACAACCTAAGGCGGGTCGGGTCCTTTAGTTTTGAAAGTTTGAACAAGTTGTTACCTCCACAGCTTTGATAGATGCAGCAAGGCTCGTCTCAACTTCATTGATCTCTAATTGCCGAGCAATCACAACTGTTCTTTGCTCCTGTAAATGAACGAAACAAGTAAAAACAGATATTTCTATAAATATAAACATTTCTAATATCTTGGCAAAGCCTTCATTATGAAACGATTTTCTTGATAAGAACTTGGAACATAATATTGAAAAAAGTTCCTTTTAAAGAGATATATATATTAAACATTCGCTTTGGAAATTCTTAAACAACACAAGTAAAAAGAGGTTTATTCCCATATTGAGAAAAATTCATCAGCAATATGAAATTGCAATGTTCAATTTCAATATTGCAATGGTCTTTAACTAACCGTCCATATATTGGTCTCTTAATGATAATTTCAAGAAACAAAAAAGAGACAAAACATAGAGTCAATTTTTTATTTTCTCTATTTGGTATGCTATCAACAAGGTATATGACAAACTTGCAGTTAGGAAATATTAACAACATTTTTGTTGATGCTATTTGCCTAGAGGTGGGGCAAATAGCTTCTTAAGGCAAAAGATTACAACATAATCTGCTTACATCTGAAACAAATGTGTTAGATCTGCCTACATCTGAAACAAATGTGTTAGAGGTCTACCTGAGTCTTCATGCAGTATTTCAAACATATTTGTTCAATCATACATTATGGATTCTCATTGGAATAAGGTGTTTATAGAAGTAGTAAAGATGTAAGCAGCAGAATTTCCACTCAATTCTAGACTTCTTACATTCTGAATAATCAGTTTTTCATAAGTGACTAGAATGTTTTTGATCTTATTGGTTAAAATATATCTTATTCAGAAATATCATCACATATAAGCGAAACAATCAACATAATAAACTATCTGAATGCAAAATAATAGCTTATATAGGGCCTTTCCTTGCATCAAGCTATCAAGACCAAACATAGAAACGAATCATAAATCACATGTTGCATTATCTTTCTCAGAAAGTACAATTTTGGTCTCTTACCCTTAAGTCGACTTCTTTTCCAAGTAAATCGTAGAGTCCGGCACCCTTTGATGTGATTTCTGAGGCTAATCGTCTTGCTTCCTTCAGCTCATTTATCTGGTAAAGGAAAACATTAACAACAATTCAACTACAACAATAAACTCATTCAAACACTCAGCATTACTTATTAAGTAAGTAAGTAATCAAACCAAGGATCTAAGTTAGCAACTAACAAATATCTGTCTTAAAAGAGCACATCTATAACCCTGAACAAGTAAATCTTTTATAACATCTATATTCTTCATCCCTCAATAGAACTTGGAATCATTCTTACTCTTTCTTAACTATTGAAAAACACTTTCACTCAATACTACTTACCCTTGAAGAAACATCAAACGATATGCCCACACTGTCATCATCATTAGCCTCCGTCTCACTAACATTCGTCTTCATGGCGTTATACAGAACTGATGTGACTTTCAGTAACTCCTTCACAGCATATCCATCTGCCTGGTAAAGCTTCTTTGTATTTAACTTGATGTGTGCCTTGGTAGCCTAAAGCACATAAAAAGGGTCATTCAAATATAGATGGGTGGGGCATTGTCAACAAAAAATGGTTTAAGTTAAGACTTTATGTTGGAACTCATTGCAGGGCTCACCCTTGCTGACAAAAAGTCTGCACTAGTAGATTTGCCAAATGACAAAAACAGGAGCCAAATTCTGAGCAAATGACTCCAATTAAAATTTCATGATTTTAAACATTTCACATGTGTTAAATGAACACCAAGCCCCCCTCTCAAATAAATTCTTTCTTTCATGAAATAAAACCGTTGCATTGGCGAGGGAAGAAAACTTTAATATTTACATATTTTATGAATTAACCCTGTTTTGATTCTTGCAATCTACAATGCATCATATCATAGTGGAACCAAATATGTGTCCTTTATCTACTTGTTTATAATAAGAGATTAAAGATGGATTAAGATTACACAGACCATGAATTCTGCAACAGATTTGATGAAGATGATTCTGTCTTGTTCTGTATCCGTGTCACCAGGAATGTCTGTCCCAGGATCATATCTATAATAACAAGAAAAACATTATATTTTCGGTCTACAAGAATATACAACATTTGAAAACATTCCAGTAGTCTATGCACAAAAACATCACAACAGGGAGTACTATTTTTTCGCTCCATTTTTTGTAATCTATGTCACTAGTGAGTAGAATAAAATTTTATTCAAGCTTATTATGTTTACCATTAAAGTTTTAAAATATATCTTTGATACAAATATATTCTACTTTTGATACAATTATAATCTACTTTTTGTAAATACCTTTCACATAAATCAATTTCATCAATTCCAATTCTTTAATTCAATATGTTAATCAAAAGCATCTTCTGTTAAATCATAGTTAAGTACATTTTTTATACTGAAACAAAAAAAACCTTCATTACTTGAGATTATTTCAAATAGCAACAGAAAAAAATCTATTTCACACTAGAATCAACTTATTTTCTTCAGACTGCAGTTTGAATAGCCATCTTCCTCTAATCCTGGGCTTTTACATCTTATATTATGACAGATTGCTATAAAAGACCTGTTAGGTTCCCTTTAGAAAATATATCTAAACCCATGTTGTTTTCCTAAAAATCCAAAGTCCAAGGTAAAAGTAATACCACCTTTTTTATTCCTAATTAATGGATTGCAGTGTTTATTGTTCCCTATATAAGAAGCCTAAAGCTTCTTTCTAATAGAAGGAAAAGAAAAAAATGTATCAACTTTAGTTTATTGAGTTTACCTTTTCACAAGCCATTTCAGCACTTCAGCCACCAAAGGAAAGTTTGGATTTCTGAAGTTTTCCATTGAAATAAGACGGACATACCCAAGAGATCGCATCATCTCGGTAAAATCTGAAATAAAGATTCAAATAGTGTAAGAAATACAAATATCACATTTTATAGATCATGAAATCAAGAGGAAATTCATGAAAACAATACAATTGATGACAGAAACATCAGGGTCTTCCCCAGCCCCGTAAAGCGCCGCGGCTCCGCTGCGCTTGACTTTCAAAATAAGCACTCCCGCGGCGCCTTAGCTGACTCCCGCGGCGCTCTAAATGTGTCCGCAGCGCTTTAAATTGACCCCAAATGGAGTCAACGTCAATGGCAGTATATTCTAGATAAACCGCCAGTCTATAAAGTAGTAACTAACAGCTGATAAAAAAGTCGATAGGCGTTTACACACTCGGTTTATGCGACGTCGTCATAGGTACAGACATGAGCGTGTGTATTGGCGTTATGGCACGTGCTTTGTCCTATAAGGAAAGATCTATGATGCGTGTTAAAAGATCGCACTTGGAGTGAGAAATAGACTTTACTTAATTGACATGGCTTCTGTCACTTTCTATGATACTATAGACGGGAGTTTTATGTGAAAACACCCGATTCAGACATCCATCTCCACATCGCCGATTTCCTTGGTTTGTCATGGTAAGTTATTAGACAAACTAATATGACGTGATCGGGAAATATTGAGAAAGTTTTGCATCCGGCAATATCTTTCTTCACATCGAATTATTTTGACCGGGTAAGTTATAAAATTCGGTTCCTCGGCAACTTAGTTTCACTATAAATATGCCCAAAACCGGTTTTGTAGTATCTGTATACATAAACTGCTGAGATGAAATGATCATCTGGTGGGCTCAGGCATAACGTAATTTTTCAAACGTCAAAATACTTGTTGAGCTCAATATGACAAATACACCAAGTGAACCTGAGCAAGCTCCTCATTTCTGGAATTTCTTACGAACAATTTTATAATATGAGGACTATGTGTTAAGTGCCTCTTGTATGCAAAAATGTCTACAGGTATTGACACTGCGGGGACTCGACACTGCAGCTATAGTCATGTTCACTTTGTTAAACAATGAACAAACCTCCAAGTGGTTAGGGTGAAGGAATTGTAACTTGGAGTTTTGGTTTGATCCTTCAGGCAAGACATGACAGAGCCCTAGTCTCGTACTGTGAATCCCAGGAAACCCGTATACAATACATAAAATACTGTTGACAGAGAGTCAAATGTTGCATACAAAATAATAATTTGTGACACCATGATTATCTATGAACTTGTCTTTTTTTGATGAATAGACTAGTGAGAAATAATTTAACAAATTCCTAGTGATGCCCCATTGTAAAAGGCATTTCAGGTAGACATGCAGATTGCTATGTATTTGGCTAGTCATGACTATGTTACCTGACATGAAAAGACGCAAGCACAAAGAAACAAAAAGACTTTGACCAGCCTCCAGACATAGGAATCCTGTATCAAAGTTCAAATAAGCTTGATCCTCCAAGCCGTATGGCTGCCTTCAGGAATCTTCACTGGTTGATGAAGAAAACTCACTCAAACCATTAGTTGCATGCCACTTATGGATTTGTGTGAGTTGTTTAAAAAGAACATTTCTGTTTAAGTAAGGCTATAATAATAGTACTGATGGAGAATTTTCACTTGCAAGCCATCAGATGATATTCGATAAAGGATAAAAACTGGCTGCAATACTCAATACTTAAATAATATACATGTAGTATGGTGTTATGGTTCTTTAAAATTAACAACTGACATGAAGTAACACAGGATGTCAGAAAAAACGTTTGTTATAAACTTTAACGAAGGAAAACATCTAGCTTATCATGGAAACATTCTTAATTTTGTAAAATAGTTGGATGCTTCTATGATTGATCTAGTTTTTCATAATTTTGTTTTGCTTTGCACCTATGAAAACACTATTCATTTTGATGTAGTCTTCTTGCAACCTTCACAGTACTCTGACATGAAGAATACGATAAATAAAAAATCATGTTTGTGATTTAATTTATATGTCAACAAAGATCTATGCTGAATGGGGACAATGGTTCTCGAGAGCCCATACGCTCTTTGCTATGAGAATCACATTGGTACTCCATATTGACCATATGGATACATGTCCTTGAATAAATCTATTAAATGTGAGGGGGAGGCTGTGACACCAATTGGACATATTTTGTTTAAATGGGATGTTGCTCAACACTTCTATATACTTCTGATTCAAGATGTGTCTGAAAGATAATAATAATAGAGGTTCACATTTTCATTTCAGACTGTTAAGGGGATTCAGCATGCATGTCCTCTAGACTTACAGAATTTCCAATTTAAAAAAGCTCAGGATGAATGGTTCAAAGCAAAACCAATGAGAAGTAGAGTATTCAAAATAGAAATGCACAGTGAAATATATGGAGTTTTGAAAATTTAATTTTGTAGACTATCACTCGTTTTTTTTGTCTAGCAAATGTGTTGATTTAAATATATTATGGGACACTTTCTTTTGTCTTTTATTTTCACAACATACCTTAAAACTCACCATTTTGGTACACATATATAAAAAAAAATCGAAAAGGGAGGGGGGTGACCCCCTCCCTTGACCCTCCCCCGTCCTCCCCAGCGCCTGAAAAAAATCCTGGGGAAGACCCTGAACATGGAAACTGTCTTGTTTATTATTTCTTAACAGTTAGGTATAACAAAGGTAAAAGCCTTCAAGCTGTGAGCCCAAAACAATGCTTTGAATAACATCATAGTAATTTTATAGAAGGTTGAGTTAACCCTGTCTGAAATAACCCAAGGCCGAGTTGACCCCTATTTGCATTGTAATTCCACCACACATTCCTTTTGGACTAGCATTTCATAGGTGGAGTTCAAAACCATTTGACTTTGGTCTTGATTTTCCAATTGTATATTGGGGCTCAGTGTTACACCAAGGTTCTTTGCGTTGTTTATGACTTGGAGTCACTAATTGTGGGTCCAGGACAAACCACTATAACAAACTTGGATAGTAAAGGTTCTACATTAAAACATGAATTGTCCAGATAATGGTGCAAATGTGAATGGTCAATAAACGTTGTGTTTATCTAAATGGCAAAATGTTTAAGCCAAAAATCGGTATGTTCTATCAGACCACTTGATGTATTAGAATTGTAAGCCGCCTGCTGCGAGATTTGACAGGCCAAACCGAATATGTCAAAATCTATTTTCGGCTAAATCTAACATTTATCCATAAAATTTCCTCCCGTCAAATAAGTTTGTAAGAAGATTTACATAAGACTCACTTCTTAGGTCTTTGTAAGACATATTTGTGGTTCAACTGTCGTTTATTAAGAAAAAAAGCCGAAATCAAGACTTCTGAATGTTTACGTTGTTGCTGCTTCCACAAATATTCGCGCCTGCGCGTTGCTGGTTCCGGTAATATAAGGAAGGGTATAGTGCGCTGCCTTTTGTTCCGGAATAGGAACACCAGAGTCGATTTTGGAAATATTTGTCATTATTATTCACCGTATTCACCGTCATACAAAAACTTGATTAAGTAACGGTCACACATGGTGAACGATGAGCTTTTGAGAAACATTTAAGACTTAAACTTATACTGCGATCAAACAGAAAAAATACTCGTACATAGTTGTCCTTACTGAATCGATTTCTGACGGAATTGCAATGTTTTGTCGTCTGCTGATGCTTTTAATATGAACAAGTGTTCGATATATTGTAAGGAAATGAATCAAAATGTATGCAATTTGCGTCAGAGCTGTGGGTCAAATGAATACGAATTATAGAATTGTTCAAGTGAGCAGTGCTATTTTAACTAATAAGACATACTTTTAGCAGAAAAGAATATGACTGTGTGAACATATATTCTTTTTGTTTTTAATTTTTCAATAGCAACAGAGACATAGATCTATGTCTCTGATAGCAATTTCTTTTCAACTAGAAACAGGGCAACATCTGCTACTTTTACGAACAAATTAGCCTATTCCCTGAAATTTTAAATTACGTTTTTGGACTAAGGGTGCGTCAGCACCTTAGTCCATTGAATTTACATACCACTTTTTGAGGGACGGAACTTTATCGATACACGAACAGCGGTCTGACCCCAATTACTCATAAACATCCGCCTTCACTGTGCGGACTAATACCTTCTTGGAATTAGGAATGTAGTCCGGATTAACTCGCTTTGTTTTGCTCTTTTATATTATAACTATTGCCTCATGAGAGACTCATCTCTCAGTCTTTGTTTACAGAAATAATAATTATAGTAATGGTGGTAAAATGAGCAGCTGTTTTCCTCGAGATGTTGCCCAAAGAAATTTTCGAATGTATCCTCAATCATCTTGCTTTAGACGCACCTTAGACCTTCAGCGCTATCAGCGCTTTGTTTTATTCGCGAAATCGATGTTCAGGGCTGACTACAATTAATCAGGCTGTTCACGGCGTACACACGTAATACCACAGTCGTGGTTGTGCAGCCCAAGGTGGGCATAACTTGGATGATCAAAGTTGTAACTGTGTTATATGGATGAAACATCTACGTCTGGATCATTCGGACTTAGGTATGCATATAATATAGTGCATAGATCTACATTAGCCTGCGTCCCAATCCGTGTGCGTATGAGCCTGTACCCCAGACTGGTCCGTATATGAAAGGCATGTGGTGGCTCAATACTAGAACCGGGTTTCACCAAAATCAAAGACCTAATAAACATAATAAAACTAATGTTTATAAGGTCTTTGCCAAAACCTATAAACAACTGTAGACATGGCTCCCTTTCATGACATGCTATGGAAAGGCAGTTTCACATAATGAGAGTAGGCCTAGTACTAGTTTGAATCCTTGTGCCGTTCCGTAATGTATGTACATATGTGGGGAAATGGTTAAAACGGCGATACATCATAAACAAAACAAGAAACGCGTGTTAATTCAAAAACATTATTCAATCAATCGACAATCAAATTCTATTAACCAATTACCAAACAATATCAACGACATTTAACCAGTTTGTTGCAGACGACTCCGGAAAACATGGTGGGAAAAGGAGATTTGCTCGTAACGAGCAATTTCTCCTTTTTCCCACAATGTTTTCAGTCCTATCAGAAGATTATTTTTTAATTTGAAATGTCGTCTGCAAACTCTTTCACTTTGGGACAGTCGAAAATTTGGCGTTTGGTTAAGGGGTAAAGCAAATCATAACTATCTATCACAATGGATCATCACTTTCATGGATTTGCTTGCTGGAGTTTTGGCCGTCTCGAACGCCTTCACGGTCTCCAGAAGAGGGAAATGGTGGGTGATCAGTGACGTCACATCCACCGATCTGGACGATACGAAACTCAGCGCAGCTGGGTAACTGAAATAAATCAAGCAATCGGAACTACTCGGGTATTTCCGTGAGCTGAGAAATACACGTTTCATTGGATAAACCCGATGTATCCAGATTGATAAATCAACATGAACGATTTAAACACTCGGAACTTTTCGACAAAATTAATGTCGACAGGCTGGATCAGACAGTGTGGCTTGACAACATCACCGAGGGGTTCCGATTGACAATTAGATTGATTAAATATTAACTGACCTAAACAGATTTCGAGTTCTTTATAGGCAGAGAATGGTTGTCAATCAGTGACGATTTCCCGCCAACCCGGTTATTGCGAAACACTTCGTTTATATGACACCAACACATTCTATGTGAATTATTCGTTAGTTTGTATTTTTGTACCAAATTTCACTACTGATCAGAAGGATATCAAAGTATTCTCTCAGAAATTTATATATAAATCCAATGGTTTTTATTGTTTTCTTCACACTTGTCTAAGAACTTCTGGATAGCCCCTCGCAAGTGTTGCAGATTTACTGCAAATGGCAAAAAGAACAACAAGCCATTTTCTCTGATACGAGACTTTGAGGCATTGTCCCTTGCTCGGTTGTTATTCAAGGCAGAAGATAGCTGTGAAGTGTTATAATTGCATCTCTCGATGATTTTACGCCATTGCTCATTGGGAAGTGATAGCAAAATGTCATACATATATATGGTTGCATGTTCGATTCCCTAACCAAGCAACATTTCTTATACACGTAACGAAGTATTAAAGAATAGATGGTAAAATAATACCATGTTTTCAACAGCGAACACAGAAAAATCTGGAGTCATTTAATTTGGTTGTACCCTGGATACACGTACGACTTCAGGAAGAAAACAATGCGAAAGTAAAAACTGATATACATGTACACTGATGGTATCTTAAATAAAAACACGCTATTGTAATGTAACACGTCATTGATAGCGTCTCGAAGAGACGATTCCAATGATGCGTTACTTTGCAATATTACTTTTCTCAATATTGAAATATCAGGGAATATTATTTTGAAGTCATACACAAATCATTAACATAAACTGTTTTGTTTAACGCTACCCTTGGTGTAACTCGGATGATCCAAGCTTTAGATGTGTTAAAATATCTATGTCTTGGTTATTCTGACTACCCTTGATGATTTAAAACAAAGGGAACGATGGATAGACACTGTTGCCATCATTCAGCATTGTCGTTAACGTACTTGTTTGCGTATCTGAATATCCCCTTGATGTCCACTTCCTTAGTCGCCGCCACCGTATATGGAATTGTGACGTCATATGACCCACGTCCCACCATCACAATGTTACCCCCGGGATATGTTGCCTACAAGGAGTACATAAAATCGAAATCAAGGGGACGTGACTGTTAACAAATAGTGATGTCGTGATATTTACGCCCAAGACTAACACCAAGTAATAGCGTTGCGTTATTAGTTACACGATGCGCGTAGCTGCCTTTGTATACGCGAGTACGCGACTGAATCCACATGAATCTGACACACACAGAAAAAATCAGATTTTTTTTATAATCATTAAAATCTTCTTCATTAATGTATACACCCATGATGCCTTAATGTGTTCTATTTGTACATAGTGTGCATTTATCGCATAGAATGCACCAGGTTGACCTTTAATCTCAGAATGTTCCGGGGGAGCATGACCCGGACCTCTTACCTTTAAAACCTGCATCCACAACCATGGAAGGCCAGCTATGCGCCTGTATACACATAGTGGGAGTACCATTACAACTAAAAAGGCAGACACCCGCCGAAAATGGGTATAGTCGATTTTGTTTTAAGCGACCATAGTAAAAGGAGACATAACCGTGGCGTATAAGAAAACTAATGGCTTTATACGGGAGCAAGCCATCCAGAAACACTTTTAGAGCTTTCTGAATGAATTACATTCTGTATTAAGATATTATCGGACTGGCTAACTGTTCATGCATTGTTCAAGACTTGTCGCTACTGGATTGGTTCAAGGGTTTGTTGCGTTAGGGCTTGAAAACTGCTGCATTCAAATTCAAACATATCACTTTCCTATTTACACTATGATATCATCGGCGAGTACGCAACTTTAACCATTGAGACGGCTTGTACTATTCAAGTGAAGTGTGACCAGCGAAGAGCTTAACGTATTATTCCTAAATCAATTTAAGTTGACGTGAAACTGGCGTGAAATTAAAATCAAGTCCGGACCATGCCGTGCATGGCGCTTAGACTCGGCTAAAAGTTATGCCTAAGTGATGAGGGAAGAACTCCAGTTCTTGGTCATATCTTGACTTATTTGATTAAAAGTTTTACCCCTTAATGAGAAAAACATTACATGTATTGCCGTGCGGAAGCTGAAATCCACTCCACTACATTCCACGCTAACATCCGGTTGGTCCCCCATTAGTTCTTCGATTTGATTGGCTAATGCGACGGGATCGTCAGTCGTGACCTTTATCACGTGACTTGCACCAAGAGACTTGGCGGTAGACAGTCGGAAATCGTCAACATCTTGAAAACATAGAGGAAGAATTCAAAAATAACAATCATTTACGTTCGTATAAAGCATATCGATGACAATGGCGTAAATTGTGTGAATTTGGACATTATCATTACGAAAACGCCCACCTGCCTTATCGGAGGAAAAACAAAAGAGTTTGGGCTAGTGAGTCATGACTGTTGAATTTGAAAATCCAGACGTAACAATTCTGACGTTTGCATTACCTTAGCTTCACAAAAATTGGACATAGCACACCAGCACTATTGGAGGCAAACCAGAGTGGGTCTAGCACCTGGCTTTTTTTAAAAAAGAAAATCTTCAAGTAAACAATTCTGCCTCAAATTAATGTCGATTGCTTGGTAAAGGTTTTGATCATTCTAGTTTCCACCCGAGTAAATCAGTTCCTGTTATGCATCGACATTGGTGAGGAACAAACGATAACTCTGCAAATGAGATTGTGATAACTCATGCTCACCGGTGACAAGAACACTACTGGCTCCCATTTCCCGAGCGACCATCATGGTGAGAATACCAACAGGACCTGCAGAAATAGGAAACAGTTCGGATATCAAAGGTCAAGTTACAATCAGAATTATCCTCCCTTTGTCAATCCACATTCAAGTTGCGTACATACAGGAACGATATTGATGGAAATTGAATCGGATAAGATGTTGCCATAAGTACACAGGCATGAGTCGCATTGTTTGGCGGACAATATTTTTAAAACGTCTTGAGCTTATTTTCTCAATTTGAATTCATGCTACAGTATTGGTCATGCATCATTATGAACATTTCAGCAAACTTCGGAAGGGATTTTTCGCCCAAATTACTGCGAACCAATAACCGGGTACTATCATATATAATGAGTTTTCTTTAAGGTTGTTTGTTTGAGAGGATGGAATCGCCCAAAAGAGCAATTTCTGATATTCAAATGTTTTCGTTGTAGAGGACTCAATAAGCTTAAAGATTCCGCCTGGATCTGCACGTAGATGCACAAGCACTTTTACAATATAAACATAAAACTAGAAGTTTTCTTCAATATTCATTGAACTTATAATATCCAGGCGTTGTTTGCTTCGTTTATAATTAAAGATAGCTCACACATAGGTATCTTTACCTGCCCCACAAATGAGTACTTTGCTGCCCATTTTGACATCACCTCTCTGACAACTGTACACCGCGACGGACAGTGGCTCTAACATTGCTCCTTCTTCCAGAGACACATGATCGGGTAACCTTAAAGATAGATTTAGTATGCCAAAGGAATGGACATTAATGTATTCGGGTAACCTTGACCCATTACCATACGCCAAATTTTCGACTGTCCCAAATTGAAAGAGTTTAAAGACGGCATTTCCAAATGTGATGAAGTGGTCTTGAAATAATCTTCTGATAGGGCTGAAACTAAAAACATTGTGGGAAAAGGAAAGATTGCTTGTTAAAAGCAATTTCTCCTTCTCCCACTACGTTTTCCAGAGTCGTCTGCAACAAACTGGTCAAATTTCGTTATTGTTTGGTACAGATTTAGTATGCTCAGTGAACGGAAGGTAATGTGTTCGGGTTACCTTCAACACAGAGTATATCTACTTAAGGAAAGCAGGGTAACATAAAATGGTAACCTTAAACGCAGAGTGAAATCACTAAATACAAAGCTGCAGGGTCACAAGGTCGGATATCCCTAGACACAGAGTAAATTCACTTTTAATAATGGAACTGTTTTCATGTTTCCATAGAGTTTCAAAGAGTTTTATAAAGAAATTAAAATCCTTACAAAAATGCACAACTAACAATCTATTAAACTTACTTAAAACAGAAGTCCGCTGGATGTTTGTAGAGTTTACACATGTTGCCATCATCAGGCGGTGTTGCACAGAAGAAGACTTGTTTACAGAGGTTATATCGGCCGGTTTTACACAAACGGCACATTCTACAAGGTACTCCCGGTTCTATGGCAACACGATCACCTAGAGATACAGGGAAATAGAGGTAATATCGCCCGGCCTTACACAAACGACACGTTCTACAAGGTACTCCCGGCTCTATGGCAACCCAATCACCTAGGGATACATGGAAATAGAGGTTATTTCGCCTGGCCTTACACAAACGACACGGTTTTACACAAACGACACGTTCTACAATTTACTCCCGGCTCTATGGCAACACGATCACCTAGGGATACAGGGAAATAGAGGTTATTTCGCCCGGCCTTACACAAACTACACGTTCTACAAGGTACTCCCGGCTCTATGGAAACACGATCACCTAGGAATACATGGAAATAGAGGTTATTTCGCCCGGTCTTACATAAACGACACATTCTACAAGATACTCCCGGCTCTATGGCAACACGAACACCTATGGATACAGAGAAATAGAGGTTATTTCGCCCGGCCTTACACAAACGACACGTTCTACAACGTACTCCTGGCTCTATGGCAACATGATCACCTAGGGATACATGGAAATAGAGGTTTTATCGCCCGGCCTTACACAAATAACACGTACTACAAGGTTCTTCATGCCCTGTGGCAACACGATTAGTTTTTAACGCAGATGCAACAAAAAGATGCATTGTGCAGTACTGTGTCAATCAATTTAACCTCTGGTTAGCCTAAAGTATTTTATTCAATCATCTGCCGTTCACCAATCAAATGTTAAGCCATTGTCTCTCTTCTGCGAGTGGTTTCGTAGTCAATCCACCATCTGAAGGTACGCGAATGTGGATTAAACATAAAATATATTATTTTTGCTTTATTTTCTTACCATGTTGGTTTTGTGTCATTCTGATGCATTTTAACTAGCCAAGAGTTACCAAACAATAACGACATTTAACCAGACTGTTGCAGACGACTCTGAAAAGAAAATGTGGGAAAAGGAGAAATAGCTCTTAATTTGCATTTCTTTCTTTTTCCACAATGTTTTCTGCCCTATCAGAAGGTTATTTTTCACTTTCATCACATTTTGAAATGTCGTCTGCAAACTATTTCTATTTGGGACAGTCGAAAACGTGCCGTATGGTAAAGGGTTAAACAAGCTCATGAACGCTTTTACCAAGAATTTGAACATTCTTTCGTCAAGATATGTTCACCACAGGGGAAATGAATTTGATAATTTTATTACTGCCGTCTGCTCTTGCCTTGAATTTGGACCTGACACAAATTCCAAGATATGTAGAGGAAAATGATCAATGTATTCCAATGTTGCATTGACCGATGCACGGCGTTGAATAAATATAATGAAAAATAATAATTCGATAATAATAAATCTTAACGAGCAGATTTGCTTTTCTTTTATTTCATAGAGGTTATTTCTTAACATTTCTCATGCCGTAAACACGTAGACAGTTGCACAGAACAGATGTTTATTCTTTTACTCGTATATAGTACATCATCATACATTTCACAATGAGAGAAAATAATATGTAAGAGGTTTTTACCGATGTTTAGATGTCTCACGTTGGATCCCGTCTGCACGACCGTGCCGGCTGCTTCGTGCCCCATCACCATCGGCGAGTTGACCGTGAACCGCCCACACTTTCCGGTCGTCCAGTACTTCAGGTCTGATCCGCATATACCCACGGGACCCATCGACATCAGAACGTCTGTTCGGGAAAAATATATAATTATTTTTTTACATTTTATTCATTTTCTCTTTACTTTGGAACACATTATTTAACCCTTTACCAAACACCAAATCTTCGACTGTCCCAAATTGAGAGAGTTTTCAGACGACATTTCAAAATGTGATGAAATTGTAAATTAATCTTCTGATAGGGTAGAAAACATTGTGGGAAAATGAAAAAATCGTTACGAGCAATGTTTCCTTTTCCCTTTATGTTTTCCAGAGTCTTCTGTAAAAGAGTGGTTAAATGTCATTAATGTTTGGTAATGGGTTAAAGTAAAAAAACAAATGGATAGCATTTCATTTTCATGATTTCAAGTTGCGAAAGGGATTTCAGTTCGAAGACCCCCCACCCACCCACCCCCACCCCCATAAGGACGAATTAACTTGCATGATCACGTCTGATAGGGAGGGAATATAAGTTTTGTTTTCTGGATTCTAAATCACATAAATAAAAAAGAAATACAAATAAGTAACGGGATTTGAGGCTAAGAAATTGTCGTTTCATCTTCATGAGACCAAGTGACGGTAGAGACTTTAGATCAGATCCACAGACTCCAATAGAACAAATCAACATAAATCCGTCTGCTCGAGAGATAATATAGATTTTCATATTTTTCTATTCCTTTTCTGTACATCACACCTTCAGCACTACAGCAAATTCTATGCACATCAGTACAGGATTATTTGGCCATTACAGAAGGATCGTCGATACGCTTCTAAAATGTCGTCTGCAATCTCTTTCAATTTGGGACAGTCGAAAATTTGGCTTTTGGTAAAGGGATAATAGTGCAGCAATGAATGACATCAGTGTTGTAATTGAACATATTTGATGCCCCTTCTTCATGCAAGCGAACTCAGCGATGCATAGGAAAGATACGATTGGCAACAGGATCATAGACCTATCAAAGATTTAACGCTTAAATAGGATGGGTCATTAAACATGACTCACCATTCTCCGACAGTTCGGGAACTGGAATTTTCTCGAATCTCACGTCAAGAGGTCCATGCAACACGGCAGCAATATTGTCTTCAGACATCTTTAGGCCTATAGGCTATAATATTTATGTCAAATCTTAACCTAGTTCGTCGTTATCTCCTAAAGAGGGGCGTATATAAAGTACCAATATACTTCATTTGTGTCACTGATCTTGGTACTTGGTTCACAACCCTTAACGCATCCCATCATGAACTCGTTTGATGCAAAACACTTCGATCCCAACCGTCTGCAGGCTTCAAAAAGTTGAAATTGCTCATGTTGAGCAATATCTCCCTTTGCGACCTTGTCCTCTGCCCAATATATAAGAAAGAAATTGTTTCTTCTTGATACTTGATTGTGCTCTCATCGTGGACAAGCACAGACGAATCGTTTAGCATCAACTTTTGTTAAAACGTTTTTTTTTATCACTATAAACAATTTAAAACTATATTGCAAAGTCAACACAGATTTATTTTCAGTGAAAAGTGTTATAAAATCAAAAAAGACTTCACTCAAAATTGGGAATAAAAGGTGGAAATCGATCACGTGACCGGACGATGGTTCCTAGGCACAATCTCGCGAGAACAGCGCGTGGGAGCAATTAGGTTTGCTCCATACTGGCGACTCTTTTTACCTAAATATGGTTCAAAATACAGACTGTGAACACCTATAGCATTTGCGCAGACTTTAAAAATTTTAGTTTGTTATAAAAAATCTTTTTAGCTTTCTACAGTGGGTAAAATCTTTATATATATATATATATATATGAGTTAAGAAATGCTTTGGGTACAATATTGATAGTTTTGACTTAAAAACACGCTCTATATCAATGCTCCCAGTTTACGACCGTGTTAAATCGGTCTTCAAGAAATCTACAAACGGTCCCCATTATAAACACGTCGAATATTCAGTCAGAAACTCGATGGCGTCTAGCTCTTGAAGCAACACGGACTAAAGTGATTGCTTTCATTGAAGAAAACATGTGGTTCTTTTAAAATCAGACCAGTTATCGGGGAATATGTAACACGCATTCATTTACCTTATTCGTCATATACGAGTCTGGGGCACTTACTGATGTAGGTATGTTGTTTTACGACGTGTCAACAATATTTCAGTTATGTTACGGCTTTCCTGGATCCACCAGTACTAGGCTAGGGCTCTGAAGAGACGTGCTAAATGTCACTCTCACGAATCCAGAGGTATCGGTGGAGCTCAAACCCGGGAACCCCAGTTCTGAGTCCGCCACTTTAACCACTGGACCACACAGGACCCCACTAATAGATGTCAATTATCAAACATGAAAGTAACTTTTGGTTGAGATACATGGTTTTTGTAGGAAATTAAGATCATCTTTTGATACAATGATTTCTCTAATAGTCTGTTACATGTGAAGATAGAAATAAAATTTTGGAGCTAATTGAAGAGAACAACCAAGGGCGCCAACTCTTAGAATGCTGCGTAATTTTCTAAGAATATATTCATCTGCTTTCTAAAACCTTTAATTTGCAGAATTTTGATGAGGTATGATACTCAGAGTAGCTAAAAGATTAGATCACAGGCCAGCCGCCAATTTAATTGGCGGCTGTCCTGGATCTTACCTGTTTTCATCAGCATGAAGTTGATTCCAGCGCTATACGGTTTTTTAAACAGGATGGCAACAATGGCCATTACTAAACTTGATTGAATTGAAATGTATCAACTTTTACTACAGGATTTTGCTGTGTTATGGAAGTCATAGCACATATCTATGGTCCAGGCGTCGACTCTTGTTAAGATATCATGTCTTCGAACAAAGTAAAACAAATACCAAGCCATAACATTCCAAGAACAGTAATTAAAGACAATTTTGTCTTAAATTTTACATGCGAATAGGTGTCATCAATGCTTTTCAACAAAATTCAAATTATTTCAAGATGACAACACCCCTGGTATTTCCTCACAAGTCCTATAAAAGAGTCACTCCTATATATCAATAAAACGCTCCAGGTAAAAGACATATGCTACTGCGTATCTTCATCATTGCATCTCTAAGGAGCAATACTTACGTGCGTGTTTTTTTTTAAATTGAAATACTGTGCACATATGAACCTTATTCACCCCTTCATGCTGTTTATATATATGGGGTTTAACGTGTCTAACTAGTATTTCATTTATTAACTGGCTTTCCTAGAATTCACAATATGCAGGTCAATACAGTGTCTTGCCAAAGAACTTCTCACGAAAAAAGAATTACTCGGACATACAACTTACTCTCATTGGAATACATGTACTTGATCAACAAAGATAAACAAATTTGTACAATGGATTTTATAAAACATTTTTTGCACAGGGATAATTTAAGACTCTTTATTCAGCTATTTACACTTAACATTATGATTAAAAGAAATATGAGTATGTACATACAAATGAATGTTAAGAACTTTGTCATAATTCAAGCAAGATATTTTTCATTATTCAATCACAATGGATCACTTAATCATCCAAAACAAGGTTTTTACAAGGTTCAGTCTTAGTCAAAGTAAGACAAATCATACAAGCGATTTCATTTGCTTGCTTACTCATCTACATCATTAAATGTGAGAAGTATGAAATACATCATAAAAGACATTTCCTCTCTCACTAATAACACATTTCTATCCTTTCAAATCTTAAATTATTGAAAGCCAATAAAAATGAGAAGAAATAAGGAGAGAAAAAAGTACAAAAGATAAAATATCATCTTTTCTACCATCATTTCACACCTTCTGAAGCTAACATACAATATTCAAGAATTGCACTGTACATGGTTGTACACTAAACAGCTTTTAGAATCCTGACCCAAGCGCAAACAGGTTCCTTCCAGGCAGCATTGACTTTTAAGAATTCCAAGACTACAAAAATACATATCAAAATGGTATGTAAGCTCCAAATGCATACTTTGCCTAAAATGGATGACTTAAAACACATCTAAACCAGTAAAGAATTCCTTAGCATGATTTTAATGATTGATGAATTAATTCATTAGCTTTTGTATGGATGATTCTTTCTGTTTTGACAATGGATTAAATGTCTTCTGGTAAGACTAATTTCGAGTCTGACAGACACCAATACATACTGACACACTGAAGGTTTGATGCAAGACTAAAAGAATTCCCAAAATTTTGTTGCTTTAGTCCTACGTTAAAACTCTCGACATGCACTTCTTCAGCGTAAAAATATTTTTTTTAACAATTTTGAACACTTTGCTTTGCTGCATTTACATTGGTTTTGCTGTATTAAACAATTTTGATGTTAATGTTGGAGTGTTGCAATGTTTTGCTGTATAAAACAATTAAGATGTTAACAATGTGGATGTTAATGGTGCAAGTGTCACAATGTCTTGCTGTATAAAACAATCAGGATGTTAATGATGTGAGTGTCACAATGATTATCTCGATGAACTGGAACTTGATCGGCTGTACCTTCGTCGACGTGCAGGAGATCTGCTGGCTGATCGACGTCGGGGAGGGGACCGTCTTCGAGGTGGGGATCTGAATAAAGATATAAATCATGTTAAACATATTCGTTATATCAGAGATATCAGCTATATGATGTTAATGCTGAATTGGACAATTTCTTTTAAAAGGATACAAAAGGAATACTTTTTCTGTATCATCATTGAAATATCAACAAACTTGTTACTCCTTTCGCATGAAAATGAATTCAATTCTAAAGAATGAACTGCTCTCAAGTGTCATATTTTCAAGATAAAAGAATTGAATATACTCTCATGCTCTTCTGCAGCAGAAGATTTAAATTGTGGAACAATTTTTTCATTCCTTTAGCATCGTCTAATGAGAAAAAATTGTTTTCTTTCTTAAGATGTAAAGTAGAATTGGGAATAGTAATAAGAATTTTGGTTATAAAAGGTAAAGGGTTATACTATTATAAAACAAATGCCAGTAGCCTTACTTCCTGTTACACTATGCCAAATGTTTGTGGTCAAGAAACAAAGACGACAGGGCTTTTCTGCGTTGTATATCAGGGGCCCATATGACGCACCTTCCCAGTTGGAAATTTGTTTAAAATCATGCAGTTTTCCAAAAAATTCAGTCACACTAGCTTTTTGGTTTCCCAATTCAGCAGTTTCATTGATAAAAATTTCCAAAAATTATCAGGCCTAGGCCTCTTCCCAATTCCAGGAAAAAAGCTCTGGACATTTTTCCTGTTATATAAGGTACACATATTTAGTATAATTTACCTGCGATCGCCCCTATCCCCTCCCCTGTTATATCTGGGGGGTGAAGGCCTCCATCGCCCCGGGGGTCCCCCTCCTCCTCTTCGCGGGGGTGGGGGACTACGACGGGGAGGTCTGTTCACGGGTCGGGGAGGTAACACCGTCTGCGCTGTGATTTCCTGTCCATCAACCTGACCTAGAAATAGAACAAGTCAAGGGCTCAATGCAAGACAATGCATAAACATGAAGCACTTACTAAAGTATGGCTTTGAACTCTCGGAAGTGTTTGTCAGTAATATTAAGGATTATCTGACTTGCTTTTCCTTTTTACTACCTATAGCGCCAGATATATCCAGCACACTTTATATACCATAACCACTGTTAATTTTTTTATATGGGTTTTACATCACATCAACATTATTTCAGTTATGTAGCGATGCCTGACTCTTAATGATGGAGGAAGACCCCATACTCAACTGCCCATAAGGGCTGGTCAAGGCGGGTAGATCCATCGTCATTCCACAAGTCAGTCGCGAGACTGCTTCTCATGAAAATCCATATCCCTCTCAGGATTTGAACCCACGCGGAGAGGGGTAATGTGATTTCAAGTTCTGTACTCTAACCACGGAGGCCCCTAACCGTCGTTAATAATCGCCGTAATATGGTTGTATGTATAGAAGCACTAGATACATGTTAGAGTGTAGAAGGTTGGTATATAGTGTACTGTGAAACTTGATATTGATATTTAAGAATCAGTGACATCATTTGAGCATCTGTTACAGGCGGTGCAGGGGTAAAATCTCATTTTCCGACATTTTCCCTTGGAATACGAGAGAGTGACAAGGTCTTGTAATGAAAAGGTTAAAAAGTTTAGAAAAGAAAAGGCCTTTTCATGTTTTATAACAAGGGCATATATATCAAAATATTTTATTTGGAAATATTTCATAGATTTGAAGGCAAGTTCTCCTTAAATCCAAAGTTGCACCATCTTTTTTGTTTCCAAAATCTGCATTTTCTACTTAGACATAGGCTATGGCTAATAAATACCATTATAATAGGGAAAAGAAGACCTTAGTAGGAGGTGTTCTAGACGCTTTGGGAAGTAAAGCATTTGAAAGGCTATCTGGAATGACTAACTGCTTTGTAAAAAAGCATTACGATTGCCTCAAATAACAAATTTAAGTCTAGAGCTAAAAAAAGAAGTTAGTACAAGAAATATGACTCTTATCATAATTATGTGGAACTTACTTCTTTGAAAAGCAAAATCTATCATGATTTAGAGGGATATTTACATTTAAAAACAGTTAGACAAATCCCGTTTTGTAGGTTAGAAAGGAATCAGCTAAATATTACCAGATAATGAAATATTTATCATTACTTTCTTCACTCTGAACCTTGAAGTATAAGTAACAGACGGTTGTAAAGGAGAAATCTTTCATTTGACATAAGACCTTCAAAAATTGGAAAGTTTTACAACCGAAGACCACAATTACCAAAGGCATGGAGAACTGAGATTTGACCCAAACTGTGTCATTTAGGGATTCTGATACCAGTAAACAAAGGATCAACCCATATTGGACCAAACTGAAGGCAACAGCAGAAGACAAAACTTTTATTAATTACATTTTCTTTATGATACAGGAAAAAACTTCAATAAACAAACATCCTTACCTCCATCCATATACTTGACTGCCTTCTCAGCTTCTTCAGCTTTCTCAAAGTCCACATACGCAAACCCTTTTGAAAAGTTAGAATGAGCTCTATCTGGGGGCATCTCTAAATGTTTAATTGTTCCATACACTGAGAATATTTCCTGTATATGATCTTTGTTCACGTTTCGTGTAAGACGACCGATGTGTATCTTTGTGGGCCTCGGGGTTGGACTCCTCTTCTTTCGTTTTGGGGATCTGCAATTATGTGGGTAGAAATCATGTATGTGATTATATTTGGCTTCATTAACCCCATAACATTTCGGCCACAACTTTTAAACAGGCCTCAGGGATTTTTTTCCTTGAATTTGGAAGAGGCCCAAGCCTGTTGAATATGGGAAATTTAATCGCTGAAATTGCAGAATTGGGAAGCCAAAAAGCTGGTATGACTTTGAATTTTTGGGAAAACTGCATGATTTTAAAGAAATGTCCAATTGGGAAGGTGCCTTTTATGGGCTCCTGTTATATAACGTGAAAAAGCCCTGGGCCTACTGCATAGAATATTTATAAAAACTTCCTTTAAATATGAGAAATAGCTCACATAATCTATTTTCTATGATTTCTTCTCTAATCATAATTAATTCAGGGTTAATATCTTAATGAAAATGAAGTTAAGCAAAGTAAGATTATATCTTAAAATATAATTCATAAGCGAGCACAGTGACTGTTGTGCACAGCTCTAAACTGTTCACAGCATCACAGTGTTGTGTTTCATAAAGCAGATCAAAAGCTGGAATTTTCATTGGTGCTAACATTTTCAAAAGGTTATTGTTATCACCAGTTATAAACCAAGTCTTTGAAGAAAATAGGTCAAAGATGTGCTCAGTGCCCACATGATATATTACTTTATGTGCAGAGTCTAGTGCAAACTATAGTTAGCTTTTTACCTTTTAATAGACTATAAATTTTGGTCTGGCAGTGAGTCATAAATGGGCATTTGTCTGCCTCAGCAGATAAGAATAGATTTAAAGAATTCATGCAATTATCCATTTTAAGATAAGTGCCATTGACTCTCTCAAAAAAGAGTTTACAGGAACTACTTACTCTTCTCCTGACTTAATCCTTTTTATCCTTGTCCTACGGTTTTGGAAAGCAGACGGCACAAAAATGTAATTCAAGAAAATTACCAAGTATTCTAAGGGTTAATTCCAGGATGTACTTACCCTCCTCCATACTTTTTCTTGTCCTGTTTTTTAAGGTTTTGGAAAGCAAACGACAAAAAATCTATTTTAAGAAAATTAGCCAGCATTCTAAGAGTTAATACCAGGATGTACTTACTCTCCTCCCGACTTTTTCCTTGTCCTGTTTTTCTCTTTACTTCGACCTCGACTTCCCCCACTGCTGGATGAACCGCTGGAACTGGAGCTAGATGACCTTGATGAACTTGAACTGCCAGATGAACTACTTCCTGAGGATGATGACCTTGACCTAGAAACAATTTTTTTAAATGAAATATTCAGAGTTCTTCAATCTCTAGAGTATATATTCCCCCCCCCCCCCCAATATTTGAAAAAATCCCCTCTCAGAAGTGTTATTCAATTTAATCAAGATGTTGGTCTTTAAACATGAACATAACATGTTGATGAAAAAAAAAGTGCTGAAATAATGATTTTTTCTTTATGTATGGTGAATTATAGTGTTAAAACTTGATTCTGTGGTAACTTGCTAAGCATAGAAATTACCCTTTTTCCCATTTTAAGCGTGAATTTTCCCCCCCTCATGGGACCTGTCCCTCGTACCCCTTCCCCCAAAACTTAAAAAAAAAAAAACTGAAGACAGTCACCATGTTTTCTGGCATGTTAAATTTTTAGTTCCCTACTCTAAAAAGATCGATGAAGAAATATGTTAACATTTATCATTTATTTAACGTACCTGTGTATCCACCATGTTAATAATAGAAATTGCTCAAGATGAGCTTTTTCCTCTCCTTTCCAAATTAAACTGATCATAAACATTTCTGCAGTTGATGGCCTTTAGAATCATCATGATAAACAATAATGTGCATGTCATGCGTATTGATTCAATTACTCAGGTTTTTAACTTAAAAATCCTCTGAAGAATGGTATAAAAGTTGTTTGCAAGAAAGATCCTTGCAAAATGCAGTGAACCTGCCATATTCTAGACACTTTCCTTACATAAAAGTAATTAAGACATACTAAAACTTATACTAATAAAAAGTTTGAAACTCTGACAGTTTTTGAAAGCACAAAATGTCTTCATACGGTTCCTTATAAATCAAATATCTTTTGCATGCATAATAACAAAAGCCTATTCAATAAGTCCTTTTTGGTTGGTAAACATTAGAAAGTTAGTCTAGCAGACATGCCAAATGTGTACATCAACTATGTATATATGGTTTGAAAAATAGAAAATAAAGAACTGAGAGACAAAAATATGCTTAAACCTATAACCAAACAGTAACGTTATTTGGCCAGTTTGTTGAAGACGTTTCTAAAAAACATTGTGGGAAAAGGAGAAATTACTCTTAAGGAGCAATTTCTCCTTTTTCCATGTTTTCTGCCCTGTTAGAAGATTATTGTTTATTTCCATCAAATTTTGAAATGGCATCTGCAAACTCTTTCAATTTGGGACAGTTGAAAGTTTGGCATTTGGTAAAGGGTTAATCTGCTAAACTGGACCGTTGCTATGTCGTATATATATAAGTATAATTACCCGCTGCTGCTGTCAGAGCTAGAGGACGCATTCCTCTTTTTCTTCTCTACTTCTCTGCCCCTGTCAGGCATACTTTAAATTCTGAAATGGAATAATTAAAAGATAAAGACATGGTCTTAAAGGGTATTTAGAAATAGAAATAAATTACTATATATTCAAAGGTCATAAAAAGAGATAAACCAGAAATGTTACACTGGTTGAATGTTTATCAATCCCTTCATTAAATCAATGAAACTCTTTATATCAGTATTTAACATACTCAAAGCCATATAAACATGAGTCTCAGCAACATATCTTAAAAGCTATATTATCTCACATGATTCTCGGAGGTTTCATCAAGAGCCGGGCTGGAGATTTAGCAGCTACTTTGACCAGAAACTGCCGGCTACTTTGCTCAGTTTTATGATAAATCTATTGATGAGGTCCCCCAAAACCCCTGCTTTCTAGTGAAAATGACCCTACTTCTAGAAATATGAATGAAACCCCTTTGTAAAGTGTCGGCCTCTTGTACCAAAGGTCCAAATCTTGTTAGGCGAAGGTGAAAATTGCTGGGACTAACCCACAAACTGGTGCAAGTACTGGTGCAGTACCAGGAAGCAGTTATCAAGAGTGACTTTGAATAGGTTAAATCAAGCTCCCTTCACAATCGATGTTAAACAAATCAAACAAACAAACATAGACACAAACAATTCGGTGGTAAATATGCAAACTTGTACAACTTTCTTTATTTAAACTACATAATGTAAATCATGCATTGCATTTTGGAGAGGGTTAAACCAAATAAAGGCTAACACTATGACTAATCATTTGAACAAGTTTTTGTATAGATCTGTACATATTCTATCAAGAAAAGTGTTTGTTATTACTACTAATTACCCTGAATAAATTTTGTCAAGTGTTTAACGATAGAATTATCTTTTGTTTGTTTCAACTTATTATAGAAGGACATTTGATGCTGTAGATAATTTTAAAGAATTTTGACAATGATGGATTTCCCTCATAATACAAATCTTTCCTCTATTTCATCATTAAATCATATGCTGTGAAAGGTTTTAAGAATGATTCAGAGAAAACATATACTTACAACATACAATTTGTAGAAGAGTAAATTCTACATATCAAGGTTTCAGTGCAAGACAATACTGTAAGTGCTTCACATATATGAAGTACTTACTGAATCTTGCATTGAATCCTCATTTTGCATGGAGAGATTTTGGAATTCAAATTTTATAGTTTGGTGGTTTTGGATATTGCTCGAACAGTGTCTTCTATTTCTCATTGCATTACTGATATGGGTAGAACAGCTTAAACATGAGAGTATCTAGCGAGAACCACCAACCACACATACATGATAATGAGTCTTAGATGCTATGTTTGATAATAGTTTAACAACATTTTCAACAGAATGCTTCAGTTGTGTCAATAGACATATCCCTGTTTGTGGTTATGGAGTATCCATTGATAGCATCCAACCATACATAAATGTTAATAAGTCTTAGATGCTATTGTTGGATTATGGTTTAACACCATTTTCAACAAAGTGTTTCAGTTGTATCAATGGACATTAATCCCTGCTCCTATTATTTCCCCTTCAGAACCTGCCAATATTTCTCCCTAGACATAGTCCGAAACTCCGAATGAACCAGAGTAGATATTTCATTCTACATCACAGTTACAGCTTGGATTGACTTACCCTATACACTGACCATTTAACCCATACGAATATCATTGCTCTTCGGTTAGAAATTTAAAAAGTCTAGCTGCAATGACTTTCGAAAGAATATCATACAAGCCGAAGTGACAAACGCATCATTATTCATGCTAGATACCAACTATACTTCTGAATCTTGATAATGGCTATGTCTTTCAAATTGGAATGCCTTCTGACAGGACACTGCTTCATTGCCTATTACTGATACAATACAGAACAAAATCTCTTTTGCCCGGTTTTAGGCTTTGCCTATTTTCATATTAGAAGAGTTTGGACCTAGTCAAAACTAATTTGAGTTTGGACCGAAGTGGAGGTATATCAACTATAGGTTGTTTATATCATCGCTGCAATATATTCTCTTAACAGTATGGTCTTACAGATCAGGCAGTGATACAATTTCCCCTTGAAAGGCTTTCTGATTATCAGGCTATTTCTTGTCAAGTCGAAGTTGTTTTCTTGCCGGCATAAGTTTAGAGTTACAAAGTATATCCAGAACAAATTCAATTTCAAGCAGTGCATTACATGTAATAAACTGTGTAAACATACTTAAATGGTCAAGAAGACGGCGTTTTGTAGGTTTAACAACCGTATTTGTGTCAGAAATACGTTTTCTCTATGCAGCCAGAAAGCGTCGTCCTCGTGAAATGGTTGATGTATGTTATGTAGTCTCTGATTGGGTGAATATAATCTATAAAGTAGAAAACAACCAATCACTACAAGCCTTCTACTATCTGATCGATTTCTCTTAGTTAACCTGACGATTTTTTTCTCGACCCAATGAAATTCTAAGCGGGAACAAAGCGTCGAGTAACCCCGATTACAAATATGGCAGCCTCCATGCAAATGAACGATTGCGAGTCTGAAAACCCACAAAATGAACTGAAATCTTTGATAATTCAATTTTTTGAGATGGTACCGATCCGGCGTGTCAAGTTAGAAGTACGTGTTTTCATCCGGTTGATGGAAACTAACCACAATAAATATTGAACTTTAACGAAGTCTATTTGTCATGTATTTTCGCGGTCAATGCAGTTTGGCTGGTCTTTTTCCTCCCTTAAAGTAATGACACCTTTAGGTGTTTACTCGTAATGACGCTACGAGATGAAAAAAACCCGTCTTTTTTCATGTGTATTTAAAGTTTATATTTTGTCAATTACGGCACTTTCAATGGACTACCTCGCACAGATTGAGGATTAATGTTTCTAAATGGAAATGTTTTCTAGGGTTTAAATGACAACATAGACTTCTAAGGTAACATAAGACTAGATCATTGACAGCTTTCCAACCCTGTTTATAACTGCAAAGAAAAGATATAGATCATTTGTATTTCATATAATGCAAACCATTTAAACAAATTCTTTTAATAAACAACAAGTTAATCTAAGAATAAGAGGCGCTATTTTAAGATACCATTGTCATGTTGGTCTTTGGAAACGTTTCACCACTTTTGTCACAAGATGTTAAAAATGTGCCACTAGAAGGAATTCCTTGGTTTATTTATAAATAGGTTTTTTTCCATAAAAGGGCTGAAAGGCGCCTAGGCTCTCTTCTTTTTTACGAAATCACAGGTTTTCAGCAACCTAGAAGCTAAAAAATTGAAAGCGGTCTTTGGATAAGTGTCAATGATTGTTCATATCAAATTTTTAATGTTTAAAACTCCAAGACCACATATCTCTGAGTTAGTCCCTTTATCCATCACCAAACAATAAAGACATTATCACTTTGTTGCAGACAAATCAGGAAAGCATTGTGGGAAATAGAGCAATGACGAGCAATTTATCCTCTTCCCACAATGTTCTCTGCCTTATCAAGATTATTTTTCCAATTTAATCACATTTTGAAGTGTCGGCTGCAAAGTCTTTCAATTTGGGACAGTCGAAAATTTGGCATTTGGAAAAGGGTTAAAATGTCCACTATGTGTTTGCCAACCACTCTTGAAGCTGTCATGAGTAGGGCAGTCGATGACTGACTGGGAAAGGCTGTACCAGATGCAGATTGTTTCTGTTTGGGGTAAAGTCTCATCTCATGGCAAGTAGTGTTCAACTTGCGTTGCTTGAAAAAAATCAACATTTTTGCACCATCTTAACCCATTACCAAACAATAACGACATTTGACCACTTTGTTGCAGACGACTTTAGACTTCAGACTTTGTCTGCTCACAACAAATTCGTCCTTTTCCCACAATGTTGTCTGTCTTAGAAGAAAACTATTTTTCAATTTCATCACATTTTGAAATGTCATCTGCAAACTCTTTCAATTTGGGGCAGTCGAAAATTTGCTGTTTGGGAAAGGGTTAAACAAAAATCTTTAGAAGATTTTTAAACTGTTTGGTTAGGGATCAATGGACTATTTATTTTATTTTTCAGAGTGGAAATATCTCAAGTCAAAATCTGAACTTAGACACTCAAAGAGAAGTTTTGAACCAAACTTTGAAAAGTGAATTGTGCAAACATTATCCACCTTCTCTTGGCTATAGAAAAGCTTTTGTGAAGAAATTGCTTCATGTGGTAAGTTTTTTATAATACTCAAATTTAGTTGATTGTCTTATTTCAGGCACATCTTAAAAGATCTTTTCTATCTGTTTCCTGATTTGGTATATATGGGGTAGTCCTGAATAGCCCTATGGTAAAGGTTGCAAGGGCGGTGATTTTGATTTACTTGTACTTATGTTTGAATGCCAAATATTTGTCTGTACTTTTTGTACTTGCCCATATAATGGTTATTTAGGAAATGTCACTAAAAATCTACTTATCCTTTAACCCTTTCCCAAACAATAACAACATTTGACCACTTGCAGACGACTTAAGAAAACATTGAAGGAAAAGGAGAAATTGCTCTTAATGAGCAATTTTTCCTTTTCCCTCAATGTTTTCTGCCCTATCAGAAGATTATTCTCCAATTTCATCACATTTTGAAATGTCGTCTGCAAACTCTTTCAATTTGGGATAGTTGAAAATTTGTTGTTTGGGAAAGGGTTAAGGCTTTTGGAGTAGCTGGCAATACAGACAATTGACTTTTCGGTCCCTATGTTATTGTGTTTTAGCTCTGACATTTTAGGTTTAAGCCCCACCAGTGTTGGAAGAGTTTTTTGCCAAGATACATATAACCCTAGCATGGTAAATCCAAGTAAAGCTATAATATAAATGAAAACCTTGACACAGTATTAAGTCCTATACCAAAAAGAAATTTGGAGTATTGTGAAAATCTATGTTCTAACCAGTATGACTGCGGTATTCCATTCCACTTATAACAGGGATATGGTAAACTGATGATTGATTAATTATCATGTATTGACTAATCATTGCTCATTATTGCTTGTTTATTCCCAGCTTGAGGAGTATGGAGTTGAGATTTGTGATGAAATCTATGAAGTTTACACTGAACTGTTACAAGAGAACGAAGGGGGAGAGGAGCACTTATGTTATAAAACATACACAGTAGTAAGTATAGACAATGACATTTCTTCTTATGTTATTTTTGCAAGCTTTACAGTGTATAAACATATATATTCTGATGGTTAATCCATTCCCATGGTTGTTTGACAAATGATTTAAGAAATAACTAACAAATTAAGAAATTGCTTACCACAATAATTTTTTTTATGTTTTCACATCTTTTTTATCGTGTTTTGGTGTAGCTTTTTTAAACAGTTGGAAAAGTGATCAACTTACATGTATTGCAGTTGGCAGATGACAGATTGAAATGATCTGAAACAAATTACTGTTTTTGCATTATTCCATTATTTCTTGATCAATTACTTTTTACTGTTTTGTGGAAGTCTTTAACTTTCAACTGATATGTGTGAATCCATTGATTAAAACAAATTGCATTTATAACTTAATTTCTCCATACTATTTTGCCAAAGTCCATTAATCAAAATTTTCTTACGTTCGTTATTGCAAGCAGTTTTGAGTAAATCCACCATAAGTTCGCAATTAAATTGAAATTTAAAGGTGAGGATGACTCATGCTTTATGTTTGCAAGACATATTTGTCATGGTATTGAGGTAGCAGTCATTCATGTTTCATTAGTTATCTATTAAAAATAATTGTGACTAATACCATTTTCAAAATGTTGTTGGTTTGTTATTGAATTGAATTTATAACAATTATCTTCATTATAGAACAATAGACAGTTCTGTTGGTCCAGCATTTCACTTCCAAATGTTTTATTTTCCAGGAAGGGCCTTTGAACTATCATGTTACACTTCAAGAGTCTGTGAACATGGTGTCCTTTGGAACTACAGGTCTATGTACATGGCAGGTAATGGAGATAATAATTCAAAAGTACATCATGGGGAGAAAAATTAATCAATATCTTGGGTCCTAAATGGCCCAGTGGTTAAGTTGTCTGACTTAGAACTCATGGGTCCCGAGTTTGAGCTCAACTAATATGTCTGGTTTTGTGAGAGTAGTATTTAGTATGTCACTTCAGAGCCCTTTCCTAGTACTGGTGGATCCAGGAAAGCTGTAGCACAACTGAAAAACTGTTGGCATGGCGTTAAACACCATACAAATAAATGAATCAATCAATATCATCAAAAAAATCGGCTTGGCCTTTCATTATGAGCTTGTTTGATTCTAATGTCCCTTTACCATTTTACAGAATTGATAGTGATTAATCTAAGTTGTAAGAACTTGTTTCACAATCGATGAAAAATAAATAAGTTTAAACTAACTACACTTTTACAAGAGGGGCATTCATTGCCTAGAGGTTAGGGTACTGAACCTAATAGCAGAGGGTTAGTATAGTTTAGTATAGCTTTAAAGAAAAGGATGTTGGCATCCAAGTTTCTTCTTATCTGTGACTAAGCACATTAAATCTGATCAGTGTATCATTCTTCTTAAAAGAACTTAAATGAACTAAAAACCAGGGTACCGTTTTACTAAACAGTTTACACTTAAGATTTGCGTAAGTCTAAAACAACAATTCCTCTTATTTCAATATTGGGCCAAGCAATATTGCAAAGAAACACATTATTGGAATCGTCTCTCCGAGACGCTTCCAATGACATGTCACATTGCAATATTGTACTTTCATTGAAGATACTATCCATGGGTATCAGTTATGACTTAAGCAAATATTTTCCGTAAGTTGTTTAGTAAAACGGTACCCAGGTTCCCAATTTTAGTAGAGAGTTAAATGTTAAATGCAATTATAGGATAACTTTCAATTCGTGAAGAGGTCCATCATTTTCATGTGTCATAAATACATTGTCTCCCTTTGTTGAAATACTGTATTAGCAGACTTATTGTAATTCTTGCATTCTTTGTTAAACCCATTACCAAACAATAATGACACTTGACCAGTTTGTAGCATACAATTTCTCCTTTTCCCACAATGTTTATTGCAATATCAGAAGATCGATTTTCAATTTATCACATTTTGAATTGTCGTCTGCAAATTCTTTTAATTTGGGACTGCCAAAAATTAGGCATCTGGTAAAGGGTTAAAACAAGGGTCTTAAATCTTTCATTCTACTTATTGTTAATATCTCATGCTTTTAGGCAGCCCAACACCTGTCAGAGTGGATAATACAGAATTCACAGCTTCTCCATCAAAAGTAAGTTGCTAAATCTTAGTTTATAGTCTCTCAGACTTCAAAATTGGTCCAATGCTCCTTTTCCTTAACTTCTAAAGGATCATTCTGCCATCCCTAATTGACCTACACTAGAATTTTGTTTGTAGAGGACAAATTTTTATAGTACCATGGAGAAAAAGTGATATAGTCATATATGCAAGTTTTATATTACAGTCTTTTTAGAAAGCTGTTAAATGATTTTTACAGATAAAGCAATTTTAAGATGAAATATATTTCAATACGAATATTGGGCTTTGATTGTTCCCACTAAATTATCTTTTTGATAATAGAATGTGCTATTTCAATAATCGAAGGTTTTAATACAATACAATCTATCTGTTTTTCGTTATAAATCATAAAACATCATTCATTTTGACCTTGTAGTGTTGTATGTTAGTTTGTAAATTGTAATGTCAAGAAGATTTGTAAGTTAATGTCAGAATGAGGTATTGATATTGATATTCGTATGTAAATGAATTATTTCAGGAATGTTATAGAGCTGGGAAGTGGTTTGGGACTGACAGGGATCGTTGCGTGTAAACAGTGTCAAGTGAAGTCATTCTCATTCACTGATCTTCACAGGCAGGTCTTACAGCTGCTTGCAAACAATATACACAGAAACCTGGCACAAGCGCAACGTGTATCAATTAAACAACACAGCAAGAACACTACAGACGATGATGGAGGAAGTGATGAAACAAATCCTAGTCAAATACCAAATATAACTCATTCACATTCTGAAAACTTATCAGAAATGTCGGGATGTTGTTCGAGTGTTGATGTGAATAATCAAGGAGATGCATGTGACATTACAACAAGTGTAGATCTTGATCAGACTTGTGATAGGTTGGGTAAAGGTCCGGATGAGCTAGCATCAGGTGATGCTGATGGCTCTGGCTCGTTGGATCTGTCTACAGAACACTGGGTGAGACATGACAGTTTTAGCACATATGTGTATAAAGACATGCCTGGTGTACAATTGGCTCATCTGGATTGGGAAAATCTGGATGAGAAGCTTGTGGACCATTTGTCGGATGTGGATATAGTACTAGCCGCAGGTGAGATTTTTTATTACAGTCAAACTTGTTTTTGCGTTGATTGTGACAGAAGCAGCTTTTTGTATTCATTTCTGGTTGTATGACCAGTACTTACGAAGATTTATGGGTTAATATTGGCATTGTCACCTTGCGGCTAACCAGGAGCGAACAACGACCCTCAGTATTATGTTTATTGCCTTTGCCAGTATTTGAATCTTTGTGCCTTTTAAAGGAGACTTGTTCTTTTTGAGAAAAGTTGTAAAGGCTCGCTTCTTATTTTGACATAAACCAATATGGTTCAATTATTTTACAACAGTTGAATTATGTTTCATCTCAAACTGCACTGTTGCTTGGTCGATCAATTTTAGTTTTCACTAACAATTTTGAAATTTGGCTTCTGTAACCTTTGTATCATGGTGAGATTTATGTAAAGGATGGTTGCTAATTGACAGATCATTATTTCAAACTTTGCTAGTGAGTTTCCCCGTCACTTTTCAGATGTTGTATACGACACCAGAATAATTCCACACTTAGTATTCACTCTGAAGAAGTTCTTGTATTCAAATTTGGATAGAAAGGAACCAACCTGTGCTTACTTATCGTCAACAATACGGAATGAAGACACAAGGGACCAATTTCTTATCGCATTAAGTAAGTGTATCACTTCAACACCTCAAATTGAATTGTTTTATTTTTCCAACATGAAAAGTAGTTGGATCTTTGGAATGAATGCAACTCCAACATTACTTCTCACAAATTTGCTGCATTTTGAAATGACGTCTGCAAACTCTTTCAATTTGGGACAGTGTAAAATTTGGCGGTTGGTAAAGGGCTGAGGGAAACACCCTTTGATTTAGCTGAATATTTGTTGAAAACCACATTCACCCCCAAATTGGAATAAGCAAAACGAAGTATGATCTAATTTATGTTTATTTCAGGTTCGGAAGGCTTGAACTATCAGCAAATTGAGGGACCTCAGCTTCAGCTTTTCCACTACGACAAAACTGTTCCGATCGAAATTCTTAAAATTACGGCCGCAGATGTATAATTGAAGAGAAGAGTGATTATTACAACTTTTTACCATTGAGTGAATTCTAGTCACCCGTTTTGGGAAAGCATGCAGTAAACTACATATAACCAACCATTGATTAAGAAGGCAAAAACAATCTTTATAAAGTTTTGGTTGATATGTAAACATTGAGCAAAATGAAGAGTGAACATCATATGCAAGTTCTCATTTTGTCAAAATGTTTTGAAATCTTGTCTGCTCTAACTTCTATGTTAACATTTTTTTTGCATTTTATGTGTTTGATTTAAATCAATAAATGCAATAGCGACACTTTTGAAACTTCACACATCAAGAGATAAATGGTTGAGCTCTAAATCAGTATGTTTGAATCCATATTCCTGAAGTATATATTTATGAAGTTATAGGCTGTCAAACATGAGGAGAAAATCTTAACGTAAAAATCACGATGGACTCTGGACTCGAAAGCATCAGTCAACATAACAATATACTTCGAGACCAGAAATCTGAACTAAGCCTTATGTTAATCATAAGAGTTGACTCAGAGAAAATTCTAATGAACAACAACAAGAAAGGATCTTTGGTATTTTTTAAAAAGTGAGGATTAAAGATGTTTGATCATCAACATACATGAACTCCCGATACTAGTGAGCACATTGTTGTTTGTCAATGAAACATTTTGAGACTAAAATTTACAGCATAAATGCTATCTACGAGGTGCAGTCAAAAAGTTCCAGGACTGCATCTGCTTCAAGTATACTTGACGTCCGATTGAGCTAAAATTTGCTACAATGCAGTATCTATTCAGTTTCTCTAGGCATGTGTAATTTCTCAATTGTATGACTATTATTTTCTTTCATTAATATGTTTAAATCGTTAGATAGATAAGGTTACTGAGCACATTGGAAACATTAGAATGGCACACTTTCATTCAGTTGTGAATCACGAAAAATATTCCTTAAATGGCGCCTGATCGAAACGAAACTTCACATGATGTTATTTCCACGTTATCTCAAAACAACTTTGAAGAATTAACAATATCGTCTTGAAGAACGCAATTATTCAGAGTATTAAAGAGAAATGGATAAAATTAGGGGAGAAAAAAGGTCGACGTCATATTGGCATACGGAGCAGCGGGCGGTCATTAAATTCTGTGTAAGGGTGGATATGACACAGACGGAGACTTGAAAGTTCATGAACAAGAAAGAAGGCTCAAAGAAAGTATCCAGGACTCTTGTGTGTAGAACTGCATGAGCTAGGGACATGCTGTATAATGCTCAAAGCTGAACAACGACGATATGCCAATATACACTGTATATTTATGACAGGTGAAATGGGATAGTGAAAGAAATAACACTGTATAAACAACTGCTTTGCACTATTCTGTTATCAATGTTTTTCTCCTTTTGTGGTTACGGTAAGCTTTGTCTATGTTTGGGTTCGATTCTTTCTTTGGTAAAAATGGCCGACAATATAGGACATCCTTGCCCCTGGCAGAATTTCTACCAACTTGTTCCTTTCCGCCATTGTTACCGTTTTGGGTAAATTCCTGATTGGCAGGAAAATTATGCCTTTTGGCTTGACATCAAGCTGTTTAACAAGATAGCTTGGCCATTCAACATCACACTCATTTGTCAACAGGGATGGCAAAATCAATTTTCCATGTTGGCCAGCATGTGGAAAAGTGTTTATGGACAAGTGAAAAATGACTGAAATTTACTATATAACTGTTATACAGTCAAGTAAAAAAAAGTTTGGCATCTACAGTCAAGTAAATCAAAGTCGGATTTCGCCACCCCTGGTCAAGACATTATGGTTTCTAGACAAGACAGAACGACATATTTTATGTGTTATTATGTATCCGAGACATAATAACATAGACATTTGACATAGTTTTTTTTTTTTTTTTTTCATATGGGTTTTACATCACATCAACATTATTTCGGTTATGTAGCGATGCCCGACTCTTAATGATGGAGGAAGACCCCATACTCAACTGCCCATAAGGGCTGGTCAAGGCGGGTAGAACCATCGGCATTCCGTAAGTCAGTCGGGAGACTGCCCCTCATGAAAATCCATATCCCTCAGGATTTGAACCCACGCGGAGAGGGGCACATTTGACATAATATAACGCCAACTAGACAAGCCGATGTGCGAATTTTACATGATGATATGGTTCATGTTAAAACATCGCTTTTAGGTTATAGTATGTCGTTTTGAAAAGACAGTATATGAGTGGACAAGATGGCATTGCACTTGTACACCACAGCATAGGTTGTTTTACTTAACATTGTGCATCTTTAACAAAATATCAAGATTGTTTAACAGGTCGACATCATTCTTTTACATTCATTTGACTTTCTCCTTTTATCACAATGATTTCAATGTTAACTAATATATTGATTTTTCAGATCTTGATGAATGTTTTTGTGACTTAAACAACTTATTTCATGGCATCTGCTGTAAATACCTTTGAAACGGGTTTCATGGTTAAAAATTCACAAAGCTGAGAGACATTTAGCCTGTGTTGTGGCATACTTTAATGTGGCACAATTTGAACAGATGTACATGTTTAACATAGTAACTATATAATAAGTTTAATAATATTAGTAATAATAATAGTAATAGAAGTAGAAATATTGTTAACAATCGTGCTGTTAAAATATAAAGACATTAAAAAAATTGATAACGTATTTTGGTCTCCTTATCTCTATAAAACCCCTGTATTTGTAAAAAACACATTTCAAGGGTTCAATGCAAGACTATAGTAAGTGCTTCACAAACATGAAGCACTTACTATGGTATTGCATTGAACACTTGATTTGAACCTTCCGTACCTAATTAGCTGGAGAGGTTGGTGCATTTAAGTGACGAGGTACCCACAGACATACAATCACTTGTAGCCTTGACCCTAAATCTTGTTACCTAGGATACACAATCGCTCATAGTTATGACCCAAAGTGTTGTTACCAAGGCTACACAATCGTTTGTAGCCTTGACCCTAAATCTTGTTACCTAGGCTACATAATCACTTTTGGTCTCAACCCTAAATCTTGTTACCTAGGATACACAATCTTTTGTAGACTTGACCCCAAAATCTTGTTACCTAGGATACATAATCACTTTTGACCTTAGATCTTGTTACCAACGATACATAATCACTTTTGGCCTTGACCCTAGATTTTATTACCTAGGATACATAATCACTCATAGCCTTGACCCAAAATCTTGTAACCTAGGATACACGATCACTTGAAGCCTTGCCCTTAAACCTTGTTACCTAGGATACAAGTAGCCTAGAGCATGCTTATTGTCTGTAAATGATAATCATTGATCTTTTCCCCATATGAGATTTTGTGCCACGTCCAAATTGAGGGTGGTATTGGATGACAATAAAATTAATAGTATGAAATTTGCATTTGATAGAAAAACCATTTTGACTAAAGGAGAAATTGCCTTAGCTAGCAATATTTCATTTTGCTGAAGTTGTATCATAACCCATTACCAAACAAATACGATGTTTGACCAGTCTGTTGGTGATGACTCTAGAAAACAGTGTGGGAAAAGTAGAAATTGCTCCTAATTTCTGCCCTCTCAGAAGATTGTTTTCCAATTTCATCACATTTTGAAATATTGTCTGCAAAGACTTTCAATTTTGAACAGTCAAAAATTTTGGTGTTTGGTAAAGGAAAGAATCATCTGTTGAGGTGCCTCAAAGTGATTCCATATGGAGGAATATGTTTATCATATGACTTATAAAAATAGGCAAGGGTATATGAAAAAGGTAACAAAAACAGGTAGAATATCTTAAAGAAAACAAAAAACTGGAATGTACAAAAACTTGAAGAGTATCAATCAATCAGTGTAAATCCATCCATCCATATGAGAAATTTGTGACTGGTCCAAATTCAAGTAAACATCAGTCTTGCAGGTGAAGTAAGAATACCGGTACATATAGTAACATTTTCATAATGTTATTGGGTAGAAATTATTTGACAAAATAAGAAATTGCTCTTTTGCAAATCTCTCTTTATGTTATTATTGGTATCTTTTGTCTCCTGCTGCAAGTGTAACAATAAAAGATCTTATAAAGTGAATTGTAAACAAATACATTTTCTTCTATTCACTCTTTCAAATGTTATGGAATTTGAACTCATTTTTACATGCATCAAATCCCCTGACGACAATTAGAAAGTATATGCTAAATAGATGAATTTTTATTGTTCAACCAGTATACCACTATGGTATTGTTTACAAAAAATCTTCTTTGTCCATTATGACATCTTGAGAAATTTTTAAAAACCACTGTGAGAAAAGGATCAATTGCTCCTAATGAGCACAATGGTTTCTATATTAAGAAAATGTATTATTTTTAAGCAATTATTTTTCGTCTGTTGTTGCATTCAATAAAGACAAGTCACAAATATCCATATGGAATAGCCTATAACACTTTCCTGAATTAGAGTTTGGTAAAAAATTAATCCTTAGTTTTTTGATAGTCTTAAATGGACATATTTAAAGTGGAATTTTCAAATTCAACATGGAAAATTTATAAAATAACTAACAGAATATGTAAATTCTATTCGTAAAAGGTTTACAAAAAGGGTCTGAAATTGCTTAAAAAAAGATAAAATAGTCCTAAGGTAAAATGTGAAAATACATATGGCAAGAACCACAGGATATATACTGCATATAAATTGAATATACTTTAAACATTTGACTAGAAACATAATCATCTCATAATGAACTGGGAGTATTTTTTTTGAACTTGCTAGAAAGAATAATGGGTGGCAAACTAAACATTCATCGTTGTGCTTCATCAACCAAAGCCGACATAATATAAAGTTATACAATTGTTTTTGAAATCCTTCAGTAAACTTTCTTATTATAGAAAAGAATTTGCGATAAAATATATTTTGTTACATTTCTTTCTGTTTGTCATTCAGACTTAATGACCAAACCATAAAAATGTGTATTAATTAATGAATTTGGAATACATACACTTAATTCAAACTTCTTACAAAAAAATAAAAACAAAAAATTAAGAATCAACAGATGCATTCGAGAGAGTTCGAAATACTTCATTTAACAGGCTTTTTACGGTCATAAAGAATCAACAAGTATTCAAAAGTTCTTACTTTGTATAAATGTTTCACAATGTAGCCTTTTTTTCATATGGGAATTGTCTCCAAATTTAGAGCAAAATCAATTTCTTGTGAGCAAAATAACCTTTTCTGGGTGAAACTGGTAGAACCCTTAATGATTAAAGAAGAAACTGCTCTTAACAGGTATTTTTCAAGGGTTCTTGCAATACTTTTATAAGTGCTTCACTTACATATGGGCCACGTCACGGGAAAAGGGGCACTCGGACATAGCAAACAGTGTAACCCCAGACCAGCCGCCACGTCACTGACGTGGCGGCTGGTCTGGGGTTACACTGTTTGCCATCTTAGAAGACATCAAGTTCTACCTTTAAATAAATACAAATGATAACTATCGTGACTAGAAGCTGGAATAATAGCAATAAGAAAGAGCTGAGTCAGCGGTTTTTTATTTATGTCCGAGTGCCCCTTTTCGCGTGACATGGCCCATATAAATATAGTCTTGCTTCAAACCCTTAAATTCGAATTCGTCTCTATGAAATATTAAATTTTCTTCTGCACATCTCTTTTATTAAGTATATTCCATTATCTTCTGTGGCAGTTGTGGTTAATCAATTATATAGTGTTATGGATTAAAACATTGACCAAATTAAATAACATAAAAATTGCAAATTGCACAATGTTAATCAATTATTAAGTGTTACGGATTAAAACATTGACCAAATTAAATAACATGAAAACTGCTAATTGCACATAAAAGAAACAAAATGAGATTCTTGAAAGGTACTAGGAATGGTTGAAGAAATATACAAATCTAACAAATTACCTAGGACGCACTTTTTTTTGTAACCCTTCTTTAGATATAAGAATTGGCCAGGGTAAATTATACGATCATATCAAGAGTCAACTCTCTCTGTGTGTCAAAATCTTGTTTATATCGAGGATCTGCAAGAGACTATTAACATCAAATTGTCCATAACCCATAACCAACCACCAAATTTTCGACTGTCCCAAATTGAAAGAGTTTGCAGACGACACTTTAAAATGTGATGTAATTGAAAAATAATCTTCTGAAAGGGCAGAAAACATTTGTGGGAAAAGGAGAAATTGCTTGTTAAGGGCAATTTCTCTTTTTCTGACAATGTTTTCCAAAGTCATCTGCAACAAACTGGCCAAATATCATTATTGTTTGGTATTGGCTTTATTAACTATCCCTGGTCTTTACAATTCAAATATATTTGAAAAGCATTATTTTTCTAAAAAGTCTGACATCAAAAAAGTCCTGACATTGATATTTTCAAAAAGAAAATTTGACATTGATATTTTCATGGAAAGTCTGACATCACTATTTTCAACAGAAAAGTCTTGACATTGATATTTCAAAAGTCTTGACATTGATATTTTCTTCAACAAAAATTCTGACATAGTTTTTTCAACAAATAAGTCTTGACATTGATATTTTCATAAAAAAATCTTGACATTGATATTTTCAAAAAGAAATACTGACATTGATATTTTCATAAAAGTTTTGACAATGATGTTTTCATAAAACCTTGACATTGGTATTTAAAAAAAAATCTTGACATAAACATTTTCAAGTCTTGAAGGGCTGGTCAATACGGGTTGAACTGTCAGCATTATGTTTTGCAGCCAGGATACAACCCCTCCTGAAAATCCATGTCTACCACTGCTGCTATTTTAGTAAGGAGCGAAGGTGTTTAACCCATTACCAAACAATAACAACATTTTACCAGTTCGTTGCAGACGACTCTGGAAAACATTGAGGGAAAAGGAGAAATTGCTCTTAACGAGCAATTTCTCCTTTTCCCCCCACTGTTTTCTGCTCTTTCAGAAGAATATTTTTCATTTTCGTCACATTTTGAAATGTCATCTGCATACTTTATAAATTTGGGACAGTCGAAATATTTGGCATTTGGTAAGGGGTTAAAGGTGCTTGTTCACAGATATGAGGAAATTTGGCAGTTAAAATTAATTTCTTTAAAACTGCACAACAGCTGTTCTGTTATATGATACCCAATGAGGAATAGTCTTTGGAAACAAAATTAGATTGTTTATAATTCTTTGAAGTGTGCATACAGTGAATTAGCATGTATTTTAATCTAAAAGCATGACATCGCTTTTGAGATACCTATACCGCATATAAAATGTAAAAACTTAAATAAATTGATACCTCCTGAACTAATTAATTATGCTTTCAAAATCTATTTTAATTGCATATCAAACAACAATAGAAATCTGTATTGTTTCAAGAACATTTTATTTTGACTTTCAAATTTTCTCTACTGTCAACTAGCACCTTTAATCATATCTGACCAAATCAATATGTAGCCCCTCAACTTGAACACATCATATGATATGGATATCTTTAAATTTGTACCCTGTGTAGAAAATGTACAAAAGACAATTTTAAAAAAACACTGCAAACATTCAATCCGTTTCTGCATAAATACATATTCTTTGATATATCATGCGTATGTTAAAACCCAAGGCAGCATTTAAAAAAATTTATGTTGATAAAAAAAGAGAAAATGTTCTTTTTTTTTCACAATGATTATTATCCTGTTTCAATCTCGAAATGTTTTTGTTTCCCGATATACAACTTTTCATATTTGGCAGCTTATCATTTCAGTTTTGAACACTCTAAGAATTTTTTATGAGGTAATTGGTTGATGATACGACCAACTGGTCACTTTTGGCATCTCTGTTTCTAAACTTGTCATGTCCTGATAAGCAAAACCCTTTCCCAAACAATAAAGACATTTGACCACTTTGTTGCAGACAAGTTTAGAAAACATTGTGGTAAAAGGAGAAATTGCTAGTAACCAGTGATTTCTCCTTTTCCAACAATGTTATCTGCCCTATCAGAAGATTATTTTCCAATTTCATCGCATTTTGAAATGTCGTCTGCAAACTCTTTCAATTTGGGAGAGTCCGAAATCTGTTGTTTGAGAAAGGGTAGAAAAGTGTTTATAATTGAGATATACATGGTCCTCCAAAACAAATTCATTACGTAAATTGATTTCAAACATCATCTTATACAGATGATTTTATAGAAGTCATCTGTTAAGATAAAAATGTCATGGAATATGGAGATTTAGTACAAATTATGTTTGAAGTCATCCAAAACAAATATAAAGCTTTCAAACATCATCTTATATTATCTGATAAGATAAAAATGTCATGGCAATATGAAGATTTAATACAGAGTATGTTTAAAGTCATCCCAAACGAACATAAAGCCTCCAAACATCATCTTATATTTTCTGTTAAGATAAAAATGTCATGGCAATATGAAGATTTAATACAGAGTATGTTTAAAGTCATCCGAAACATATATAAAGACTTCAAACATCATCAAACATAGATAATTTCATAGGGGTCCTCTATCAAGATAAAAAATTCTTCTAATATTGTGATTTAATAAAGAAAGTGTTGAATTTAATCAAAACAAATACATGGATTTCAAACTTCGCCTTATACAGATGTCTTCGAAGATAGAGATTAATTACAGATTATATTAAAAGTCATCCGAAACAGATACATATAGATTAATTTCACACAATCATCTTAAACAGAAAGTTTCTTAAGTCCTATATTCAAGATAAAGTTTAACAATCAATTAAGCTGTCAACTACAATACTAGTGAAAACTACCATTACAAATGTTTGTTGACTTATTTATGTTACACACATTTGAAATTGCTAAATCATCAATTAAAATCGATAAATAATCAGTTTGCATGTTTACATTATGAGTTAACCCACTCCCTTGTATTGAGTTATGTGGCTGGCGACGATAAAGATTTATGAAATGAAGAATCATCATTATAGACAAAAAATGACATTTCTTTGTGATACTAAGAAGAAACAATTGTGACAAAAGAAGAAATTGCTTGACACAAGCAATTGCTCCTTTGTCACAGTGGTTTTTCTAACATTCTGCTGTGGGTGTGTTTAAACATGTTTATAATGAAGAAAAGGGTTTGGATTTAAAAAAACACAGTCCTAACGCGGGTCCTGCATGGTCCAGCGGTTAAGAAGGGAATCTTAATCCATTACCAAACTATAACGAAATTTTACCACTTTGTTGCAGACAACTCTTGAAAACATTGTGGGAAAGGAAGAAATTGCTCATGACAAGCAATTTCTCCTTTTCCCACAATGTTTTTCTACCCTGCCAGATGATTGTTTTCCAATTTCATCACACTTTGAAATGTCATCTGCAAACTCTTTCAATTTGGGACAGGCAAAGATTTGGTGTTTGGTAAAAGGTTACAAAGAACCTATTCTATTTAAAGAACCTATTCTATTTTTTGTGTATAAAAAAACTTAAAAACAACAGGGATTTTCATCTTTACTTTCTATGGTGTTTAACGCCGTATAAACAATTTTTCAGTTATATAACAGCTTTCCTGGATCCACCAGTACTAGGCTATGGCTCTGAAGAGACTTGCCAAAGATCCCTCCCATGAAACCAGAGGTGTCAGTGGGACTCAAACCTGAGACTCCTGAGTTCTAAGTCCGCCACCTTAACCACTGGGCCACACAGATCCCATCAACTTTCATAAATCTTTCTCTCATTGTCAATGTGTTGCTATAGAAAACAGAAAAACTAGTTATATGTATCAAACAACATGAAGAAAAAAAAACAGAATTAAATGCTTTTCAAGAAATTTCTCCTTGCTAAACATTGTTTCAATATCTGTTTCGATACTTTTAATTACAATGACACCATACTAAAATCTAGAATTGCATTGTTTCCATTCTTCACCACACAGTTCTACTTTTGTCACATTATATGGTTTATGTTATGCTATATGACATGTTCATATTGTACTTTGTGGCCTGTTTATGTTTTGCTACATGACATGTTTATGTTGTGGTTTGTGGCCTGTTTATGTTTTGCTACATGATATGTTTATGTTGTACTTTGTGGCCTATTCATGTTTTGCTATATGACATGTTCATTTTGTGCTTTGTGGCCTGTTTATATTTTGCTACATGACATGTTTATTTTGTGGCTTTTAGCCTGTTTATGTTTTGCTACATGACATGTTTATGTTTTTCTACATGACATGTTTATGTTGTGCTTTGTGGCCTGTTTATGTTTGCTATATGACATGATCATTTTGTGCTTTGTGGCCTGTTTATGTTTTGCTACATGACATGTTTATTTTGTGGCTTGTATTCTGCTTATGTTTTGCTACATGACATGTTTATGTTGTGCTTTGTTGCTGGTTTATGTTTTGCTACATGACATGTTCATTTTGTGCTTTGTGGCCTGTTTATGTATTGCTATATGACATGTTTATTTTGTGCTTTGTGGCCTGTTTATGTTTTGCAATGACATGTTTATGTTGTGCTTTGTGGCCTGTTTATGTTTAGCTACATGACATGTTTATTTTGTGCTTTGTGGCCTGTTTATGTTTTGCAATGACATGTTTATGTTGTGCTTTGTGGCCTGTTTATGTTTAGCGACATGGCATGTTTATGTTGTGCTTTGTTGCCTGTTTATGTCATTGTTTGTTTTGTTGAGGATGTTTTATTTGGATTGCTCATGTTGTGTTTTGTTTCTTGTTCTTTTTGTGTTATTTTACCTATCAATAATGCAACTTTTAGGCCTGTTTGAATACCACAGCGAGGGTTCATTGCATTACTGAATTATGTTCTTCAAGTTTGTTAAGGACTTAGTATAGTCTTGCATTGAACCCTCAACATCATATCTAGTTTAGGATGTTTCATGTGGATTGAAGTTATTTTAATACAAGTTTAGGTTCTGCTATGCATGTTAGGGTTGTCTAAATAGGTCTGTTTATATCAAATTACATCACTTCTAAGGGTTTAGTCTGTATGCATTATGTTTATTTCATGAAATGGTCTATTTGTCTATTATTATATCCCTTTCAATTTTTGAAATGTATATGAACCTTTTTTGGTGTGTTGTGTTAAAAAATATTCATGGATTACACTTAACGAGTTCACAGCTTGTTTATACTTTTTTAACCCATTACCAAACAATAGCGTCATTTGACCAGTATGTTGCAGATGACTCTGGAAAACATTGTGGAAAAGGGAGAAATTGCTTGTTAAGAGCAATTTCTCCCTTTCCCACAATGTTTACTGCCCTATCGGAAGATTTATTCACAATTGCATCATATTTTGAAATGTCGTCTGCAGACTCTGTTAATTTGGGACAGTCTAAAATTTGGCATTTGGTAAAGGGTTAAAAAATATGCATGAGTTACACTTTAAAAGTTCACAGCTTGTTTACATTGTTTAATATGGCTTGTTTGAGTTTTATGTTCAATTTACGACCTTTTTATGATTCACCGTCCCACGGTGCAACAACATTTGATTTTGGAACATTTAGGGCGAGACACTGTGCCACGGCCTCCGACTTCCGATTACAATCATTCGACCCGCTAACGTATCCCGACGACCTTGGAACATCGAGGTTGCTACGGCGACGAGCTTCCTTGTTGGCATTCTTGTCTATCTCATCTGTTTTCCGGCGCAAAGATGGGGAGGTGGACTGCCTATAAAAGAAAGTTGAATAAATCTCTTGTCATTTGTTTAGTTATATAAACACATACCGAAAAATTCAAAGCATTGCTACAACAGATAATAGTAAAAAAATTTGCCAATTTCTCTTTTGTTGCAATAGACATCTTCCCACAAACCTCTGGGGCAATTCAAATTGTTTCTCATGTGGATTGTCCCTAAGTGAAGGGGCAAAAATTGTTTGTTTTTTCGAATTCTACAATTAAGAGTTCCATTTGATATCATTTTAGTTTTGAGAGAAGGATTAAAAAATTGTAAGACAACAATGTCATATGCAATATTTTGTATAAAACTACATTTTTGATCATGAAACTGATCACAAATCATTGTGGAAAAAATAACAAAAAACTCTTGCTGTGAAACAGGAAAGAACATTTTATGGTTCATACAAATGCTAGAGGACAAATAAGTGGAGGGGACCAGGGATAGAGTGCTGGTCTCTTGACATGAGGGTTGTGATCTTGAATCCCAAGAAAAATGAGGTCCACTTTGCAACCGTTCATTAATCCACTTGCTACTTAGTTCAAACTTATTCATTGGTACATTGATTGTGAAACAAGTGCCTACAACTTAGATTAAGCACTCTTGATTCTGCTTCCTGGATACATAACCAGTATACTCAAGTAGTAGTTATGTTTTCAGGAAACAAAATCAAATGTGATTAATATAAGTTGTAAGAACTTGCATCAAAATCAATGTACAAAAAGTTATAACATAAATATACAAATTCTTCTTTTTCAACAATAGATTATTGAGCTCTAGAGCTGCTGTGAGAGATTGAGTTTTATAGGATATAAAAAAAAAATTATCAACAAGTTATTAACCATATTCCATTAACTAGCTAATTAACCCTTAGAATGCTGGGAAATTTTCTAAAAATAGCTTTCTGTGTCATCTGCTTTCCAAAACCTTAGATATCTGCCTAATTTTGTTGAGGAAAGATGCCCGGAGTAGCAAACAGGATAGATCACAGGCCAGCCGCCTATTTACATGGCAGCTGGCATGAATTTGAGGCTGGCATGGATCCAACCTGTTTGCATAAGCATGAAGTTGCTACTCTGAGTATCTTTCCTCATCATAATTAAGCAGATATCTAAGATTTTGAAAGGCAGACAACACAAAAATCTATTTTTAGAAAATTACCCAGCATTCTAAGGGTAAGTTCATGAAATTTCCATGTGTCGTTGCAGTAGCAAACTTTCCACAGTAAGAATTCATTTAGTTTAACCCTTTACAAAACACCAAATTTTAGACTGTCCCAAATTGAAAGAGATTGCAGAGAACATTTCAAAATGTGATTAAATTGAAAAATAATCTTCTGAAGGGACAGAAAACATTGTGGGAAAAGGAAAAATCGCTTGTTACGAGCAATTTCTCCTTTTCCCACAATGTTTTCCAGACTTGTCTACAACAAAGTGGTTAAATGCCAAAAATATTTGGTAATGATTTAAAAGAGACCCATTTACAAAAATGTTTACATTACTAGCTAGCCAGTTATTGACCAACAAAAAACAATGGGGAATTTCACAGCATAACTTTATGATAATTTACAATAGACCAATAGATACACACACAAAATTCAAATTACATTTAATTTAGTACTTGTCTTAATTAATTTCATAAAAACACTCTTCAACAAAGGTATAAGGAAATGATAAAAGCAAAACTTTTTGACAACAACATAACAACTATGCAGCAAACACCAAAAGGAAAACATTTTGACTGAAAAATAATGCATGTGTGATTGATTTAAAAAAAAGATTTTTGTCAAAATGTGATCTTGATTTTTTTCAATGAAGCAGGGGTGGGAATATCAATTATCTGTGTTGTCCCAAAGCCTTAACAGACAAATTAATTTTTACTTAAATTTACTCTAAAACCATTAAACGGACAAATGCAGCAAAAAGTTTGGCATTTACGGACAAATAAATGAAAATCAGATTTTGCCATCCCTGAATGAAGCCATTCCATCAGAGGATTTGGGGCAATGTCTGCATCTAAAGCAACAGTAAATAACTGCTATAATGCATAATGATAAAAATCCATTTTAAGCTAGGTAGCCTTATCATAATCAAATATTTCATATCACATTAATTTTGGTACCATTTGAGGGTTCAATGCAATACTATAGTAAGGGCTTCATGTTTATGAAGCACTTACTATAGTCTTGCATTGAACCTCACATGATTGCTTACAATTTTGGCAAATTGCCAAACCCCATTATAATCAAAGAGGATTCTTAAAAAACTTCTCCTGCTGTGAAAATAAGTACAAACGACTTTTTAAAGATCTAGACAGAACAATGAAAATATTACTCAAATAATGAACAAACTTTTTCACAAAGTCTGACAAACAAACACAAGAAGAAACATGAGGGCCTTGATTCCCATTTATTATACGATGCATAATTTCTTTCAAATGAAGTATAAATCCTCTCCAACATATGTCATTTTGGAACTGGTTCAAGTCGAAAGCAGCATCAGCAGACGGTAAAAATTATATGTATATATATATATATATATATATATATATATACATATATCAATTGAAAATTGAAAATTGTGTATGTTAATTGAATACCATTAACGAAAATCAAAAAGAATAAATTCTACCTTATTTAAGTGATATATAGATGAAAATTTCCTCAAGAAACTGTTATGAAAAACGAGGAATTTCTCAATATGAGCAATTTATCCTTTTTCAATAGTTCTGTAAGTTTTCTGCTGCATGTGCTTAAATGTGAGTCATAATGAAGCATGGGATTAGTCAATCAGCCTTAGTTTCAATACAATACTTTAGTCTGGAGCAAATTGAAAGAAATATCAGATGACAAAAATAGTAAGACAAATAAAACATTGCCTATGGGAAATTGGGTAGAAACCATTGTGACAAAAACATATTTGGTCATTTTAAGCAATCTTTTCAATTGTTACAATGCTTTTGTAAGTTTTTTTTGCAGCAGATGCTGTAAACTGAGGTATTATGGGTTGAAGTAAAGATAAATAGTCCAAAACGAAGTTTGAATGGTGAGAGTGAATCGTACATACAAAGGTGCATTGATTGTGAATAAAATCTATGTATGTATATTCACAAGTGAATCTGGGTATGCACAAAAGAACATAATCTATATGTTTGTGTATTCACAAGTGAATCTGGGTATATACAGAAGACACAAAATCTATATATATGTGAATTGACCAGTGAATCTGGGTAATCTATATATGTGTGTATTCACAATTGATTCTGAGTGTCTTCATATAAAAAAGGCACACATTTTTTTGTTTGTGTATTCATAAATAAAGTTTGATATTTACATATATATATATATATACAAGAGGCTTAGTGCACAACTATAGTACAACTTCAATATACTCTAATTGTGGACTTGTTAAAGTCTTTCCACAAAGCCCTTTATGTATTTTTGATTAGATATGATATTAACACATTAGATATGATATTAACACATTAGATATGATATTAACACATTAGATATGATATTAACACATTAGATATGATATTAACACATTAGATATGATATTAACACATTATGATATTAACACATTAGATATGATATTAACACATTAGATATGATATTAACACATTAGATATGATATTAACACATTAGATATGATATTAACACATTAGATATGATATTAACACATGTACTATATGGATTAGTACTTGCCCGCCTTCTTCCAAGCTACAGGTACTCCTAGAGCAGTAAATAAAGATGTTATTTCACACCATTGCAGCAAGGAGAGATTATTTGAAAACATGTTTAAACAATGATAAGTCTTAAAAGCAAACAAGACAAATAGACAATACCAGCAGTAAAGATATTTTTTTTACGACATAACCTTCATTTGCCACAGCCATAGCTTACATATCATTGTCACAAAATAAGGAGTGTCTTATCGATAGCTATTTTTGCAAGATAGTGAAAGAAAAATATTCCTTCATTCAGTTTGTTGGCTTATAAATTATAAGGTTTAACCCTGTGTCAACAATTCTTCAATTATGTTATGTCTTTCCTGGATTTACCAGTACTAGGCTAGTGCTCTGAAGTGTCTTGCTAAAGGACACTCCCAAGAAACCAGTTGTACCGAGACCTTGACCCCAAAGTTTTAAGATTGCCGTGCCCTGAAGAACACTTCCTTTCATTAAAACTATTTCCAACATTTTACCTCTGTAAAGAAAGAACAATATTGTCTGCCTTATGCAATACCTCATGAGGAACTATGATTAATTGGAAAAGCACAAAATATACAGTATTATCAAAACTTCAAACTTTGATTTTGAAACAGGTAGAAATCAAAATTTCAAAGGGAGAAAGTTCTCAATACAAACAACGACTTATTGAAGAAGAAAGAATTTGACTCTGACATTTCCATAATCTTTTCCCTTATATGAAATTTCTCAACTGTTGATAATTGGAAGCATGAAAAGATGACAATTACATGTATTTAGTAAGGTAAACTGCAATTTCTTTGTTATATTGAGGTAAAACAATTGTCATAAAAGTGGAAATCATTGCCATAATTTCAGCTGCATGTCCATCAAAAATAGTAAATATGTTGCAATGGGCTTAGTTACATCAATTAAATTTAGCTTCGGTCTACAAAATAATTTCACAACTCTTAATTTTAATTCTAATTTCAATCCTAACTGTAATGCCCAAAATTTCTTCTATTTCAAAATGAATTTTTTCAAAAATAATTGTGTCCGATGAACAATTAGTTCTTTTAAAAAGTGTCCTTAATATTCTTTTGTCACAAAGATTTGGAAATGTCTGCCTTAACTTTCAAACAGTCTGTTGTGCAGATATACCATTTACATTTTGACGTTCATCATATTTGGTAACAAGAGGGCTCCAATTGATACTCAATGTTTGCATAGACATTAATGGATTGGTGGCCTTTTCATTCAAAGAAAAAACAACAACCTTGAATCAAACTTAAATCTTAAAAGATAGTTTTCAAAGTCGTATCATTATTAAGTTAGATATAAAGCCTTGTTTTCCATACATATCTTCCCAATCTTATGTGGTTTGTGGGCATCCATTTCCTGCAAATCAAATTTTAACATCAACTATAAAAGGTCATCTCATGTTAAACTGAACAAAAGCTCTACAGCCGCAATTAAATCTATCAATGCAGATTGAGTGTTCAGTGCAAAACTACAGCAAATACTTCACATTTGTGAAGCAGTTGCTATAGTCTTGCATTAATCTCTCGAGATACAAGTGGTAGTAGTAGTATGGTAAATGTGTCAAACATGTCTCAATTCTTTACTATTCATGTCAAACATAGTTTTAAGATATTGCTATTAAAGACTAGTAAGCTTTCACCAAAAGCAGGAAAGAAATCTGTTAACATGGATACAAGTATTGCAGTATTGTTAGGGTAATGGTGTAAGGCAATATTTATATTTGAGCTATACATATGGACCAAGTTTACAGTTAATCCCTTTATGGAAAAATAGATCTACCGTACATTTTGAACTCAATAATAAGAAGTTCTGACATGTGGTTGGATCAACAAATAGACTGCTCTCTTATGGACTGCTGGTGGCTCTACACAGCGCTTGCCGGCAAAGACATAGCGCTTAATCGCAAATTATTTACCCTCAATGACAAAGACATAACCCTCAATGGCAAATTCTCAGCTCTCAGTGACAAAGACATAGTCATCAATGGCAAAGACATAACCCCCAATGGCAAATGCTCAACCCTTAATGGCAAAGTCTGGACAGTAATGGCAAAGACCTAGCCCCAATTGCAAATGTTTTACGGTCAATACTTAGCCCTTAATGGTAAAGACATAGTCATCAATGGCAAAGACATAGCCCGTAACAGCAAAGACATAGCCTTTAACGGCAAAGACATAGCCCTCAATGGCAAAGACATAGTCCTTAATGGCAAAAACATAGTCCTTAATGGCAAAGACATAGCCTTTAATGGCAAAGACATAGCCTGTAACAGCAAAGACATAGCCTTTCATGGCAAAGACATAGCCCTCAATGGCAAAGACATAGTCCTTAATGGCAAAGACATAGTCCTTAATGCCAAAGACATAGTCCTTAATGCCAAAGACATAGCCTTTAACAGCAGACATAGCCTTTACGGCAAAGACATAGCCCTAAATGGCATCAACAGCCTTAAAAAGCAAAAACATAACCCTTAATGGCAAAGACATAGTCATCAATGGCAAAGACATAGCCCGCAACAGCAAAGACATAGCCTTTAACGTCAAAGACATAGCCCTCAATAGCAAATACAGCCTTAAGCCACAAAGACATAGCCATTAATGGGAGGCATAGTCCTTAATGGCAAAGACATAGTCCTTAAAGGCAAAGACGTAGCGCTTAATGGCAAAGACTTACCCTTAACAGCAAAGACTTAGCGCTTAATGGCAAAGACAAGCCTTTAATGGCATAGACATAGTCCTTAACAGCAGAACCATAGATGGCCCTTAACAGCAAAGCCATAGCCCATTAAGGCAACTTCTTAGCCCTTAATGGCAGTTAAGCCTAGGTTCTTCTTTTCCCGTATTTATGACCAGTAGGGCATCGCAATAAATTAATCTACAGTTGACATATTAATTAAAAACCTAAATAAAAAAAAGACAGGTATTAATCGCAGTCACACGAATGTTTTGGACATGTGCGCCCGTAGACTGTGATTTCTCTGCCAAGTGTTATAAAGCATGCATTTACCAACAGAACCAGAAAGTTATGGTCAACTTATACATGGTACGCAATGTGGCTATCATTGGCAAAAGTAGGGGAGAAAAGCATCTTCTTCGGACATAAGATCGTAAACATTGTTCACATGACATCCCCGCCTTGATACCATCTGCTCGAAAAACACATAAATTTGCACTAGGGATGGGGTAAAGGAATATCGGGATAATAACTAAGTTTTCCATGTGATCAAAATATTATAATATTAATTTATCCTGTCACTAGTGCCATTTTGGGACCGATAACTAGGTACCGTATAACATTTGTGATATCCGGCACTAACCATGTAACACATGCACGTGACGAATCATGACGTCATAAGGACGAAATGACGTCATATTTACATCATTCTTTACTTATTTTTTTCTTTTTTTCTCGTGTTTTATTATTGCATCTTGTTTGTTTGAAATACATAAAGGTAACAGGATAAATAGAATAGATGGTTGGTGTCTTTGAATGGGAAAAGTTATCGGGCTCGGCATCGGAATATTATCCGTTTCGCCTTCGGCTCACCGGATAATATTCCTAAGCCTTGCCCGATAACATTTCCGATTCACGACACCAACCATCTATTCTCTATATATCTAGTGGTTATTTGGTATGATGTTAGAGGATAAATGAACAACAACATTAGGATGGAATAGGGAGAGTAACGGTTACTTGTGTTTGTATTACCTACCCTACGTATATCATGCTGTCAGACCCCACATAGGTCACGCTTCATGAAAGAGGAAATAAAAACAATCTAAACATGTACTCTGTGTAAGATTAACCCTTTACCAAACGCCAAATTTTTGGACTGTCCCAAATTGAAAGAGTTTGCAAAAGACATCTCAAAATGTGATGAAATCGAAAAGCAATTTTCTGAAAGGGGGTCAAACATTGTGGGAAAAGGAGAAATTGCTTGTTTTATGAGCAATCTTGCTTTTTCCCAAAATGTTTTCCAGAGTCTTCTGCAACAAACTGATCAAATGTAGGTATTTGGTAACGGGTTAAAACACTAGCTTTGTATCTTAAGATCGATGTCTGTAAATAACACATATCAAGGGTTCAATGCAAGACTATAGTAAAATGCTTCACATTTGTGAAGGACTTACTATGGTTTTATACTGAACCCTTCGAAAGTGTTACCTACAAACATATTACAGACTTCATTAGTTAATTACAGACCTGGCGCCAGTAGGTTGAAGTTGAATCAATCGGATGCTTAGTGTAACGACATCAAAATAAATCATTCTTTTATATATACTAAGAAGGCTTGGTAATGAGTTATATATGGGTCTGTTACTTAAAATAAAATAAAAAAAAAAAAAGAAAATGACAAAGTCTTGTTTTGATGGAACTCATCAGAATTGTCTCTGTGAAACGATTCTAATGAGTACCAACAATATAGGATTTAGAGATGCAATAAAGAAGATAGCTATAGAATATGTCTTCTATATGGCCTCTGATCTAGTTCTATCTTACATATCTTTCATGGTGGGCTAGAATATTGAGCATGTTCAGGGGGCTTTTTGTCTTTAAATTGGGAAGAGGCCAAGGCTTGCTTATTTTGGGAAATTGTATCGATGAAATTGCTAAATTTGGGAACCAATAAGCTAGTCTGACTTTGAATTTTTGAGAAAACTACATGATTTTAAAAAAAAAATCCAATTGGGAGGATTGCTTTAATTGGCCAATGATATATAACATGAAAAAGCCCTGATATAAGATTGTTTTACACACAAAACCTTTTTTGCGGGAACATTGTCTTGTTGTAATGATTCTAATGAGCACCAACAAAAAAGGATTTAGAGAGGCAATAAATAATTTATTGAGGGGAGTACCGCACTTCTCTGAAACTACAATGTCATCTTTCATCATGCGCATCTTCTAGCAATAGCTAGATCCAATACATTTTTGTCTCACGGCTATGAAACAGATTTATGTCTCACAACAAAAATAAACTCATAATTCTTTAATAAAAAATTGCTTCATATTCTACTTTGTCTGATAAGGTCCTATCCATTTCCATATACAAAGACTATTTCTTAATTTAAATGCCACACCAAGGTTTCTTAACCGTTTCCCTAACAATAACGACATTTGACAACTTTGTTGCAGACGACTTTAGAAAACATTGTGGGAACAGGAGAAATTGCTTGTTAAATAACGAGCAAATTTTCCTTTTCCCAAAAGTTTTTCAGCTCTTTCTAAAAAATATTGGTCAATTTCATTACATTTTGAAATGTCGTCTGCAAACTCTTCTAATTTTGGACAGTCGAAAATTTGTTGTTTGGGAAAGGGTTAATCAAAATGCCTCACCAAGGTTTCTTAAATAAACCAAACTCAAAGACAAAGTTATAAGTTTCTGATATACATGCAAACTAAGGGGGAAAAAAAATATGCTCAATATCAATGGATGCAAATGCATGCAAAGAACTCTTATTATGCAAACTTCAATTGTTTTCCAAAAACTGTGTCATGGATGTACTTTGTCTAAAATTTCTAAAAATAGATTTTTGTATCATCTGCTTTCAAGAACCTTAAATATCTGCTTAATTTATTAAGGTAAGATACTCAGAGTATCAAACAGGTTAGCTCATAGGCCAGCTGCCAAGAAAATCTTTCAGCTACATTGAAGCCGCAGTACACATATTCATAATTCCTTGGTTGCCAAGTATTTGTCCAGGAAACAATGTTTTCCTAAAGGACACTTAAAATGCAATAAATGATCTCAAATCCAAACCACTAAACCATGCAGATGTAAGTCTCTTTAGGAAGAGAGAAATCTATAATATTTACCGTAACTGGCTTTTAGGTTTGTCCTCCAACTCGCGTAGATTTCCTGTGCTGTATGAATGGTAAGAGGATCCACCCATGTCACACTCCCCGCCAATTCCTTGATCGCTCGACGCACTTCCTCTACGACGAGGCTGAGGACTTGAGACAAGGTTCTTTTTCCGGTTACTTCCAAAGCTTAGGAACCTGTGTATTGATACAAATAAAGTACAAACTAATGTGCATTTTCATTTCCAGCATTAGAAATTCGATCATTGAGAAAAAAGCCCCCCAAAAACCAAGAAATCTGTGGAATTTTAGGAATCCCAAAGTTTGAAAATGAAAATCCATCTATACATCAGATCCAAATTGAAAGCAGCAGCTGATGGCAATTAAAATTCATGAAAAATATCATTATGTTGGGGACATTTTTGCCTTCTATTAGTATTTCTGGGAATCTGATGTTTGATAAAAGATTGAAAACAAAAATTGAATATTATTGGAAGCAGACGTTTAACCCTTATAGTGCTGGAATTAACTTCATGCTTATGCATTTACAGGTTAGATCCAGGCCAGCATTACATTCACAAATAAATAACTCCCACTGACAATCAAATTTGCAGAGTTCTGTAAACTCTCGAAAGCAGGATTTAACAACTACTTAAAGACTACTGAGCTAGAAAAACAACTCTCTTACACAGTTGTTAGAATTTGCATTCACAGCACTGAAAGTAGGTGTGTACATTTCAGTAACAGTCAGTAGTGAAAGCAAAAAAATTACCTTTTCTTTGAATAGTGATTCTGGGCTGTTTCCAGAAGAACTTTGTACTGGTCTGATCTGAAGAATCTTGAGTAGGAATCCTTCTTCATGAGTGCATACACATGGTCCATGGCTGGCTGGAAAACGAACCTAAAATACAAACACATGCACCTTTCATGATTGGAAACTAACATATATACTAATACAGACCTGGGTACCGTTTTACCAAGCATTTTATGCTTAAAATTTGTGCAAGTACAAAATGACATTCCCTTTTATTTCAATAATGAGCTAAGCATATATTGCAAAGTAGCACATCATTGGAATCGTCTCTCCGAGCAACTTCCAGTAACGTCTCACATAGCAATAGTGTACTTCCATTTAGGATTATCAGTTTTGACTAACGCAAATATTTCCCCTAAGTAATACAGTACCCTGTTTCCCTTTTTACTAAGCAACTCAAGGAAAACATTTGCATGCGTAAATCAGAACTGATAAAAATGGATAGTATCTTATAAGAAAGTACAATATTGCAATGTGACACGTCATTGGAAGTGACTCGGAAAAACGATTCCAATGATGTTTTATTTTTCCAAAATTGCTCAGCCCAATATTGAAATAAGAGGGAATGTTGTTTTAAAGTTATACCAATTTTAAGCATAAAGTGTTTAGTGAAATGGTACGCTGGTTCCCGTTTTAATAAACATTTGCTTAGGTTCTATAAAACATTCCCTTTTATCTTACTATTAAGATTAGCAACTTTGGGATGTACATGTAATTGGAAGCGTCTCACAATAAATGTTCGGAAATATACATTTATACTAACACAGACTACTAACACAGACCTGGTTAGTGTTTTACTAAACATCTTATGCTGAAAATTCGCATAGGTTCAATACAACATTCCGTCTTATTTCAATATTATTGAGATAAGCAGTATTGCAAAGTAACACATTATTAGGAGCAAATGGTGCGTTTTTCTAGCATTCCATAGCTGATGCGGCAAGGTCATGTATCATGGAGGAGGGGAAAAATCACAGCTTGTTAGGTAAATGCTTAAAATATTAGACCAATCTATGACAAATTGGTTGATTTGTTGGATTAGGATCAACCCTTATAGTGCTGGATTGGACTTCATGCTTATGCAAACAGGTTAGTTCCAGGTCAGCCACCAAGCAAATTGGTGGCTGGCCTGTGATCTAACCTATTTGCTTCTCTGAGTATCTTTCCTCAACAAAATTAAGCCGGTATTTAAGGTTTTGAAAAGAAGATTGACACAAAAATCTTTTTTTAAGGAAATTACCCAGCGTTTTAAGGATTAAACCTGAGCATAATTGATCAGTGGTTAGAGCTGAATAAATCATGTTCCATAGACTTTATTGCAAGTCTGAAAATACGTTGGTTGAGCAGGGACTTGAACTCATGACCCCTATATTCCGTGTCAGACACCCTACGAACTGTAATTTAAACTAAAAGGTAATAAGGTTTGGCTTAAACAAACTGGTTTCTCTTATTTTTTGCTGTAGGTCCTTCAATGTGTTTAATTGTGAACTAAGGATTTATGGTGAAAGGGGGGTGGGGCACAATGATTTTTTTTTTTTATTTAAATCAATGGGCTTTTTTGACCCAAACTTAAAAATCAATGGGTTTTTCTATAAAAAAAAAGGTTAAAACGAATAAAAGTAATGAGTTTTTAGGAAATTTTATGAGTGTTTTGGGGCCAAAAATTATCACTGGCCGGGCATGTGATTGATTATATCAGAACAATATGTGAAATATGCTATGTATAGAGAGATTATAACATAACATGAAACTTATTTATAAACAGTTGTCTTGTGAAAGGTTATTTTTTGTGAACAGTTCCCATTTATACTTGCCTTGCATCCATTATGCTATTCCTGTGATAGCAAGGAAAGAAATGTAGGTCATATCATCAGATGATAGCATAAAATGAAGCATCGGAGTAACTAAAACCTATTAAATTGTTTAAATCATTTTAATCCTTCTAGTGGTATAAGATTTTTTTTGCAATGATTGGCTTATAAATGGTAAACCTTTATATGGCTGGAATGAACTTCATGCTTATGCAAACAGGTAAGATCACAGGCCAGTTGCCAATTTACTTGGCTGCTGGTCTGTGATCTAACCTGTTTGCAACTTTGAGTATCTTTCCTCATCAAATTTAATCAGATTTTTTAAGGTTTTGGAAAGCAGACAACACAAACATCTATTTCTATAAAATCACCCAGCATTCTAAGGTTTAAAGATTAACAATTTTAAATGAAAGAAAGGCTTCATACTCAAAATTTAACCATTTCCCCAAATAAGAATTTGTGAACAGTCCAAACCCGAAGCAACAGATAATGTATAAGGAGATTGTTTTTTTTTCTTTGGCCTTCCATAGAAACCATTATGGCAAAAGGGTAAATTGTCAACAAGATCAATTTGTCCTTTTGTTGAAATGATTTCCTATATTTTCTGAAGCAGGGGCCCGTTTTACTAAACAGTTTACGCTTAAGATTTGCGTAAGTCTAAAACAACAAGTCCTTTTATTTCAATATTTGGCAAAGCAATATTGCAAAGTAACACATCATTGGAATCGTCTCTCCGAGACGCTTCCAATGACGTGTCACATTGCAATATTGTACTTTCATTGAAGATATTATCCATGTTAATCAATTATGACTTACGCAAACATTTTCCGTAAGATGTTTAGTAAAACGGGCCCCAGACGCATCAACATGAGGTACAATGGAATTAGGAGATTTAGCACGAAATAATATATCAAAGTTTACCTGTCATTTCGTGAAGACCCCGACTTCAAATTGTTCATCACAATTTCTAGAGTTTTACAGTCAATGTTCACTTCACGTGGGGCACCAGATGTGAGGTATTCACTGAAAACACACAAACAAATTCGTTAAGTAAAACGCATTATCAGACTTAGTTTTAAACTTATTTATTTTACATTGATTGTGACAGAAGCTTGAAGATTATTAAATTCACACTCAACCACTGCTTCCTTGATACTACACAAGTATTCACACCGATTTATGTGTTAGTCCCTGCAATTTCCCCTAACAAGGATTCGAACCGAGGACCCTCGGTACAAGAGGCCGTTGCTCTACCACTACACCACTGTCTCATATTTGAATTTTTTACATACCAGTTAATATTACAAAGACATTCTTATCACACGGATCAAATCACACAAGACTGATAAAAATAAATACAAATTACCACGCAAGCAAATATGGGTCACATAGGAACATATGACGTCAACGAAGATGCTTAATGACAATATATCTAATAAAAAAAATTTAAAAAAGGATACGTTTAATATACATGCATCACCTTTCAATTTTCTCTGTCAATTTAATGACCTATGATATGGGACAGGACACTAGCTACTTGCAGGCCTGGTCAAACCATGGTATGGAAATATAACAAAACAATTGTGGTATTAACTCTTGAGAATGCTGGGTAATTTTCTAGAAAATGATTTTTGCATTGTCAGCTTTCCAAAACCTAAAGTATCTGCTTAATTTTGATGAAGAAATTTATTCTATAATCGGTAAACCCATACAAAACCAGGGATGTTATTCATTTTTGGAGTAAGAGGCCAACTTACGATTTGAGGAGGCCAATCAAGCAAACAACCAACAAAAGTAAGGAGTCACTTATGACCAGTAGACCACCTATCATATTTTTTATAATTTGAGCCGACCGAAAAAGTCATTTAATTCAGTCAAATTAGTCGCCAGCTGGCTCTTCATGACAACCCTGCTTGAAAATGCAAAAAAGCATAAGAAAATAATTCAAACATCTTACCTTTCAATTTTCTCCTTCAGCTTTATGACCTGGGACAAGGGACATTAAACCAGCTGCTTGCAGGCCTGGTCAAACCCAGAAACCCAAAACAATTGTGGTATTACACTCATACAAAATGCAAAAGAAAAACCACCAACAAGATAATTCAAACATCTAACCTTTCAATTTTCTCCTTCAGCTTTATGACCTGGGACAAGGGACATTAAACCAGCTGCTTGCAGGCCTGGTCAAACCCAGACACCCAAAACAATTGTGGTATTACACTCATACAAAATGCAAAAGAAAAACCACCAACAAGATAATTCAAACATCTAACCTTTCAATTTTCTCCTTCAGCTTTATGACCTGGGACAAGGGACATTAAACCAGCTGCTTGCAGGCCTGGTCAAACCCAGACACCCAAAACAATTGTGGTATTACACTCATACAAAATGCAAAAGAAAAACCACCAACAAGATAATTCAAACATCTAAGTTTTCAATTTTCTCCTTCAGCTTTATGACCTGGGACAAGGGACATTAAACCAGCTGCTTGCAGGCCTGGTCAAACCCAGAAACCCAAAACAATTGTGGTATTACACTCATACAAAATGCAAAAGAAAAACCACCAACAAGATAATTCAAACATCTAACCTTTCAATTTTCTCCTTCAGCTTTATGACCTGGGACAAGGGACATTAAACCAGCTGCTTGCAGGCCTGGTCAAACCCAGACACCCAAAACAATTGTGGTATTACACTCATACAAAATGCAAAAGAAAAACCACCAACAAGATAATTCAAACATCTAACCTTTCAATTTTCTCCTTCAGCTTTATGACCTGGGACAAGGGACATTAAACCAGCTGCTTGCAGGCCTGGTCAAACCCAGACACCCAAAACAATTGTGGTATTACACTCATACAAAATGCAAAAGAAAAACCACCAACAAGATAATTCAAACATCTAAGTTTTCAATTTTCTCCTTCAGCTTTATGACCTGGGATAAGGGACATTAAACCAGCTGCTTGCAGGCCTGGTCAAACCCAGAAACCCAAAACAATTGTGGTATTACACTCATACAAAATGCAAAAGAAAAACCACCAACAAGATAATTCAAACATCTAACCTTTCAATTTTCTCCTTCAGCTTTATGACCTTGGATATTGGACAGGAGACAAGCTGCTTGCAGGCCTGGTCAAACCCAGAAACCCAAAACAATTGTGGTATTACACTCATACAAAATGCAAAAGAAAAACCACCAACAAGATAATTCAAACATCTAACCTTTCAATTTTCTCCTTCAGCTTTATGACCTTGGATATTGGACAGGAGACAAGCTGCTTGCAGGCCTGGTCAAACCCAGAAACCCAAAACAATTGTGGTATTACACTCATACCAAATGAAAAAAACAAACCACCAACAAGATAATACAAACATCTAACCTTTCAATTTTCTCCTTCAGCTTAATGACCTGGGATATTGGACAGGAGACAAGCTGCTTGCAGGCCTGGTAGAAGAGGATGTTCTCCAGACTGTACTCCTTCTTTAGAAACATTTCAAACTCCTGGCGGCCCCTGCTGTCATGCAACAGTTCCTCAAAACTCAAACCCCATTTCTTTATACGCATCAAGAACGGAACTTCAATGCTGGAAAATGGAACACATATTAAAGTCCCTGGACATCAAAATATTATTTTTTCGGAACTTACCAAAATAAAAGAATACACATTAATTTAATAATTCAGCAGAGAATTCCTTTAAATACTAGCCTTTTTTTCTTCTTATTTTATGCAAATCCGGTGACATGTAATAGTTAAAGCGCGCATATATGTCAAGCTAAAAATAACTGGCCCGTGATACTCAGAATACACTGTGAAAGCAAACATCCACGCTCTTGCAATGAAGTGTTTACATCAAACTAGCTTGAATAACATATGGTTGGCAATGTAGAATTCATACAGAAAAAAAGACAGAGTATATGGGTAACCTATGACCATACAGTGTATGTATCATCCAGTTAGTGATGTCATGGTTTTTTCCCCATCATTATCTACATTTATAGAGCGATTTTGGTGACTTTATTTTTATAAATACTTGTTTGGAGCAAAGCTGAATACCATACGCCAATTCAACATTTTACATATACATTTCTATTGATTGATGTCCAGGAACTCATTTTTTTTTTATCAATGTTGTTGTAGCAGGTATTTGATAACATTGTGGCAAAATGAAATTGGCTTATCATGAGCTATGTCATGTTAAACCTATTACCAAACAATAATGACATTTGACTAGTTTGTTGCAGACGACTCTGAAAAACATTATGGGAAAAGGAGAAATTGCTCTTAACGAGAAATTTCTCCTTTTTCCCACAATGTTTTCTACCCTATCAGAAGATTATTTTTTCAATTCATCACATCTTGAAATGCCGTCTGCAAACTCTTTCAATTTGTGAGTCGAAAATTTGGCGTTTGGTAAAGGGTTAATGACAACGGTCTAATATTTGATGGAGTTTTTCTTCTTTTGGTATTCGATTTCATATTATTGTTCGGCTCATAATTCATCATACATCACTTTGAGGCTTCTACACTAGAATAATTTAGAAGAGATTCTTAAAAGCACTCTTAACAGAAGATTAAATACTTAGACTGTGTACCAGTCTTTCATCTATAGAATATACAGACAGGTATGGTACAAATATACCAGGCAGAATTCTGGCTGGTAATGGAAGGAAGGAAACCAGCAAACTGTCCTTTAAGATGAACATTTGCTGATTCAAACGAGTAGTTGGCCGTGATACAGTTATCTTCATGGAAATATTGGTCAAAACAGACTCTCAAACTCATACTATCTAAACCCCTGAGTTTACTTACTCATCCCTGTTTATCTCCCAAATTGTTTCATCATCAGAAACCCATGGATTACTTATAGTGTTGTTATTGTCTAAGAGAGGATCAAACTCCAGGTACTGTTCAACACGCTTCAGCATTCTGAAAGCAAATACAATAAAATTATCTTGGTGAACAATTTCTCCATTTGACATTGTGTTACCAGATGATGAAATATGATTAGGCTTTTCCAACCTTATAGTGCTGGAACCGACTTCATACTTATGCAAACAGGATAATCCAGGACAGCCGGCAAGTATCTTTCCTCAACAAAATTAAGCAAATTTTCAAGGTTTTGGAAAGCAGACAACACAAAAATCTAGTTTCAGAAAATTACCCATCATTCTAAGGTTTAAACAGTTTATCAAATGAGCATCACTTAAAATTGCAAAAATATATAGTAAAGTCCTTTATTATCTTAAACCTATCACTTAAAATTGCAAAATATATAGTAAAGTCTTTTATTATCTTAAACCTATCACTTAAAATTGCAAAATATATAGAAAAGTCTTTTATTATCTTAAACCTATCACTTAAAATTGCAAAATATATAGAAAAGTCTTTTATTATCTTAAACCTATCACTTAAAATTGCAAAATATATAGTAAAGTCTTTTATTATCTTAAACCTATCACTTAAAATTGCAAAACTATATAGTAAAGACTTTTATTATCTTTAACCTATCACTTAAAATTGCAAAAATATATAGTAAAGACTTTTATTATCTTAAACCTATCACTTAAAATTGCAAAAATATATAGTAAAGTCTTTTATTATCTTAAACCTATCACTTAAATTTGCTTTGCGATTTAAAACACCATAAGCGGACAATTCCAGAAACAATTGTGACAAAAGGAGAAATTACTTGAAACAACAAGAAAATCTAATTTTTTTATCACTTTATTTTGAATCCCAATTCAAATCACAAACCAGTATTCACAATTCAAATACTCACATTTTTATAGATTCTGAGAACTTCATGCGTGACCGTTTTTGTGCCTTTCGAAGATATTCAACCTGCAATCAATAAAATCATGCATTATTTCTTTAATTACAACTTATTTCACTTATACATTTTAATCCAATTCTCCATAACGCATTACCAAACAATAATGCCATTTGACCAGTTTGTTGCAGATGACTCTGGAAAACATTGTGGGAAAAGGAGAAATTGCTCGAAACGAGCAATTTGTCCTTTTTCCACAATGTTTTCTGCCGTTTCAGAAGATTATTTTTCAATTAAATCATATTTTGAAATGTCGTCTGCAAACTCTTTTAATTTTGGACATTGAAAGTATGGCGTTTGGTAAAGGGTTAAGGGAGGTATTCTCCATGCTGATGCATGGATTGAGGATGGTTCAATTTATAAACTATTGGGTCTTTCATGATGAGCCTTGCATTGTAATGTGACTGATGCAGTCATCAACATCATCACCATTATCCCCATCATCATCATCATCATCCATTTTAGATTAAACAGGCCATTTACTAATCCATTGGCAAGGGTGAGGCCTGCTTGTCTGGTCGAGAGCGCAACCTTCCCCTCCATGTCTGAAGATCCCGTGGGTTGGTACGAGCAATTTCTCCTTTTCCCAAAATGTTTAATGCCCTATCAGAAGTTTAATTTACAATTTCATCACATTTTGAAGTGTCGTCTGCAAACTCTTTCAGTTTGGGACAGTTGGAAATTTGGCGTCTGGTAAAGGGTTAACATACAAACGAAATGTTAAAAGCAGTAAGCCTTACTTCTTTCATCTTTAACACTTTGTTCGTTTTCTTCCTGGTCAACATCTGACTCTTCAGGAAACACCTGCTGGGGCCCTCCTCCAAATGATGGATTTGGTTGGGCTGAAAAACACAAGGGAAATAATTAATTTTTGATAAAGGGAGGTGATTCAGTTCATAAAGGGAGGTGATTCATTTTCATAAAAAGGAGGTAATTCATTTTTATACCTTTGCATCAAGAGTCATGGGAAATATGACAATCTTTCACAGAATTCAATAAATACTGGCAATTTTAGGTATCCTTTCTAGACTTCTAATAATGCTAAAGGAAGTTTTCTGGATAAAAAATGGGATACTAATAGGCAGGAAGGAAATTGTCACTGTGCATAAAAACACGACAATCATGACTACTCTTTAGTTTTATATAGTTTTTTGTAGAATACGTCATTCTTTGGTCATGTGACTTCCTTAAAGCCACATAAAAGGAGAAAAGAACAAATAAATTGATAAAAAATATATGGAATTCTTTTATTATGTTCATGAAAGTCATGAGAATTAATTTACTGATGCATTAAGACCCTATCAAATAGACTCCTTAAACATAAGTTATTTTGTGCTTGAAATATAGAAGTCTCCAATTCAATCATGTTTATCAACAACCTGTTTGTTTACATATTCAAAATAACGAATTCTGATTGGTTGGTTCAAACATTTGTGTATCAACTGTCAAGGTCAGGGGTCAAAAATCACACAATTAAACTGGTTAATCTGTGTTATTTCTTGTTGGCTTTCACGTTTAAGTTGTGCTGATGGTTGTTTTTGGTGATAACTATTTGAATCTGACCAAAGGGTTACCAAATGATATAGTTTGATAAAGCATTAATCTCCTTTAATGTGCCTTTAAGGAGATGCATGATCAACAAGTTATGAAATTTGAAAGATATATAATTTCTAGGATGCATATTTTACATGTAAACATGCTTTTATTTCCTTCTAATTTAGCCAGTGACTGTTGTGTTTTAAATATTTAACATCTTTAACATTAATTAAAGAGCCTAGTAAAATGTGGTACACAACTGAAATAAAACAGAAGACAACTTTTTATTAACCCCCATAGAATGTTGATCAATTTTCTAAAAATATGTGTCGTCTGCTTTCCAAAACCTTAATTATCTGCTTAATTTTGATGAGGAAAGATACTCAGAGTAGCAAACAAGTTAGAACACTGGCAAGCCGCAAAATTTCTGCTTGATTTTGGAGTGGAAAGATATTCAGAGTAGCAAACAGGCTATTAGCAGGCGAATTTACTTGGCAGCTGGTCTGGATCCAAACTGTTTGTATAAGCATAAAGTCAGTTCAAGCACTGAAAGGATTAAAGGTTAATCAACACTAAAAAATAATAATTTGCTAAAGCTATTGCTCATGGTCCATCTTTTTCAAAAATAAGCCCAAAAAACAAAAACAAACAAATATTTTCCTTGTTTGCTTTAATAGGGTATAAAAAAGTTGGCTATCAGATGCATCCCTTTGTACGTTTCTATTGGTCTACAGCTGCGTCTTTGTGCTTCCCAGCACTTCAAAAGCATTAACCCTTTACCAAACGCCAATTTTCGACTGTCCCAAATTGAAAGAGTTTGCAGACAACATTTCAAAATGTGATGGAATTGAAAACTAATCTTCTGATAGGGCAGAAAACATTGTGAGAAAGGAAGAAATTGCTCAAACAAGCAATTCCTTCCTTTCCCACAATGTTTTCCAGAGTCGTCTGCAATAAACTAGACAAATGTTGTTATTGTCTGGTAATGTGTCAAAAGAGGCAACTTGATGCAAAAAGGGAGGCTGTTCTATGAATATGCCTAAGGGAGGCTGTTCTATGAATATGAGTAAGGGAGGCTGTTCTATGAATATGAGTAAGGGAGGCTGTTCTATGAATATGCATAAAGGAGGCTGTTCTATGAATATACATAAGGGAGGCTGTTCTATGAATATGAGTAAGGGAGGCTGCTCTATGAATATGAATAAGGGAGGCTGTTCTATGAATATGAGTAAGGGAGGCTGTTCTATGAATTTGAGTAAGGGAGGCTGTTCTATGAATATGCGTAAGGGAGGCTGTTCTATGAATATGCATAAAGGAGGCTGTTCTATGAATATGAGTAAGGGAGGCTGTTCTATGAATATGAGTAAGGGAGGCTGTTCTATGAATATGAGTAAGGGAGGCTGTTCTATGAATATACGTAAGGGAAGCTGTTCTATGAATATGAGTAAGGGAGGCTGTTCTATGAATATGAGTTAGGGAGGCTGTTCTATGAATATGAGTAGGGGAGGCTGTTCTATGAATATGAGTAAGGGGGGCTGTTCTATGAATATGAGTAAAGGAGGCTGTTCTATGAATATGAGTAAGGGAGGCTGTTCTATGAATATGAGTAAGGGAGGCTGCTCTATGAATATGAGTATAGGAGGCTGTTCTATGAATATGAGTAAGGGAGGCTGTTCTATGAATATGAGTAAGGGATACTGTTCTATGAATATGACTAAGGGAGGCTGTTCTATGAATATGAATATTTTCATATCAGGGCTCAAAGCATGACTAAAGAAATCCTTCACATTTAATAATTTCTTGTTTTATGGTTATGTTGCTTGCTATTAAACATCTTGTATTAACAATTCCTTCCAGAGTGAACAACAAACATTCAACTTTTTCAATTTGAACAAGTCACAAATCATACATGACATGAAAGAATGACAACATTGGTATTGACTAACCACATCTGCAAAAGAAGAAATTTACTTATAAAGAAAAAAAAAAAAAATTCTGTCACAGTGATTTCTTTAATGCGCAACAGATATGTATCTTCCTTATTGAATAACCAATTCATTTCTAAATGAGTATCAAAAAATTTCCAAATACCCATAAATAATGCAACAAAACAAAAAGTATACATTAAAAAAAATGTACAGTATAATGAAAAAGCTGAAAGGTAAGAACATACTTTTTTCGAGTTATCATGGTGCTCTTTCTTTGTGACCTTTTGAGTCAATATCCTTCGTAGTTTGAGCGGATCTGATCCTTTAGAATCCATCAACGCCTCTATATCCACACTTTTAGGTCTATCTTTGGGCGGTGGGCTGCTATAGTTGATACTATGAAGGCTCTTCGGGTGTTTAGTTTTACTAAGCCCGGGGCTATAACTCAATGGCCGCGCTTTATTCAGCACGGGCTTCCTGTTCTCCCAGGCATCCAAGCTCCTGGGGCGCTTTATGACCCTAAAAGCCGAGGGGTCAAATGGCGCTATCAGAGGGGGTTGGTGCAATTGCCCGGAGACGGAAGTATCGCCTGATTCTTCAACAATACTCGGTAAAGATTTATTAGAACTCTCCTTTATCGGCATAGAATTACGGGACAGCTCATCTGTCATACACTTGTCATCAGCTGTTTGAAAGTCCTGGATATTGGAGGCGCCAAGTTCAATACCCTCTGGTGGCGCACTTTGTTCTTGCGCCCGAGATCCCGGGCTGTCCTCAGTACCACCGGGATGTGAGCTATTCTCATCCTGTTTGGGGGACGTGCCGGACTCCTCTTCATCAGCAGCAGCTGCTGATGATTTCTTTCTGACATCACCACAGTATACCTGTAGACTTTGTCTGTGCCACGGTTTCTCTTGGTCGGTAGTTCCCGGCTTTGGCTCGGCTGTGCTTGTGACACTTGTAAGTATGTCCTCTTCAGGTTTTGCAGATATACATCCACACATTTTTGGTATCTGGTTCAATTTAGTTAAACCATCACCCAGTTTGCATGTTCATTTATTAGTTTAATCTCCATTATAAAAATATTTCTTTTCTCCGATTTTGTAATTATCCTTTAAGCTGAATAATAACCAAACATTTGGCATAATTTTGAAACTTAAAACTACATTAAAGAAATGAAGTCGAGACTACACTAGTTATGTTAGTAATTTTAACCTAAGTAGCACCATTTGCTTCCTTATTCCCCACCATCATCATTAATAAAGTTACACTCAAAATCCTAATTTTAAAATAGTCTGGAACGAGCAACTACGTCCTTCTAAACTTTGTTATATCACACAATTATAGTTCATTCTAGTTGTTCAAAGTTGATCTTAAGTATTTCAAAAAGTACCACTAAACATTTAAACAGGAAGAGAAAACTTTGTGTGAACAGGAAGTTACCACCACTTCATCGCCATCTTACTTGTTAATCAGCTGAGGTCCAGATAGGGGCATTACATACAGACATTTAACCCTTAGAATGCTGGGTAATATTCTAAAAATAGATTTTTGTGTTGTCTGCTTTCCAAAAACTTAAATATCTGCTTAATTCTCATGAAGAAAAATTCTCAGAATAGCAAACAGGTTAGATGACAGGCCAGCCGCCAATTTACTTGGCGGCTTGCCTGGATCTAACCTGTTTGCATAAGGTTGCAGTCTGTTCCCAGACTATAAGGATTTACAGGCAGCTGTTTTCAACGCATTCCCCCCTTAAAGAAATTTAAGCCTAAACCAAATAGACATCATAACAATTGCATGATAAAAATACATTTTCCTTGTAATAATGGATAGAAACCATTGTAGCAAAAGGATGAATTGCTCATCAGGTGAAATGTGTCCTTTTGTCACAGTGGTTTTCAGTATACTACATTAGTGTTCATTTAAATTGAGGTACTATACAGCAAGGGTTTCCAAAACTTTAAATATCGGCCTTATTTTGATACTAAGAGTAGCAAACAGGTTTGATCACAGGCCAGTCACCAATTTACTTGGCGGCTGGCCTGGATCTGACCTGTTTGCATAAGCATGAAATGGGTTCCAGCACTATAAGGGTTAGCAAAGAAAATGTAAATTCCCTTTGCAGCAGACGTTTGAAATTTTTGTTAAAAAAGAAAGATTTACTTCTTATATGAAAATATTGATTCCATCACCATGTTTTCACACACACAAAATTCTGTTATATAAGAGGATTTATGTTTTTTTCTTATTTTATTACCATGTATTCAAAATTACTTTTTGTTCTGTCATATAAGCGAATTTATGGTTATCTTATTCAATTTAGTATTCAGTTACTATGTCGTCTGCAGCAACATTCACTAACAAGGGGGCCAAGTAAGGGGCACACTCAGGGAAAATTATCATAATCTTACTAAACATAATCAAACAATAACGACATTAAACCACTTTGTTGCAGATGACTCTAGAAAATGTCGTGGGAAAAGGAGAAATTGCTCATGACGAGCAATTTTTCCTCTCCCACAATTTTTTCTGCCTTATCAAAAGATTATTTTCCAATATCATCACATTTTGAAATGTCGTCTGCAAACTCTATCAATTTGGGACAGTCGAAAAATCTGGTGTTTGGTAAAGGGTGAATATACATCAAGCAAGATATAGATAGCAAAAACTCTTTTTATCAAATAGACTCATAACATTAAACAAATCATTTTCCCATTTATTAGCAAAAGCAATTTCAACCCTCCCTTTTAGAAAGCAATATGAGAAAAGGAAAATCACTAATGATGAGCAATTTCTCAAAAATACTTTTGTCACTTTGATTATCTGTTCAAAAATTGTCTTCAGGAAGCTGGGAAAATGTCAAGAAACTTTTTGAAAAATAATTTAACAACTGAAAATCACATGAGGGAGTTGCTTATAGAAACAAGTTATCCTTTTTCTGTTAGCCATTAGAATGCTGGGTAATTTTCTAAATCTAGATTGCTGTGCTGCCTGCTTTCCAAAACCTTCAATATCTGCTTAACTTTGACAAGGAAAGATACTCAGAGTAGCAAGCAGGTTAGATCACAGACCAGCCGCCAATTTAATTTGCAGATGGTCTGGATCTAACTTGCTAGCATAAGTATAAGTCGGTTCCAACATCCGAAGGGTTAATGGTATTAGCTCAATTTGACAAGGAGTTATGTTTATGTAATCTTATAAATGTAAAGTTCTCTTATCATTTGCACTTTCTGATGCATTATGGACTAATCACAAAAACTTCTCATGGAGTAAAGTGTCAAAATACCTAAACTAAGCAAAATTGGACAAGGAAGAATTCTGTCATTTGCACTTTCTGATGCATTATGGACTAATCACAAAAACTTCTCATGGAGTAAAGTGTCAAAATACCTAAACTAAGCAAAATTGGACAAGGAAGAATTCTGTCATTTGCACTTTCTGATGCTATTATCATGGACTAATCACAAAAACTTCTCATGGGGTAAAATGTCAAAATACCTAAACTAAGCAAAATTGGACAAGGAAGAATTCTGTCATTTGCACTTTCTGATGCATTATGGACTAATCACAAAACCTTCTCATGGGGTAAAGTGTCAAAATACCTGAACTAAGCAAAATTGGACAAGGAAGAATTCTGTCATTTGCACTTTCTGATGCATTATGGACTAATCACAAAAACTTCTCATGGAGTAAAGTGTCAAAATACCTGAACTAAGCAAAATTGGACAAGGAAGAATTTTGTCTTTTGTTTTCAAGTTTATCTTTTGTATTAATATTCTTTGCTATTAGTTTATCCCTCCATTCAACCCTTATAGTGCAGTACCAACTTCATGCTTATGCAAACAGGTTGGATGCAGACCAGCCACCAAGTCAACCTGTTTGCTACTCTGAGTCTCTTTTTTATATCAAAATTAAGCAGACAACACAAAAATCTGTTTTTAGAAATTAACTTTTGATTAAATTTGATTGAATTGTAATTATTTAGACTTGAAAGGGTATTTCTGGTATCTAATGCAATGTTTTGAATGTGTAGTTCACAGCCGACACACAAAACTCAAGATTGTTTCATAATGTGTTTAAGTTCAACAGTCGCACTTGACTCTTGACTATTATCTATATATGAATAAAAGAACTATTCAACAAATTTACTTTAAATACCACCATCAAGACATTCTAATTTCATACTTACCTTAATGAATATAGATTATTGAGACAAAAAAGACAGTGGATGTGGGAATAAACTCCTTCAGTGGTCAGAAATGCCTTTTTTTTGTTTTAGTGAAGCTTAGACATCTTTCATTTATTTGTATTTACATATATTTACAAACAATCACACCAACAATGACAATAACACATATAAGTGTTTTGTTTTGCAAGCAAAATTTAGTCAAATTATTTCCTTAACCCATTACTAAACAATAACGACATTTGACCAGTTTGTTGCAGAAGAGTCTAGATAACATTGTGGGAAAAGGAGAAATTGCTCTTAACGAAATTGCACATTTGAATTGTCGTCTGCAATCTGTTTCAATTTGGGACAGTCGAATATTTGGCATTTGGTAAAGGGTTAAAGAGGTAACTTTATGCATTTTTCCCTATAGCTCCAATGCTCCTTCAACTCTTGCAGCAAAAGGGCACTTAACACCCCTTTGTTCCAAGAACTGAAGTAGAGTTGGTACTTCATATTCACTGTTTTTTTGTCAATTTTGACTCAAGTAAGAAGTAGACCATACAAGTGAACATATATATTGCACTTATGTTATGATATAAGTTCCATCTAGTTTATTTGATTTAAGGAAACAATACTATTTCAACCTTTGAAACAAAGGAGTTTTCCAATCCTATGTGTTTTAGGAGATGGAGAAGAATTTGTACCTCCTGAATAATCACTTTATATGTATCAAAATGAATTGTCCAGTTTTCGCTTAGAAAGTACAACTTGTATATACAGAAACCTACAATTGTTAATCATATATTGACATAGAAGTAGTCGGTATGTGTTATCTTATAGTCTACTATAAGTGTTATGAGATTCTGTATATCTTTTTCTATACAACAATTCTTAACTGTAGATGCATTTTTTCTCTGAAATACTTGAACATTCATGCAATAAAAAAAAATATGCTCGTAATCTTCTTAAACATTGGGAATTTTCCAATTTCCATCTGATTGATCTTGAAGTAAAAATATTGTAAACGACTCTAAATTTATACTGTTTTTCTCTATTATCACATATTCTATTCCTAAAATTATATATTTCTGACCATTCACTAATTTTTTCATTCTAGAACCTATGATCTGTTTATCACTGAACACTCTGATAAAAATTTACACCAAAAAAACCATTATTACTTTATAAATTAAATTTATGTCAGAGACTTCTGATTCTGCTGTGGCTCATACCAGATATCTCCATTGTAAGAAATGTCTGTACATTCATCTATCATTAACATGCCAAGATGTGTGTTCTTAAACAAAATCATTACAAAGGGGAATAAAAACCCTCTTGACATCCTCTTACCAAGCAGCTGTTAGTAGAGTATCTTTATATAGGACATGCTATAGAGGAAGAAATACAACCTTTGAAGAGCACTGTTTCCACATCCCAACAAAATGAACATCAACTCACTCCCGTATAAGGTGTTTGGTTACAGATCAGAATTAAAAAAAAAAAATTGACAAAAATATGAAAAATAACATTTTTGTGATACTGAGCTCACACATTTATACAAGTCTTGGTGAAGTATAAAAGAAATGGATTTAACCAGTGACAACACAGTTTTCACTCAGAGCAACTCTCATACAATCTGATTGAAATTAGCTCCAAATCAATATTCCTACATTATCAATAAGGGCAATATCTTGTTCATGCATAACTAATAATTTAGGCACTTGTTCAGGCAAACATATTAAAAAGGGCACTCTTATATTAACTTGAGCACTTATACATGCATAACTAATAATATTGGCCCCTGTTCTTGCATATATATTAAGTGGGGCACTATTAATTTGGGCAATTGTTCATGCATATATATAAAATAGGGCACTTGTTCATGCATAACTACAAATAGGGCACTTGTTCATGCATAACTACAAATTTGGGCACTAGTTCATGCATAACTTTAAAAAAAAAATGAACACCAAGTCTTGTTTGTGCACAGCTAATAATCTGGCCCTTTGTTCATGCATATAAGTTTGGGAGCACATTCATGCATACTGGTAATTTGGGCATTTCTTCATGCAGAACTAATCATTTGGGCACTTGATGGTGCTTACATATACCAATTTCGGCACTTGTATGTATAGGCACTTTGTTCACGCATACCTAATGATTAGAGCACTTGCACATGTATATGTCTTGTCACAAAACATCAGTATGAGTTGACCTTTTATGGGATTCTTCAGATCCAATTAGTATATAATAAAGGAGATTAAGCAAGGAGCAAATTTCAATGAGACAGCCGCACAAACACACACAGTTTACTTACGGCAGGTCTTTGGACTTTCCAGAATGCCCTTTCTTGTAAATCATGTACAAACTTGTCATCTCGCTGCATACGTTTCACTTGCCTTTAAAACAGAAAGGAATCAAACATTTCTAAATGTGTATTCTTTGCAAGAACTTTATATATCAAGGGTTAAATGCAACAGTAACAGTAATGTACTGAATTTGTCTTCATTTCTTTTCGTGAACAAGATCAAAACTGTATAGATTCATCTGAAGACTTCACTCAAGGTCATCTTCTCTGGATCTTCACAATTATGTAAGAGGAAAGTGCTCTTTAAACCAAAAATCTGCAAACTAAGTACACAAGTAACTATTGCCAGTATAGTTTGAATGAATTTGTCTTCATAGTTGCGCACCAAGTGTGGATTAATGAAATGTTGCAAAGTAGACCAAGCCTCTAACATTATTTAAACTCGGGACCCTCGTCTCCTGAGGCCCACGCTCTATCTCTGGCCCATTGCCCTTCACAGGTATTGGAAGGGATCAAGGGAGCATAAACATGTAAACTGTTACAGGTATATAACTGAATCATGGTTGAAAATGGCATAGAGCCCTATATAAAATAACACAAAGTATACTTACCCAACATTTTCTATAGCCTGCTCAGTACAGAACCTTATCTTATCACAGAACACTAACTGAAGTTTGTTCAGGGCAGCCTGAAAATACACAGTTGAGGTTATATCACTATGTGAAATGAACAACAAAGTAAACATAAAAATATTCCATACAATGTGAAGATAACATGTTAATGTGTTCTCAATAACAAGACAAATTAGTCAATGTCAAATGCGCAAAACGCCTAAAGAAGTGTGACAACTTAAAATACACCAAGAGAACAATTAGGCAATGGTAAATACATATAGAGAATAATGAGTCCATGCAAAATACACCCAGTGAATAATGAGTGAATGTAAAATACACCTAGAGAATAATGAGTCAATGTATAGTACAAATAGAGAATAATGAGTCAATGTAAAATATTACTACATAATTATCAGTCAATGTAAAATACAACTAGGGAAAAATGAGTCATTGTAGAATACAACTAGAGAATAATGAGTCAATGTACAATACATCATGAGAATAATGAGTCAATGTAAAATAAAACAAGAGAACAATGAGTCAATGTAAAATACATTATGATAATAATGAGTTAATGTAAAATACATTTAGAGAGTAATGAGTCAATATAAAATACAATGAGAGACTAGAGAGTAATGAGTCAATGTAAAATACATCTAGACAGTAATGAGTTAATGTAAAATACATCTAGAGAGTAATGAGTTAATGTAAAATACATCTAGAGAGTAATGAGTTAATGTAAAATACATCTAGAGAGTAATGAGTTAATGTAAAATACATCTAGAGAATAATGAGTCAACATAAAATCAGGGATTTACGGGACGCAAGATCTTGAGTCTAATACCCATTAATCATTAGGTAAGACCCCTCAATTCACTCAACCTGCGTCCTCTGGGATGCAGCCATGTTTGTTATGCCTTTCATTAAAATCCAAAACTATGATAGAAAGGAAATGAGCTCTCTTTTAACCAATCGTATTGAAGGGGGTTGAAACAGTCCAATGGAATTTGTGTTACTATGTGCGCTATGCAGTCTCATCATTTCTCAATATGATTTAGACGCTTGTAACTCGATGGTTTCTCTTACAATCAACCGTCTAATGCCAGGGATGATATGAGTCTGCTAAAATGTCAAAACAATGACTTGATGTTCTACGATAATTGTTTGTCATCAAATTATATATATATATAAAGACAGGACCCCCATTTTTAATGCTGGGACCCCCAACATAATCAAAATTGAGTCCCAAGGACCCCGAATTAATCAGCATGATGTAAAACCCTGTAAAATACATCTAGAGAGTAATGAGTCAATGTAACATACATCTAGGGAATAATGAGTCAATGTAAAGTACATCATGAGAATAATGAGTCAATGTAAAATACAACAAGAGAAGAATGAGTCAATGTAAAATACATTATGATAATAATGAGTTAATGTAAAATACATTTAGAGAGTAATGAGTCAATATAAAATACAACGAGAGACTAGAGAATAATGAGTCATTGTTAAATACATCTAGAGAGTAATGAGTCAATGTAAAATACATCTAGAGAGTAATGAGTCAATGTAAAATACATCTAGAGAGTAATGAGTCAATGTAAAATACATCTAGAGAATAATGAGTTAATGTAAAATACATCTAGAGAATAATGAGTCAATGTAAAATACATCTAGAGAATAATGAGTCAATGCAAGATGTAGCTGTTAACAGTAACAGACAGGGCGATCATGTAATCAATGTTTATGATATAAAACAGATTGCAAATGGTGGTGCTCATAAATGAGCAGGTTTCATGCATTTTTCAGCAGATTACTTTCATTTCCCACTATTCAATATACACAAGGTTTCGAAGATAAATTTTCCACAACCCCCGATGGATGTTGTTTCCATTTTAGCCTCGTTGTTTGCTCCAAGACCTTGCAGAGAATTTCGAGTCAAAGGATGCCCTTTGACCAACACACACACATCTATCGGCTCGAAAATTCTCTGCAGGGTATATCGTAAACAGTGATCACATGATCATCCTGCCTTAATGCAAAATAAATAAAGGTCTCTTCCAAATTTAATAGAGAGTGTGCTAGTTTTCGATTTTGACATCTGCTGTTGCTTTTAATTTTGGACCAGTCACAACTTCAGATAAGGAAATCAAGTTTCTTCCTTGGTCAAGTGAAGTTAGTGTTATCTAACAAATTAGTTAGTGTCACCACTTGGCCCTCAATGGGTTTACACTTTGGGGAGAAAACTTATTTGAAACAGGAAATCATTTCAACTCTTGCCCTTATAATTCTTTTTGTGCGTGACTGGTCCAAATTCAAAACAAAAGCAGAAAATAATTCAGTTTATATGAAAAGTAACAATTTCTCTTTTAATGAGGGTGAAAAACGTTATGACAAAAGGAGAAACTACACACCACAAGCAGTTTCTACTTTTACCACATTTGTTTCTTCGGTTGAACCGGTATATAGCCTGTGTGTAAAACTGTGTAGACTTGTAGAAAAGGATTAATTCATTGCCAAATACACTCTACAACTTAAAAATCTGCAGCTTTATGACATAAATTTAGTAACAAAAGGAGATTTCATCTTCATGAAAAATAAATCCATTTTGTAAAATAAAACGCGCTGTCTAATACATTTCATAATCAAAATATGACCTTGATTGATAAGCCAAAACATGCCTGGATGGTAATTTACATGATATGCTTCAACTTTATGTCAATGTCGACGAAATTAAATCATTTTGCTATTGTTAAGGAATGCGCAAGCCTGCAAATCATTACTTGAGGCCTGAATTTTAACATCTTCAATATAGACAGAGAAGGAAAATTTCATGTTTGACAAATCCAAAAGTTCAACAAGCCGGAATGGGTCACATTCAGCAATGTTTTAACTCATTACCACCTAACGTCACATTCTTGCATCATGCAGCAGAGGACTTTAAAAAAGCATTGTGGCCAATGGAGAAATGGATTGTCACAAGCAATTTCTCCTTTTGCCACCATGCCTATTCAATCTATTCACATATCACAACAACAGAACTGAAAGGTTTTTCACATGTTTACAAAGCTTTTCTGAAGTCATCTGCTTCAAGTAAAGAAATGTTGTCTGCCTGTGGTAAAGAGTTTATCAATAGTCATCAGTATGGAAATATTTGCCTGTTTTATTACGAGAAAACATATCAAAGAAAGTGTTCTTATTGTTAACTCAACATCCTTGATGAAATCCCAATGTTGTAGTTCCACTGGTTATGATGTGTAGAGAAAAAAGTGGAAATTGAGCCAATTAACATCCAGGATAATTAAAGAAAATATCATATACAACTACAACCCTGATGCAATAATTAAATAAGTACCCACAATATAGTTTGCAGAATATATGAACTTACTACCAAACAATAATAACAACATTTGACCAGTTTGTTGCAGACAATTCTGGAAAACATTGTGGGAAAAAGGAGAAATTGCTCTTCATGAATCAGAAGATCATTTTTTCAAATTCATTTTGAAATGTCGTCTGCAAACTCTTTCAATTTGGGACAGTCAAAAAATTGGCGTTGTCTATGAAAATACACCCTCTGGACAGCTGTAAACTGTAGACATTGAGCATGATTCTGTTAAGGATGAACCTTCACAGAAGATAACACGCTATATCATTTCTCACTCGGAGACTGTTCAATGCTTAGTTGATACATCAAGGGTTCAATGCAATACTATGTTCATGTTTGTGAAGCATGTACTATAGTCTTGCATTGAACCCTTGACATGTCTATGATTTGATTAATTGAACTTCCATGACTAGCAGTCATGATACTTTATTGATCTTCAATGGAGGTCTGCTTGAAAGTGATAATTAATTAAAGGTTTCTTCAAGAAAATATGAAGCACATAGTTGGAGTAGTTTTTTAGAGAAATGTACTTTGAGATACAATGTATTGCCAAGCAAGTGTTGAATTCATTGCAACAGAGCAGGAATGAATGTTTGATGTACTTTTCTCAATACAAACTTACGATTTGTGATAGTGCATGAGAGATACAAATAATATAACCCTTTACCAAACACCCAATTTTGGACTGTCCCAAATTCAAAGAGTTTGCAGATGACATTGTAAAATGTGATGAAATTGAAAACTAATCTTCTATAGGGCAGAAAACATGAGTAAAAAAGAAATAAATCGTTTAGAGCAATTTCTCCTTTAAAATTGCTCCTTTTCCCACAATATTTTCCAGAGTCGTCTGCAACAAACTTGTCAAATGTCGTTATTTTTCGATAATGAGTTAAGTGACACTAAGCCCATTTCTTTAAAGGATAAAGTCCATACCCCCATAATACATCCCTTTACCACATCTGCTGTAGAAAATATTTTTAGGAATCACTATAACAAAACAATATAATGCTCTTAGTGAATACTGTCCTTTAGTTACGATGGGTTTCTTTCAAATATCATAAAGGAAATGCGTTTTAGTCATGCAACTTTGTATCGTTTGCTGTTGCTTTCAATTGCAACCAGTCAACAATTCCCATATCAGGGGTTGGTTTAACCCTTAGAATGCTGGGTAATTTTCTAAAAATAAATGTTTGTGTCGTCTGCTTTCCAAAACCTTAAATATCTGCTTTTTTTGGTTTAGGAATGATACTCAGGGTAGCAAACAGGTAAGATCACAGGCCAGCCGCCGGCTGGCCTGGATCTAGCCTATTTTATAAGCATGAAGTCTGTTCCAGCACTATAAGGGTAAGTACCATGACTTATTCATAGTACCAGAAGGCTACCCATGTAGTTGTTAAAGGTAAAGATAGTCATACAATTCATGAAGCCATAATCCTCTTATCAAACAATCCAACACTGATATACGTGAGTTTCAGACACAGTCATGTTGTTATCATAATTTGTAAAGGAAAATTTTTTTTTAACAAGGGTTTTTCACAGACATTTTTTTGCACATGATTCTCAGCTGCAAATAAATCCATGGTAATCAAAATTTACCATTCCATTAACATGTGAAATAATTTGAGGGTTCAATGCAACACTATAGTAAGTGCTTCATGTTTTTGAACCACATACTATAGTAATGCATTGAACCATCAATATGTCAGCAGTATTTCTGTTCTAATTCAGCAAGACTTTACCTATTTGTGATTCCAGCACAACAAATCTAATATATATATGCTTTGGTGAAAAAAACGAGCCACAAGAGTTTGAAGCAAACCATTCTCCACACCAAAACATTTTTTGTTATCTTTTTTCGTCACAATCTTTCCAATAGTAGTCTGAAGGAATGAAAACTCAAGTCCTCCCAGCCATATATATGTACAGTTCTTCATTGAACCCTTATAGTCCTGGAAACGACTTAATGCTTATGCAAACAGATTAGATCCAGGCGGCTGGCCTGTGATCTAACACATTTGCTACTCTGAGTATCTTTCCTCAACAAAATTAGTTATTTAAGGTTTTGAAAAATAGACCACACCAAAATCTATATTAAGAAAATTACCCAGAATTCTAAGGGTTAAAGATAACATGAAAAATCCTTGCAATATTGCAATAAAGGAAATAGTTTGTGATTGCAACCTGCTTTGTGAATCAAACAAGAATTGACTTATGATTTTCTGAAATGAAATATATTGTGAAATATGGAACAAAGAGATTTCGTTAAAATATGAATAGAACACATCCTGTTAACTTCACAAGGTTAGACAATATGTGTTTCTAAATAAGTAATCTTTAATCAGTGTCTATCCTAGAAATCCAAAGGTAGGGGTGAAATTCGCCCCTTACTTTGAAAAGAAGCAGGGATTTTGTAAAATTAGAGGGCAATTATTAAATGCAATTATTAAACTTGTCACTCAAAAGTACCCTAACTACGAATCCTTGTGGTCTTAGTCTATATATATATATGCCCATCACTCAGTTTACAGTTAATGACTGTTAAATCATATCAATTTGCATATTACCATCAAAAGATGTTGGCTGAGGGTTCAGGTTACTTATAGAAGTCGATTATCCGCTCCCTCAACATGGTTGATCAAGGACGTATGCACTACGTAAAAAATGTGTTTTCTCGGAAGCTTTACCTCCCTTGCTAAATTTGGACAAAATTTTTGTATAATTTATTTAACGTAACTGTCCGTTAAAAGTAGGCTCCTTAAAGTTTATTCAACAGTATCGGAAAACTAACTCTTTTTATTTTGAGCGTTCTGTCACAAATATGCTGAGCACATTTTAACAGCTGAGCGAATTTTTAACAATCAAAATGTTTATTAAATATATAAATATCGGATGCGCGATTTTCACGCATCCATGTAGAAAATGTGCGTGATCTTTGAAAAAACAGGGCGATTCGCACAATCGTGCGGTCTAGAATAGACACTGCTTTAATACTAGTTACAACCTACCCTCCATTATACTCTTGGTAATGGGGAAAGCACCAAAATTGGACAAGCCAATTAAAAGTAAAAAAGGGAGTAACACAATTAATTGTTAGGAACCAGAAAACGCCATACTATAACATATTATCTATTGCAAATGGCATAAAACTAGTTAAAAAGCAAAGAAAAAGGATCAACTGATTCAATCAAATAAAAGTTTCCCACAGAAGTCATGGTATTGGAAAACCACTCAGGTTGTTTGAGTTCATGTAATTTATACTAATATACCGGTAAGAAATGGAAATTAAAGCTTTGACTTTTCATTACCCAATGGCAATTTTTTAGGTCTAAAGCAGACATTTCAAAAAGAAAAAGAAAAACAAAGAAAGATTTGCCCAAGATGAGCAAGCTCTTTCCATGCAAAAATATTTGTTGAACTAATAATATATTGTTAATTATCAAAGTAATGGTTTCAAAAATGATTCAATCCTTATAGTGCTTGAACAGACTCCATTCTTATGCAAACAGGTTGGATCTAGGTCAGCCCCCAAGTAGATTGGCAGCTGGCCTGTGATCTAATCTGTTTGCTACTCTGAGTATCTTTTCTCATCAAAAGTAAGCAGATATTTAAGGTTTTGGAAAGCAGACGACACGAAAATCTACTTTTAGAAAATTACCAAGCATTCTTAGGGTTAAACCCCTCCATTCATACATGGTAACTTGTTTGTGCTTTTTTTTGTTTAGTTATTGTTTAAACAGTTTTATCTGTTTGATAATTTTCATGTTCACTGCTGGAAATAACTTGGAACAGAAAAAGACTTTAATGTTATGAAATACTCTTAGACTGAGAGAGGTAAAAGTGTGCAATATTAAATTCTAAATGATTACAGTGTGTATGATAGAACATAACAACAAATGTCTGTATACCCAAATTGTGGTCCAGCAGTCATTGAATTTTAATTTCAGACATTTAGTTTAACCTATTACCAAACAAAAACGACATTTAACCAGCTTGTTCCAGACGACTCTGGAAAACATATCGGGAAAAGGAAAAATTGTTCGCAACGAGCAATTTCCCCTTTTCACACAATGTTTTCTGCTCTATCAGATGATTATTTTTCAATTCCATCAAATCTTTAAAATGTTGTCTGCAAACTTTTTTAATTTGGGACAGTCGAGAATTTGGCGTTTGGTAAAGGGTTAATCTTGACAAAGGATATACAAGCTTGTTTGCCAACTGATTTAATCTACATAAATAGGATAAAAAAAAGTATTTCTTACCCGGTACCCTTTCTTACCTGTTCATACTCATCCAATCCATGTTTCTTTTTGTTTCTTTTGCTCCTTTTAAGAAGATATATAACTGTTAAATAGAAAAAAACAAAAAACATGAATGTTAAACTAATTAGCCCTTTGGTTAAACATGGATAGTTTTTCTACATATTCAAAAGCGTTTTTTTTTTTTCGGTCTTAGACTTTGATTTCTCTGCCGGATGTTAGACGTAACGCCATTATAAAGCATGGATTTTTTCATACCACCAGAACCCGAAAGTTGATGGTCAACTCATGTGGGCTACAAAATGTGGCTATCATTGGCAAAAGTAGGTGAAAAAAGCAAAAGTTCCCGGGCGCGTCCATCTTAATTGTTCTGATATAAGATCATAAACATTGGTCACACGATTCAACCTTCTGAAAAATTTTTTTTTAAAAAGTTACTTGTGTTTTCTTTGTGATTTTGTTTAATATCTATAAGAACAGAAGAATTAATTGCTCAATAACAGCAATTAATCCTTTTTTCACAAAGGTTTCTTAAGATTTTGGCAGCAGGTGTGGTAAAAAGAGGTACTGTATTATGGAATATGACAATAATTCAACTTAGAGAATTCTGTAAGCTAATGCTTTTGACCCTTTACCAAACAATAACAGCATTTAACCACTATGTGACAGGCTACTCTGGAAAACATTGTGGGAAAAAGAGTAATTGCTTGTAACAAGCAATTCTTCCTTTTCCCACAATGTTTTCTGCCCTATCAGAAGATTATTTTCCAATTTCATCACATTTTGAAATGTCGTCTCCAAACCCTTTCAATTTGGGACAGTTGAAAATTTTCTGTTTGGTAAGGGGTTTTAATCATGACATTACTGACATTACTTACTGTATTTTTCATTTGTTAACTTGAGATTAAGTGAGGGCCATAACTTCGGACTCTGTAAAAATAAATTCTTTATTCATTGCAAACATATGAAATATTCATTATTATTTGTTAATATTTCATTCAAATATATCTTCATGTCTGCAAAATGAAGTCATCAACTTGAGCATTATGAAGTCACAGCTAAAGCGTGTGTGTTATTGAAACACTGAATGCAAGTGGCTGAAACTGTTCCATAAATGTCCATGAAATAACTGTTTTATTACCTAATGCGTCATATGAACGTTTATTTGGAGAACACATGCACAAAAACAACATTTTTCCTCCACACTTTTATTTTTTAGGTTCACTGGAAAAAACGAGTTCATTACTTGTTAATAGGATCAAACTATATCACTTTTAACTGTCGAAAAAATGCCAAATAATGCCGAACGGTCTTTGTGAAAACACCCAATGTGCAGGCGATCCAATGTGTAAATATCGTTAGTATGTGCTTGTGACATCACGTCTCTATTTATAGATTGCAGGCAGTCAACAGTTTAAAATGTAAAATGGTCAACAGTTTGTAGTGCAGTAAAATTATTAAAGCATGACAGCTTTCCATTTTCTTTCAATAAAACAGCAAATAATATGGAATTACAGTTTGTATTCTAAGGTATTAGGTAATAACAAAATATGATACAAAGTGGTGAGTTATAAGACCAATTTATGGGCATATGACTTGGCATAGGGTAAGGCTATTGCAAGTCCTTCACGTTTGAGAAGGACTCGCAATAATCTTGAAGAAAGCCCATAAGCAATCATAATACCTACCTGAAATTTGTAGAGCACACTTTTGTCGTCTTTCACAGAAAAACTTTTCATGTCAATTGGATACACATAGCCATACAAACATAAAAAACTTCCTAGATGCATAGCTTCTGTTGTGTCTTTGCCGCACACCTTTTCTGACAACCAGTTTATGAAATCATTTCCTGAAAGCAGAATTTACTTTTCATTAATTTCTTAGGAAACCCTTATAAAAAAAATTTGTTTCCTTAGTCGAATAGATTTTGACAGAGCAAAACTTGTGTTTTTGCATGAACTCAAATTTGAGCATTGCAATATGCCTTGACATTTATGAACCTAGTCCATTTGTTAAGTATCAATCTGTTCCTTTCAGTAGTTCAAGAGACATCAATCTGCATACTAAACTTTAGCCAAGATTTTCTAAACGAGCAATTCCTCCTTTTCCAACAATGTTTTCTGCCCTATAAGAAGATTAATTTTCAATTTCATCACATATTGAAATGTGGTCTGCAAACTCTTTCAATTTGGGCCAGTCGAAAATTTGGCATTTGGTAAAGGGTTAAGGGCAGCTAAATTTGTGGTCTGCTCTCATCATTGCGGGTAAGGCATTGAAACAAAACTGAAATAATGTTGAAGCAATGTAAAGCTGATACAAATAAAAGAAACTTACCTGTAAATGATGATGGTAAAGTGGCCATGAAGGACTTTTTGTCTTTCAGAGGAATCCCCGTCTGTTGGTCATTCATCAATACAATGAGTCTCTCCATCTTAAAGAGCAAAGAAAAGATTTTTTTTATTCTTCAATAATGAGTTCATGCCATTTTTAACAATTTGTCTTTCAAAAGCATTAATATTTATGGAAGGTCTATGCTTATTATCAAAACCATTCAGTTGACATTTTCCCGCATAAGGTATTTTGTGACAAATCCCAATAGAAAACATAATGGAATTAAAACACATGAAAAATCACCTTTTAATTCATTATTCCATACAGGACAGTTAAACTGATAGTGGTTGAAAGGAACTAGAGGCAACAGAAAAATAACATGACAACAAAATTTTTTAATTTTGGGTGTAAATAAATGTGACAAAAGGATAAGTTGCTCATTGGAAGCAAAGCATCATCTTTACTTTTGTCACAGTGGTTATATCGATAGTGGGTCTCAAATTATTTCTGCAGCAGCTACTCAAATATGAAATTAAAATGGATTAATCTAAAATATAAGGTAGAAAATAATTAGACCATTATATTATTCCTCTTGGTCAAGAAATTGTATTAGTTTCCTAAGAATGGTTTCAACGATTATCAATATATAAAACACTAAAACGTTTCCCATTTACCAAATGCTACAGAGGTATTACAGACGTCACTAAGTTTATCCAAATCTAATATAGCTTCAAGTAAGTAAAGGTCATTCACTGTTAACTAATGATTTCCATCAATGTATAAATTACACACACTTGAACGTTTCCTGGTATTTTTTTGTAATTTACGTACTTTAGAGAAGACCATCTGCCTTGGACGGTTGTCAGGGTTGAAAGCCATCGTTTTTAGACTAACGGTCATGCTCAGATCTTTATCTTATATCCAAAGTCAAATGAGTGATGAACATTTTCACATCTTTATAGGGGTTTCAGTTTCAGCAGCCACTCAATAACTGCCGCTTATGACGCGTGAGGTTGATAAATATCGATAAAAATAAATATTTCAAACAATTTAAATATTTTTCAATATAAAACAGTTATGTTTCGTTTTTTATCAAAAAGACAATGTATCGACGGAAAGAAATTTTAAAAAGGGCTAAATTAAAACATTGAAGGAAAACACTCGCAGACTGCTTTTCAAACTTGTTTAGACTTGAGCGAGATTAATGTTAAATATTTCATGAAACCGGAACCAGTCTACAAAATCACGGACCGCCAAGCAAACACACGCGGAAAATCGACAAAGGGTTGGGAATTTACTAATTTACGCCGTCACATCGATAGGAAAACCAAAACAAAATGGGTGACAAACTGGATATGAGTTTGGACGATATCATTAAGTCGACAAAGAAACCGGGCGGTCGGGGACGTGGCGGAAGAGGACGGCCAAGTCGAGGTGGTCGAGGGGCAGCGCGTCGGGAGGGCAAGCCAAACCGGGGTGGTGGGGGAGGCGCCGGTGTTTTCCGTGGTGGTGTACAGAAGCGCAGATCCGGGGGTGGCGGTGCTGGTGGTGGAAACAGACCTTTTAACAAGGTACCATATCTAGTTTCTTCAAATTTTTCTTTCAAAACAGTGACGCTGTATTCAATATATTAAACGTCAATACGACGTTGAACTTGCATAAACAACCACAACACTGCTTGGAGTGGTGATTCTAATTTGTTCTTGTTTGTTTTGTTTTTCCATGAATGTCCAGGGCTTACACTTAAGCGTTATAGTTGATGTTACTTTGGTGTCAGAATTTCCAGCACTAGGCTGGGAAATGTGTCTTGCCAAAATGCACTCATTGGTGACATTGTTGATTGTGATTGGGAATGAAACATGGGTTTGATTGTCCCTTGTCCTTGATGCTTACCAAAGCACTATTATATGGACCTGGGTTTTAAAACGCGGATACGTCATTAAAATTCAATAAGATGTGATTTGCTTGATGTGAAATTAGGAAAGTGATAATTTTGATTTGACAAGTTTGACTCTGTGGGGAGAAGCCTCGGATATTACTAACTGTGATATCATTGGCAGCATTACAGGGGCGCCGGCATTACACATGAATTCAGGTGTTTTTTTTACTAATTGGGAAAGGGTCCGGTGCTGAGACAATTTGGAAAAGCCGGCATTACACCTGAATTCAGGTGTTATTTTTACTAATTGGGAAAGGGTCCGGTGCTGAGACAATTGGGAAAATTTTCATTGTTTCGGTTTATTTTTCTTAAAATTGGGAATTTTGGATTTGTTTTCAAATAACTTAAAACTCTTCATATGAAGCTTATTTCTTTATAACTTGAATTATAGACAATGCAGAAAGAGTACTGTAACTTTGTCAATACATGCTTTGAGCCAAGAGTCTGCATTTGATTTTGAGTGTTCTGCTACAAATAATCTGAGGGTATTTTAGATAATTTGGGGGAAAAATCTTAAATTTTGGGAAAATGTTACCTAGATTTGAGTGGGAAAGGGTCCTTTTACTGGACCCAATCAAAGAAAGGGGAAAACTTTGGAATTCCTTTGTTCATGCATGGTATATTTGAAATAAGTTTCCGAGTACTTAACATTTTGGTTTTCAAAGAGTATAACAAATTCAAATTATAAGCTAGTCCAAGTTTCGAGGTAAAACGTTTTAAAACGGCCCACATTTAAGAATTAAGACCAATTCCGGACTAGACGATAGCAGCGGTGAGGTATTTAGGAGATTGAAAATGCCCCACTCATAAGAGAATTTTAGGAACTGCTTGATATAACCACTTTTTTCCCCAAACAAACTCGATTGTCCCACAGTTGCTATTTCAATTTCCTAAAAGTCATTGATACTTTTTTTTCTCAGAAAAATAAATATTGTTCCTTTCTATAGATAAGCAAAGATACCAAGGTGTCTTTAACTTCAGATATGTTCCAGATAACAACTTATACAGGTAGATTACCCTCAAGCAGACTTCCTAACACTTTAAGAGCCCCAGTAGGACGGAACTGAACACTTTCTTTGTATATATGTAAACTTCTGTCAGACCTGACCTTAGGGATTTCAGTCAGTCAAGGGCCTACAAAGTTTCGTGAAGTCTGCTCAAGGTGGGAAAGATTTTCAAACAAGTATGACTATTAATAAATTGTAATTTGTACTGGTAACTTTCTGTTACAGACAAGAGGAACCCCAGATGTGTGGCAACATGATATGTATGAAGGCGGAGCTGGATCTGTGAAGAGTAGGGCACAGTTTACATCAGGGGGAGGAGGCGGGGGTGGTGCTGGGAAATTACACATCTCAAATTTAGATTTCGGTGTCAGCGAATCAGATATTCAGGTTTGTTTTCTCTTGGTACACATTCAAGGGAAATCTGATTGTTTGGGGCACATGGAGGCCAGTGATGAAGTGTATTTTCAGTTGAATTAGAAAGTGATATCTATCTCTTTAAAATGTTCTTGTTTATTACTTAACTCATTACCAAACAATAACGACAGTTGACCAGTTTGTTGCAGACGACTCTGCAAAACATTGTGGGAAAAGGAGAAATTGCTCTTAATGATCAATTCCTCTTTTTCCCACAATGATTTCTTCCCTTTCAAAAATTGTCTTTCAGTTTCATCATATTTTGAAATCTGCAAACTCTTTCAATTTGGGACGGTCGAAAATTTTGTGTTTGGTCAAGGGTTAACTGTGAAGCATGACTGACTTCTAATTCAGTGGTCCTGAGTTAGAGACTTGCTTCTTTCAGATGTTAATAAAGTCAATGTGAATTGCCTAAAGGCCCATCAAAGGAGATTAATGCTATATCAAACTATATTATTTGGTAAATTTTTGGACAGATTCAAATAGTTATCACCAGAAAACACCATCAGCACTACTTAGATGTGAAAGTAAACCAGAAATAAACCAGATTAGCAAGTTTTGTAATTCAGATTTCCTGATTCTTCACCTCTGACCTTGACAGTTGATACAAATATTTTTGAACCGACCAATCAGAGTTCGTTATTTTGAATATTTAAACAATCAGGTTGTTGATAAACAAGACTGAATTGGAGACAACTATATTTCAAGCACAAACTAACTTATTTTAAATGAGTCTATTTAATAGGGTCTCAATGCATTCCTAAACTAATTCTCATGACTTTTATGAACATAATAAAAGAACTCCATTTATTTTTTCAGTAATTTATTTGTACTCCTCTCCTTTGATGTGCCTTTAATATAAATCTTATACCATTGACTAATTGTGTTCTTGTTGGAATGTTATCAGTGGCCTGGAAAGATTATTGTGAAATGGTGAGTAAATACCAAGAGCATGGATGAGTGTGCTGAGTGACTCAATATGGATGAAATACTCTTGAAAACTACGGAAGATCCAAATCCACCTTTCCAACCAACAAGAAAATCTTATTTAAGTTATCCAGATAGAAAGGTTATTGCTGTTATTTAGATAGAGTGCTTTATTCAAAAGAAAATGAATCTCAATATCTCATGTTGTATTGAGAGAATAGTTTGAGTAGATTTTTCAATACATATTTTTTTCATAGGGTTTAATGACATGTCAACACTTTTCAGCTATATCATAAATCTTCAATCAATAAAATTGATATGTGAAGGTGATCAGTAAAGGATGGATGCCTTTCAACATAAAATTTCAAAAGACTTTACGGACAAGCCTTTTTTTGTCTAAGAACAAACATGTATTCAGTTAGTTGGTATTTGGCTTCAGCTGGTGTTGTACTCAGTATTTTGCATGGTGCTGTGCTCAACATTATCAACAATTTAATTTGGCACTTTCCTGAATGTGGATTTACTTTGTTTTTCAGGAACTATTTGCAGAGTTTGGTCCATTACGAAAAGCTACAGTACATTATGATAGGTCTGGGCGATCTCTAGGTACAGCCGAAGTTATATATGAGCGAAGAGCGGATGCCAGTAAAGCAATGAAACAGTATAATAATGTCCCATTAGATGGTGAGTTAGTTTATTTTTCTATCATGTATCTATGAATAATACTAAAACATGACTTGTAAAAAGCTCTTTTTGATTGATTAACTCTTACAGTGCTGGAACCGACTTCATGCTTATGCAAATAAGTTAGATCCAAACCAGCTGCCAAGTAAATTGGCAGCTTGTCTGAGATCTAACCTGTTTGCTACTCTGGGTATCTTTCCTTAACAAAATTAAGCAGATATTTAAGATTTTGGAAAGCAGACAATATAAAAATCTGCTTTCTTAGGGTTAATCAACTTTTATTCCATCTGCTCATTTGATTTTGACAAAGGGTTTGGGTTCTCTGTTTTAAAATGTTATGGTTTAATTATGCAAGGGATTGTCTACAAAATAAGGTGGGGCCTCCGTGGCCTAGTGGTTAGAGTACAGAACTTGAAATCACATGGCCCCTCTCCGCGGGGGTTCAAATCCTGAGAGGGATATGGATTTTCATGAGAGGCAGTCTCCCGACTGACTTACGGAATGCCGATGGTTCTACCCGCCTTGACCAGCCCTTGTGGGCAGTTGAGTATGGGGTCTTCCTCCATCATTAAGAGTCGGGCATCGCTACATAACTGAAATAATGTTGATGTGATGTAAAACCCATATGAAAAAAAAAAAAAGTAAGGTGATCCTTCTTTCAGAAAACTGATCATGGAAGTGTGATTAATGTAGGGCAGATTTGTTTTGGTTGAAATCAGTTCGAGACAAAATCACTCAGCAAGATGGGCAAATTGTCTCTAATATAAATATTTTTTGTATCATGTCAGCTATAAATACTTAATAAATAGTTGTTTTACATGGTTTAGGATCAAAGTTAAATATTAATGACAAGTAGAACTTCTTGACTAAAAGAAAATAGGTTCATGACACTTTATGTGTCCTATAATGGATTTGTATTTGAGTGAAACACACTTGATGATCATATATATCTCAATGTAATTGTTTTTGCTTTATTATACCGCAGGAGTGGTGAAATCTGATTTCGATTAACTTGTCAATGAATGCCGAATTCTTTTCTGCACCTTTTGGTAAATGGATATATAAAAATATTAAAGATTCACTTGTCCGTTTGGACTTTTTGACAAGTGTTCAAGCCTAGTACTGGTGGATCCAGGAATGTCGTAACAGAACTGACAAGTTGTTGACATTGCGTTTAATAACATACAAAAAAATGTTAAAATGCCGATGTTTGTTTACTTTATGCAGGCAGACCCATGACAATCCAGTTGATAGGCCAAGAAAGTATACCTGTTACAAGCAGAATTCAGTCCTCTAATCGCGGTGGTGGTGGTGGCCAGAAATTCGGTGGAAATCAACGATCAAATGGGTAAGTTCATTAAGCTTTCAAAGTCTACCTCTAGTAGATAGTTTCACACCAATCTCCATGATGGTTGGTTCTGAGTGATCCAAATTGAAAAGTAGAAAACAACTTTTCTTGAAGATATTTATTATTATGTCGAATTGTACAAAAAAAAGATACAGTATTTGGTCACAGTTCTCCCTATAGACTTCTGTAAAAGATATGCAAAATGAAGGATAATGGATATAGGAGTCAACATTGATTTTCGTCTTTTTTTGAGCTTGTTAGATGTGACTTAAGTCAAACTCACCAAGTAAAATTGATGATGATTTCGCCTATATTTTATCCTTCTTCCGTTGCAATATTTGGACATTAAACCTATTACATTTGTGATATCGGGCAGTGATCATATAACATGCATATAGTCATGGGATAAATAAGAAGGTGGTGTGTTGTGACATGATATATGACATTATAAATCATTTTTCACTTGTTTAATGTTGTTAAATAATTATATCAATTTTTTAATGTGCCTACACTTTATCACATAACATATCGAATTCAGGACACCTACCATCTATTTCTCTCTCTTTCGAAAGGGAAAGGGCTATATCTAAACATAAAAATGGAATTGTATTGACTGTTGTTACCTAAAAGTATGATTTTATAAGTTGGCTTTTATTGAAATTCCAAGGTAAACCACCAGGAGTAACTTTGCAAATTGTCACATTTTTGGGTATTTCTGTGCGTTTCTAGGCTTCCTTGCCTTGAGGTTTGGGAAACTTCTTTTGGATTTCGGGATGTAATATTTCAGAAGAAAGATAACTAAAAATAACTTCATTGTTTTAATATTCTGATGAAATATTTAATTTGGAAAGGTTCTTTTAAAGCCGCTGCTCTTTAAAAAGAAAGAGAAAAAACATGGTTTGTTTATAGAAAGAACAAAAGTTTAAATTATAAATTTAATTCTATTATCTATCAACAGTTTCAGTGGAGGCAGGGGTCGAGGAGGTGGCGGACGAGGGCGTGGTCGGGGTGGACGTGGGGGTGGAGCTACGAGGGATAGCAAAAAATCATCATTAACAGCAGAGGAATTGGATGCTCAACTGGATGCATACAATGCGAAGGTAACCTAGAATGATAATTTTTCTGGTATTAACAACACTCCTGTAAGTGTGTTGGTCTATGTAAAAGGATTAATTCTGCTTGGTCCAGTGTACCCTTTACCAAACGCCAAGTTTTCGACTGTCCCAAATTGAAAGTGTTTGCAGTGGACACTTTAACATGTGATGAAATTGAAAAATAATCCTCTGATTGGGCAAAAAACATTGTGGGAAAAGGAGGCATTGCTCGTTAAGAGCAATTTCTCCTTTTCCCACAATGTTTTCCAAAGTCGTCTGCAACAAACTGGTAAAATATCTTTATTGTTTGGTAAAGGGAAGTGGTGGAAGGGTCCTGCATGGTTAAGTAGAAAGACTTAAAACTCGCGGTCCTGTGACAGAGCCCCAGCGACACCTGGATTTGTGTGAGTGACCTTTTGCAAGTCACCTCAGAGCCCATCTAGAAAATGTGTTTATACTGTTTTAAACACCAAACAATTTGCCAATGGTTCTATAGGGAGTCAAGATAGATATCTTTCTTCATCATTTGAAAGTTTGGCACCTTGGTATATGTGTGGATAACGTTTTCAAAAACCCACATGACTACGGTATAAATAAAATACCGGCTCTTGCTCTTAAGTTAAGATCGTTGTTTACAAAATAAACCCGTTTTTAACAGTCTTAGATATCTGCGATTTTAATGTTCTGGATCATCTTTGTAAAGTTATGATCAGGGTTGGGAAGCTGTCAAACATCTAGTTCTATGTTACTTAAGAAACTTGTGTTGTTATTTTTACCAGAAGAATTTATTTCAAAACGTTAAAATCTGGATCTCTGAGAGAGACTCTTTAAGGGTCCAAATTGTGATGGGTTTTTTTAATTGAAAAGTTATCATTTGTCACCGAAAATCCAGAAAGATCACATGAACTCAAGAAAAAAATGGAATGTAATTTCCCTTTCTGTCTACTGGTGCATTTATCTTTCCTAATGGTTAAGGACTTTTTTTAAATGAGCAACTTATCCCTTTATCATCATAATGGTTCTATAAAAATCACAAAGAAAGGTTTGGGGCTTTTCTCTTTTCTTGCTATTTTCGTCATCTGCTTTCACTTTCAATTTGAATTGAATACAAATTCTTATATTGGGACTGAGATAATTAATCAACTTGGGTAGAGTAAAAAGAAAGTTGAGAATGTTTATTTTTACTTACAGATGGAGACAGATTGAGGCATAATTAAAGACAACAGTTACAGATTGGTTAAGTGTTCACAGCCAAAGATCAATCAATCGGGACAGTTGGGGGGAGGGAGTGTTGAGACTCTTGAACTGCCATTAACAATCCATCATTCAAGTCAAAGTTTATTCGCGTCCCTGCCCAGTGAAGATTTTTGGACATTTGGAATTAGGAGCCTATCACAACATCGAGATCAGTTGTGAAAGTGGTGTGAATCTGATTTGTGAAGTATTTGACTTTACTCAGATAAGCCTTTAGGTAAAGAACTTCTTGATAATGAGATGTATTCAATATTGTAATTGCATTTTTCTATTGTCACCAAAGTACTGTATTGGTCTGCTGATATTATGAATAAAAACCCCATCACAAACATTTTTATCATTGGAATTGATTAACACTGTCTGCTTATTTGCAATGAATGTCATTAAAACATTTATGGTATTGACAGAAAATGCCAATTTAAAAAGAAAATATCACAAGAGCTATAACTTTTACTGTAGAAGTTGGTCATGATGAGTAAAGGTTTCTTGGTTTTAAAGCTTTCAAATGTTAGTTGCTGCCAAGCTGTTCACTTGTGTGTTACTAAATGTTTTAACACAATACGAAACCCATGCCAATTTATATTGAAGAGCAAGTATTATAACATTTTATCAATCAAGTTTGCTTAATGCATAATTTGATCCTTGGATCAATTTTCATTTTTTACATACTAAATTGTACATCCTGGATTCCGATTTGCAGAAAACAAAGATGTGATGTTATGTAGAAATAGTTCTTTGATACATTAAACATTGTGTTAAAATGGTCAAAATTGTTTGACTGGGTAAGTTGTCATGCTAAGAAATGTCTGTGTCAGGTCCTGGTAGAGTTGAAATGATTTTAGTTTGTTTTAATTTCATATTGTCTCAAAATGGATTGAAAATAACTTTGTTTGGTTTCATTATAACAGGGCCTTTTTTGCTTGAAATAATAAGAGGCCTAGGCCTGTTAATGTTGGAAAGTTATATTGCTGAAATTTCCAGATTGGGAAACCTAAAAGCTGGAATGACTGAACTTTTTGGAATAATACATGATTTTAAAGAAATTGCCAATTGGAAAGGTGTCTTCAATAGCCCTGTAATGTGCTGCAAAAAAGCCCTGTTTTAAGCCGTCACATTTTTATTAAATTGTATATAAATTATTTTTAACACAAACTGTAAGAATAAAGATTATCTCAAAAACTGGCCTTAACATGTCTCAATCTACTTTCCCTCCTTAATTACATTTCTAATTATAAATAGGAGATAAAAGGGATAATTTTGAGTGATGAATGTAAGACTTAGTATTGCAACGACATTTAAATGAAGGGCTATAGCTATAGTCTTGTATTGAAATCTCGATATTATTCATCATAGAAAATAGCTCATTTTCGTCCCATTTGATCAGCTTATATCTCAAACTCCATTTATGTTAAATACTCATTTTAACATGTCTACCGCTAAAGGGGCCTTTTGGGGTAGACAACAGTAGATGACAACATACAGATTTGCAATCTGAACTCATCAGGTTTATCAAATGAAAACACAACTGACTTACTATGGAAGCCGCCATATTGTTTCTTGCAAGACTTTTGTCATTGTACTTTCATTTTCCAATATAGATCTTAAATCTGAAATCTAAATAGTCATTTAATTTGATTAAGGAAACAGTTATAAATATCACAACTTATAGTTTCACTATTAGGCATGAGTTATTGGTAAAAAAATGATTTAAAATGTTGTTCAACACTTTCATAAACAATGAACTACTCAACATGGACGCTTATGCTGATGGGAAATGTTTCACAAGGCGGGGACAATTTACCTGAAATATTGTAACCTCTCAGTTCACGGAAATACCCAAGTAGTTATGATTGAAGGATTTAGTGAAGTGTTGATGTGAAATAACAAGGATGTGTTCATTGAAAGCACCAGCAGGTGACAATTAAGTTTTATAGCAGAAATTGCTTATGATGTATTTGTGTGAAGACTGAAGATTAAAACTTATTGGGAATGGTTTTGTGAAAAAGAAATGTCTCATTGTTATAAAGATCGACTGTTTTCTGCCCTTTTGTCAAGATGTCCCATTATCTGTTTTTCCCAGATCACCTTTTAAAAAAGGTCCTAGAAAAATATTGTAATTTATGGATTTTTTATGATAAATTTCATTGTAAAGATCATTTGTATAATATGCATTAGTAATAATTTTTTGTTATATTCATTGGATCAGTTTTTGAGGGTTTGTTTAGATACTTCGCAGTTCTTTTATAATGTTAAATGGTTATATTCGAGTCTTTGACAAACATTTTTTCAAAATCTACAACAACAAACTCTATATTGGGGTTACTCATGAGAACTGTCTCAAAGAGATGAACCCAATGAGTACCCACAACATGGGTAAGAAGATGTGAAGGAATAAGGACGGTTAATACACTGTTACTCTTGACCTCTGCTTTTTCCCCCAGGCTGTCTCTGGTTGTGGCAATGATTTAGAATTTCTCACTTGTAATGCCATTTAACCCTTTACCAAATGCCAAATTTTCGACGGTCCGAAATTGAATGAGTTTGCAGACGACGTTTCAAAATGTGATGAAATTGAAAAATAATCTGCTGGTAGGGCAGAAAACATTGTGGGAAAAGGAAAATTGCTCATTAAGAGCCAATTTTTCGTTTTCCCACAATGTTTTCTTGATTCATCTGCAACAAACTGTTCGAATGTTGTTATTTTTTGGCAATGTGTAAGGGTATGATGTAAGTCTATTGATTGATTTTACCTTCTGTATGAAATATTGTTAATTATTATTACCAAAAAGGTGAAATCTGCTTTTCAAATGGGCTACAATGTTCCGTACTTAGCTAAAGGCTTTTTATTAATTATAATTGGTGATAGAATAAGGTATATGTAGATGAAATGAAAGGAAACAAATCTCTAGAGCAGTAACTTTTCCCACTTTCTGGTCAATTAACTTTCAAGCAGGTCTGTTTGCTGGTTAATTTCAAAAGGTGAAAAGTTTACTGTTTTATATTATGTTGCTTTGTATAGATGTAAATAAAATAATCTTAAATTTTATTGACCATGTTTACTTTCTCAAATTCCATTACACGTTAGTCCAATCCCTTATATACAATCTTGTGTCTAATTCAAGACCAATTTAGGAAAGAGAATACATTTATGTTGCTTGTTTCTACATTTGTCACAATTTTTTTTTCTATGCTTCTGTTACAGTTGCACCATAGACTAAGCCATTATCAAGTATTTGGTCAAAGTAATTTGTTTTAGGGTTTCTTGAAGAAACTTATTCTTTGATCTCAGCTAGATCAGGAATTTAGTCATGGTGAAAATATTCTCTTTGGTAACACTATTTTCAAATCTTAAGAAAGATGTCTGTACAAAGGAGAGAGTTAAAAAAAAGATTGTGTTGGGTCCTGATTGGCCCAGTGGTTAAAGTCGAGGGGGTGGGGGGGGGGGTTCAAGGTTCGAGCCCTGCCAACACCTGGTTTTCGTTGGTTGTAGTGACATTAGGCAAGTCACTTTAGAGCCCTTGGCTAGGACTGGTGGATCCAAGAAAGCTGTTTCATAACTGAAAAATTGTTGATATTGTGTATATTGTATAACACCACACAAATGAATTAAAGAAGGTTATGTTTACAAGTTAAGATCACATTTATCTGAAGAGTCGAATCAAAATAGATCATGTTTTGCCCAATTGTCGAGGGAAAGGTCTAAGAACTTTTGGGGGGGGGTGTACGGAATGTCGATGGTTCAATCCGGAATGACAACTTTTATAGGCAAACGTCATTGGAGGCTTTCGCACGGTTGGTGTATGGAATGCCGATGGTTCAATCCGGAATGACAACTTTTATAGGCATACGTCATTGGAGGCTTTCGCACGGTTGGTGTACGGAATGCCGATAGTTCAATCCGGAATGACAACTTTTATAGGCATACGTCATTGGAGGCTTTCGCACGGTTGGTGTACGGAATGCCGATGGTTCAATCCGGAATGACAGACTTTTATAGGCACACGTCATTGGAGGCTTTCCCACGGTTGGTGTACGGAATGCCGATGGTTCAATCCGGAATGACAAACTTTTATAGGCACATGTCATTTGAGGCTTTCCCAAGGTTGGTGTACGGAATGCCGATGGTTCAATCCGGAATGACAAACCCTTATGGTCATGCGTGTTTGTCATTAGAAATAGTCTCCCTGTTGGTTTACGGAATGACGATGGTTCAATACAAATTGACTAACCCTTATGGTCATGCATGTTTGTCATTAGAAATGGTCTCCCTGTTGGTTTACGGAATGACGATGGTTCAATCCAGATTGACAAACCCTTATGGTCATGCGTGTTTGTCATTATTAATAGTCTCCCTGTTGGTTTATGGAATGACGATAGTTCAATCCGGATTGACAAACCCTTATTGGCTGGCATTCATGTTCGTCATTAGAGGTAGTCTCCCGTTGGAGATTGGTTTACGGAATGACGATGGTTCAATCCGGATTAACAAACTCTTATGGGCATTTGTGTTTGTCTTAAGAGGTTGTTGTACGGAATGACGATGGTTCAGTTTGTTCAAAACTCAAATCAATACTTACGTTCGCAAAGTTGATTTGCTAGGAATGTATCTTTACCAGGTACAATTGTGACGAAAAAAAATTGCCATTTATGAGTAACATCATTGGAAATATGCTGCATGCATGTTTAATCAAAGAATGTATTAATACATTAATAAAAAATTTCTTTATCCAATGTGTATCATGGTTGCTACGAAACTACCGACTTCCGCGTGGGTTCAAATCACCGTAGCAGCAATTTTCGATTTTCATGAGACATAGTCTTCCGATTGAAAAGTCCTGCCGAAAGAACACTCCCATTAAACCCGAGGTACAAGTTGGGATCAAACCCGGGATACCCGAGCTCTAAAAACCACCAACTTACCATCTAGCCCTTTATGAACCGGTTCTCCAATCATGATTAGTCTGGTATCCCAATATAACTGAACAACTGTTGACACAGAAACACAACAAAAAGGACACGTAACGTAAATAGGAAATCCCCTGGCTAAATTTAATCCGTTATTAGGCAATGCAATTCTTATGGTCAAATTCATGGCTGCAAAGCACGAGTGAGTGGCTGCTAAGGTCAACAGACGTCTTCTCCGTAGGGGATTTCTGACGTGTCAAAATTGAAATGACGAACAGCAGACGATAATAGTAAAGGATGAAAAAGGAAATTCATTTTGTAGCAATGGGATACCAGGGATACCATCCTTGTGAATAACGAAGAGATTGTTATTTTCACAATTTCTTGTCGCCATATGGCTATCATATATCTTAGACTAAAGGCGCTTAAACCCCTTCATCAAAAATGTCTCACTTCTGACGCTTTTGATTGCGGCAATTCATGAGAAGTACTTATTGCTTAATATAGCACATCCATTGCATATGATTTAAGTTCCCCACTGGTCAAAATATTCAAACTATTATTAGACCTTTAAACACTTAGACAATACATTTAAAAAAAATACCGATGGTTTGAAACATACGTACATACGCAGTAGAATTAACGTTGACGTCACCGTAAACGTCGGCGTGTGACATGTCTGCAAGAACTGGTAAAATTTTCATAATTTTACACTCGATGTACCAATTTGTATATCAAAATGCTTACAAAAAGGCGCGATCCATGTACATTCAGCAGATACCATTTTAAATATAGTGTATAAAAGCATTATGTCGTTAATTTTCAGTCTTTAAAGTGTTACATGCACGAGACTACACATTTCCTGGCGTGTGACATTTCTGCAAGAAATGGACAAATTCAATTCTTTGAATGAAGATGGCGTTTGATTTCAATCAAACTCCGTCTTTAATATCAAGTAATCATGTACATAGCATTAGTGGTAAAACATTCATTACCTTTCATTTTGAATATGTTTTTTTTTAGTTTATCTTGCCCTGGTATTTTCCATTTTCAAATTGTGACATATTTGCTTTAGATCTATAATTGTTGGTAGCCGCTACAACCGCTTCCGGAATCGTCTCAAAAACAAGTCAGCCGCTTCTGGTGACGTCCCTTTACACGATAGAAAGTGCTCGTGAAAACTGACGCTAGCAAACTTTGATATTTTTGGTATAAAGAGTAAATCGCCACCGCTGTGTTACATGTGACATGTTTGTAGAGAGTGCTGACACTGCATGTGGGTAGTAGAAAACTACAAAAAATAATATTCTCGTTTTTGTACACTTTCCAATGGTATATGATTTATAACAGTTTATAATATTTTAGGGCGCATCCTGTCCGGCAAAATCTCGGACCTTCCCCAAAACGCGCAAAATGTACCAGAACGTGACGTTACGTCTGAGCAATTTCTTGTTTTTGTCACATAGCGTTATTTTAACTTCGACTAGTGGTGCATTAATCCTTTACCAAACGTCAAATTGAAAAAGCTTGCAGACGACATGTCAAAATGTGATGAAATTGAAAAACAATCTTTTGATAGAGCAGAAAACATTGTGGGAAAAGGAGAAATTGTTCGTTAAGACCAATTCCTCTTTTTCCAACGATGTTTTCTAAAGTCGTCTGCAAAAAAAGGATCAAATAATTTTTTGGTAATGGGTAAATGCAGGCGTATGAAGTGAGTACATGTGCATGAAGCGAGCTTATGCTAATAAGGCAAGCGGTTTGGGACCACCATAATCCCTTAGGTTTGTGATAAAAACCACACAGATTAATCTGAAATTATTATTATTTTTATTGAAAATTCGGTCACGTTGTTCCACTAGCAAGGGTGTGTTCATTCACATCAAACATGCAGCAACATTTATCCTTAGTATATTGTTTCTCAAACACATGACTATGCAAATATACTACAATAAAACGTCCTTCTCAAAGCAATTTACTTTTTGGTCCATTACCAAACAATAACGACATTTGACCAGTTTATTACAGACGGCTCTGGAAAACATGGTGGGAAAAGGTAAATTGCTCCTAAAGACCAATTTCTCCTTTTCCCACAATGTTTTCTGCCCTACCAGAAGAGTATTTTTCAATTTCATCACATTTTGAAAAGTCGTCTGCAAACTCTTTCAATTTGGGACAGTCGAATTTGGGGTTTGGTAAAGGGTTAAAAGAGAGCTGTTTGGCCAAAGCAATCTCTGAAATTTTCTACAGTTCTTTGTTTTCGTCGTTTTCAAATCATCTGAGTAAAAACGTGGTCACAGCACTAATTAAATAATGGATAGATGAACAATTAAAACTGAATACACAAAACTGCTTCAAAAACCTAACAACAAATATGAAAGTTTCAAATAAAAAGACACATACAAATCAACAGTTGAGTTATCTTGGACAAGAATTAACCAAAGATTTGAAACACTTCCATTCATTGATTCAACAGGCTTTAACTATTGATAAACAATTGTAACTTAATACTATTCCTCATTACTCATATTAATCTCATACAAAATTCCGAAAAAGAAAAAATAAGCATAAACATGTAGTTAAGTTGTAAGAAAAATGACTATTCCTGCAAACATAGCACTACCTTGTTATCTTCCAGATCAAAAATGTGAATCGTTAAATCACCGAGTCCATTATACCTCACTTTATTGCATCTTCTGCAAAAACCGTTTAGAATGCAGTTTGAAAAAAGGATAAAATGGCTAAATGTGAACAACCCGTCCCAAATTGGGATGTACGATGATAAGATAATCCAAATTTAATTTATCTTAATAGATATATACACACAACTTACTTCTTCACTAAATACTATAATGTTGGTACTCATCAGAAGTGACCAGTCGACGGAATCTCGCCCAAAGGTTTGCTGCGTGATATTTCAGGATGGGAGGGTTCAATGCAAGGCTATAGTAAGTCCTTCACGTTTGTGAAGGACTTACTATAGTTTTGCACTGAACCCAAAATATGAGTTTTAAAAGCACTGTCTGTGTACATGTGTGTACGTTTGTTTAAGTAAGGCTTGAACACAATGTCATTGGTTAACCCATTATGAATATTCACTATTAGGCGATTTGGCGACCGTTCACTGTCTTGTCAAGTGCACTCATTAAAGAGGATGGTTGGAATAGAGTTACGATGTACTGCAAATGAAGAGATTTACACTCATACCTTATTTGGATCTCTGCATTTCAAGTACATTTAAGTAATAATTGTGAAAACACACACACATCATGTTAATCCTAGAAATCACTACCAGGGAACATGTTAAACCTTACAAATTTTTTTTTTTGAAGACACTGCAGTAAAATAAAAAATAATTGGTTATCACGAGCAATTTTCTTTCTTTTGTCTCAACAATTTCTTATCATATCTAAATAATTGACATGTATATAATTAACAACATAACATAAAATGATTGAAAACTCGAAAAGCGATCATGTTCGAATTCCATTTGCTACTAGATTGAAAAAAGGATTGCGAACACATAATTGAGTCGATTCATTGCCGTACAAATCGAAAGCAATATATAAAAGACATACGTGAAACATCGACATATCAACTACAATTAACTTGGTCTCTTGAGTAACCTAGGAAACTCATACTAATTCAAACAACTATTAATGAAATAACAAGTTCAAGCCCGTTTTCATTCGAACCTGTTATGCTCAAATACACATCAAAATTCATGAAAACCCTTTTATACGTAATATGAAAGATATAAATCAATCAGTATGTCATTGCATTTTAACGAGATGGTTCTTACCAAACAATAACGACTGTTAACCACTTTGTTGCAGACGACTCTGTAAAATATTGCGGGAAAAGAAGCAATTGCTTGGAACGAGCAATTTTTCCACAATTGATTTCTGCCCCTTCAGAACATTTTTTCCGAGCATTTTCCTTTTCCCACAATATTTTCCAATTTCATTACATTTTGGAATGTCACCTGCAAACCCTTTCAATTTGGGACAGTCGAAAATCAAACGTTTGTTAAAGGGTTAACTGCTATATCCCATGTACCCCGGCGCCTACTTCATGTCCATGGCGTGCTTTTTTGTCCATTCCTTCGCCTTCTCCGCGTACGAGGACCGGTCTGTCTTGTACAACCGGGCTATTTCCGGTACCAGCGGATCGTCCGGGTTGGGATCACAGAGTAGAGAGCATACTGAAAGCAACACTGAAATAGACAGAAAATATAGACACCATGCAATTAGGTTAAACTTATTTATTTTACAATGATTTTGACTGAAGCCTAAAGCTTATAAAATCCACTCTCGATGACTGCTTCCTGGATATTACACACGTACTCGCGCCGATTTGTGGGACTTGGGCAAGTCCCGGCTATTTTCAGCTCACCTAACGGGATTCGAACCCGGGATCCTCGAAACAAGAGGCTAACACTCTACCACTGCACCACTGTCGCCATACAATTAGCACCGCTACAATAGTGCAGTAACATCGGGTGACATTGACTGTGACGCACAGGGACTTGTATCAATGCATACCTCCCAAAACCCACTACATGTTTATACTATATACGATAATTACATAGAATATACAGAGGGATCTGGGAGTATTGCATTGATTAAAAAAATCTTAGAGAGTAGAGAGCATACTAAAAGCAACACTAAAATAGACAGACACTATTAACGCCATGTCATAACATAGGGTGATATTGACTGTGACGCACAGGGACTTGAATCAATGCATAACTCCATATATACTATGCTGTAGATACAAATGACAATCGTCTAGGCGGAAACAATTCATTTGTAATGAGTACTTTCATATGATAATAACAACGAACGACTAAAGGGTCCCTGGAATGCCGTGATATAGCCTGAAAACTGTTGACACGGAGTTTGACCAATAACAGACAAACAAACGAAACCTTATCTTGATCTGATACATTGAAGTGTATGCCAACTTCTGCTCCCATGGAAACAAACTCGGTCACGTGATGACAACCTTTGCGGAATGGAGTCATGATGCACGAGACCGCAAGAAAGTGGCACAATTCCTTCTTAACCCATTACCAAACAATAACGACATTTGTCCAGTTTGATGCAGACGACTTCGGAAAACATTATGGGAAAAGGACAAAAATTTCCGACAATGTTTTCTGCCGTATAAGATGATTTTATTTTACTTCTTTAAAATGTCTTCTGCAAACTCTTTCAATTTGGGACAGTCGGAAATTTAGTGTTTGGTAAAGGGATAATTATATAATGCATATATGTATGACGCAAACAATCATAACGAACCAATGTGAAATATAAAGGAGTGGTTCGTTAGGAAGGAAAATGGAACGAGATAAAACTATTTTGTCACTTTTAATGGTTTATATCAAATCTCACAAACGAAAATTTGTTGTTTTTGTTTCCCCTTTATTATACCAACTGTTGAACTATAATCCTTAAAATTCGATAGGCTTATCGTCTGCAGCGGTAATTTTAGAAACCGTTGTGATAAACGGATACTTGCACGTTGAAATCAAAATGCTCCCTTTGTAAAGCTATCAGCTATCAAATGAGAAGGGTTAGCTGGAGCAATCAGGGATTTCAAGAAAAATTATAACATGTTTATATAATTATTTTTAATTATCTTTTTGTCATTTTGATAAAAACAGTTGACGGTGTTGAAATCTTCAAAAAATAGGCAAACTGGTAAGATAGCAATAAATAATGAAAGCAGTCGGAAAAGAAATATGGGGGTTATTTCGTTAGCAAGAAAGATATTATTGCTGGAGAATAAAGGAAATGAGTCCAGTGGAAAATAAGATGGTCATTGTGACCCTACATCGCTCACCTGGGTTTATAGCTAACAATGTGAAAGGGTCACTAATAAAAGGGTATATCAACACGGGCAAAGTGGTTTTTATGGACATTGTAACTCATATAAAATATTATGCATATACTGCTCCTTGGTCTGTTTGCTGCAAAACTCTTCAGAAACAACCACGAACATCTGGGATAGATTGCTCGTAATGGACAGTTCAAGGGTTCAATGTGATACTATAGTAAGTGCTTCATGTTTTTGAAGCACTTACTCTAGTCTTGCATTGAACCCTCGAATTCATTCCTGTACCACAATGGTTTCTAGCAATAGCATAGAGGATATATGCAATTTCTTTTGTTATTAATTCTTGTCGTTTTTTTTCTAATCGATTTGGACCAGACACAAATTCCCCTCGAGATAAATGGCTAAGCATAAAGTGTTACTTTATAGGAACTATTGGTAATACATACGTAATGCCACTCTACTTTGAATAGGTAGGACAACTTTTTTTTTATTGGTGAATTATTTCTGACCTGAAGTTTTATCACTATCTTACCAATAGTGAAATATGCTGTCTCGGGTACATTTTTGTCATGTTATTTCAAGTTGGACCAGTCACATATTCTCATGAGGTTGTAATGGATTAAATCGGTGGATTGGAGTTCTATGCAGTTTTCAACAATAGTTCACTCACATTGGGACATTCAATGTACCTATCCATGGTCCTGGTATTTCCTCAGCAGTGCTAGACAATATTCTTTCCAAGACACTGACTGCTTTCCCATATAAAACAACTCATCAGAGGCAAGAGGAAATTGGACCATGCCCCATTAAAGGCACATCAAAGGAGAGGAGTACACATAGATTACTTAAAAATATATGGAGTTCTTTTATTATGTTCATAAAAGTAACAAGAATTAGTTTAGGAATGCATTGAGACCCTATTAAAAAGACTCCTTTGAAATAAGTTATTTTGTGCTTGAAATATTGTTGTGTCCAATTTAATCATGTTTATCAACAATCTACTTGTTTACATATTCAAAATAACAAATTCTGATTGGTCGGTTCAAAAATGTGTGTATCAACTGTCAAGGTCAGAGGTGAAGAATCAGGAAATCTGAATTACAGAACTTGCTAATCTTGGTTATATCTGGTTAACTTTCACATTTAAGTTGTGCCGATGGTGTTTTCTGGTGATAACTATTTGAATCTGTCCAAAAGTTTACCAAATAATATAGTTTGATGTAGCATTAATCTCCTTTTATGGGCCTTTAACATCAAGAGATCGGAAATCATACTGGCAAAGCATGGTCTCGATTCCAGGACATGTGTATGTTAACACCCAGTGCATAACTATTCGAATCTGTCCAAAAGTTTACCAAATAATATAGTTTGATGTAGCATTAATCTCCTTTTATGGGCCTTTAACTTCAAGAGATCGGAAATCATACTGGCAAAGCATGGTCTCGATTCCAGGACATGCGTATGTTTTAACACCCAGTGCTTCAAGTCGGACAGGCTACTGAGTTCAACTATTTACCACCTGCAGACGTTTTTTTTACTTGAAGCAGACGACTTTGAGAGATTTGTAAACTTGAGAGATTTGTAAACGTGAAAACCTTTCAGTTCTTCTGTTGTGATATGTGAAAAAGATTGAAAAAAGCATTGTGGCCAAAGGAGAAATTGCTTGTCACAAGCAATTTCTCCTTTTGTCACAATGCTTTTTTAAAATCGTCTACTGCAAGATGCAAAATTGTGGCGTTTGATGGTAATGTGCTAAGTGGGTCATATTAAAAATAAGTAACAAAAGCCAACCTGTATTAAACGTGATTTATTTGTCAGTTTGTCATAATTTCACTCATAGACATTAAACTGATTTTGCAACAAGCATGTTTTAATGCACCTGCTTAAAAATTGCATGGACTAACCAAATATAATAGTATCTACAATCAAAGTGTACCTGAGAAAACAAGGCTTGTGTAACTAAAAGGAACACACTGGCTTTAGTATTAAGCCTCTTGCATTACACTGTAGCAATTTTTAAGCAGATGCATTTACAGTTGGGTTTTTCTTCTTTTACAGCCTTTCATTTTTATCATAGCACTTATACATGTTTACTTAAGTAGGCAAGTTTGATTATAATTAGATCACACCAATTAGTATTTCAATTTTTCGATATTATTTTCAACCCAAGGGCATTTTATCATAGGACCATACAGCTTTAATTCAAGTGTCTGAACTCACTTCCTTTTGTTGCATAATTACCCTAATTCATCACATAACATTGTGGAAAAAGAAAAACTTGTTTATAATGAGCAAATCAACCTTTACCATAATTTGTAAAGTTGTTTGTTTATGGATATCAAAATGTCCATGGCTTTTAAACAGCACAATTGATAATAACCTTCATATATGAGGTTTGAAAACACATTCCTTACCATTTTTCTACATCATTAACATTCTGTACCAAATTTCTGATTAGCCATGAAGGCCAAATACATCCATATAAATTGTTAGGCTGACCTTCTTTTACACCCATATTAACCCATTCCTTCATACCAGATTGTGCGACTGATCCAAATTGAATGCAACAGCAGGCGAAAATCATTAAGTATGAAAACGATATTTTGTCTGAAAGAAACAAAAAAGATAAGATGGGGGAAAATTGCTCATTGTAAACAACTTCTCCCTTTTTCTTTATTGTTTCTTGAGTTAACAGCTGCTATATGTACAATAAAATATGTATGTTTACACAGGAAAGAGTTGAATAATCATTTTAGAAAAATTGTTGATTAACACAAATCATGCAGTCATCTTGCATTAAATTCACAGAAAAAAGAAATTTCACATACATGTAACAATGTCTACCCCCATCCAATGGTATATCATGACATGAAACAGAACGTCAAGTTGTATGGCGAAACCTTCAGAAAATGTTTAACAAAATGGCAGGATTTAAATTTCTTCAGAGTGAGCAGTTATATTTTATTTCTTATTTACCAAATGTCATATTAAATGGTCTGATAATGACAGAATTGCAATTAAAATTCTGCAGAAGCCAAATAAATTCAGAGACTGTTAGGTAAATGCACAATATAGTCAGGAATTCCTTGTAATCATAGCCTGGGCATGTCAATTTATTTGATTAAGCATTATATTCGAAAATTGATGGTACACCAAACAGTTCTGGACCCATTCCTTCATATTGGGATTTTCCTAATTGGTCTCATTAGAAAACAACAGCAGACGAAAAACAAAATGTTCACAAAGTATTTTTTATGTAATGAAGAAACCATTGTGACAAAAGGAGATAGCAAACGCCAGAAATTTCTTGTTTGTCACAGTAGCTTCTCTAATTTTCTGCAGCTGATGATTTAAATAATGTATTTATAAGGAAAAGGGTCTATCACAGAAAATTACATTACACTACCACAATACATGTCATGTGGAATCAAGATTGATCAGGGATCTTTAATTTGATCCCAAAATGAAAAGCATTCTTTAAATCCAGTGTTTATACCACACATTATAAGACAAAATAACTATGAGCTCACCAACAAAGTGTTAACCACTCTGCCAAACTGTTTTCAAGATCATAGAAGAAAATTCAATTAGTCAGTTATACACCTTTATGATACATTGCAAAGATGTTGAAAAAACACCACCAACTTCTGGTTTCTACCAACAGGAAAAGGAAGATAGACAATTTCTGGTAACAAGTTAACAATGCTTGATATCGCATACTACTTCAAAATAGCCAAGTGGTTGGATAATGTGAGCTCTATTCTTCTTCTGCATTACATGGCATATTTTTTTGTCCATTCCTTCGCATATTCATTGTATTTGGGCTTATCAGTCTTGAATATACGGGCTATATCTGGTACCAGGGGATCATCTGGATTCGGATCACATAACAATGAACATATTGAAAGCAAAACTGAAATAGAAAAAAAGGAATCTAGTAAGCTCAAATGAAACTGGAAACAATAAAGCACATGCATTTAAGAGCCCTTTTTAAATACATATATATAATTCCTGCCAAATAAAATGTCCATCTTTGGCAGAAACGCTCACCCAACATCAAGGCAATTAATTTCTACTCTAAACTATCAAAGTGGACAATATTTTTGTCAACATGTGTACTTATTTTGTCAACAAATCTTAAAGACCTGCCACCTCTTTGACCACAGAAATACCATATTTTAAAGAGGTTCCACAAGCAGAAATGTCAATAAAAGTAATTTGAGCCATTACAAAAGCTGACAACTCTATGCCTTTATCAAAAATATTTGTATGTATAGTGATTAATGCTGTACCAACAATTTCAGTTTTGTAACAGCTTTCCTGGATGCACCAGTACTAGACTAGGGCTCTGAAATGACTTTCAGAAGGTCTCTCCTATGAAACAAGAGGTATTGGTGGGGCTTGAACCTGGGACCCCCGAGTTCTAACTCAGCCAACTTAACCACTGGGCCATGCAGGACCCTGTATCAAAAATATGAACAAAAGAAACCCACTAGAAATTAAATGGAACATTAAAATGTGTTGAGTTCAAGATTTTTTGTTTCTTCTATTAGGAAATAATTCAGGTCATATTAAATTAGAATTTGAGAATGTGAGAGTAATAATTAAAAGAAACCGCCTACTAAATGACAGAAATTGAGATGGCCAGGTTTCAACTTAAACAAGGCTGAATAAAGTAGCTTTGGCCCCTATGATTAAAATGTTTGAAACATTTACTTTATGCTGGGTGTAATTGTTAAACATCGCCATTTTCTATATCAAGGGACATAGCCTTTAAACTATGTGCCTAAGCACAAAACGTGAATAGTTGAAGGAATGAGTTGTGTTTTAATGGGCATTAAAAGTGATGGTCAATAAATGCACATAACCATGATATTGATAAAAGCATATGAGTTATTTACAAGCTAAAATGTGTTAGTACATATAATTGAATGGAAGACGCTTTGTAGCCGATCAACAAATAGTGTCTAAAGAAAAATCCCATGTCTTAATAAATTTATGATGTTTGCCTAATACAGAATGCGAGACTTGTAGCAAAGCCCTTCAAGTTGGGCGGGGAATTAGGAAAGAAACACAACCATTGTGACCTAGCTCAGAAAGGAAAGAAATGGTGGTTCAAGCAAATCCTCGACTGTCCATGGTTATCTTTTACTGTATAAATATCAGTGCTAGGATCGTTTTTGTTTTTTGTCATAACAGTTTCTACCCAGTTATTAACTCTATGTCAGACAGTAGGAAAATCAATTTGAGGGTTCAGTGCAATAGTGTAGTAAGTGCTTCATGTTTATGAAGAACTTACTACAGTATTGCACCGAACCTTTTGTCTGTTAAGGGCTCCTTTTGGTCAATCTTTAAGCTGTTGTAGGTTTCAAGGGGAATTTCATACAATAGCTGGACCAATGGTTTCAAATACGATGTAAGAAAATTGGACAAAGGACCACCCTTGGACAAAAGTTGATCAAAGCTTCCATGTTGTGCTCTGATGGACTTAACCCTTTCCAAAACAACAAATGTTCGACTGTCCCAAATTGAAAGTTTGCAGACGACATTTCAAAATGTGATGAAATTGGCAAATAATCTTGTGATGGGCAGAAAACATCGTGGGAAAAGGAAAAATTGCTCGTTAAGAGCAATTTCTCCTTTTCCACAATGTTTTCCAGAGTCGTCTGCCACCAAATTGGTCAAATGTCGTTATTGTTTGGGAAAGGGTTAAGAGCCATTTTTACGTCAGGACAGTGTTGTAGCCAATGGAAATCAAGACGGTAGTCTTAATAAAAACTAAGCGAACTATAAAATAGTGATGTAGTACAAACATTTTATTGGGAAGTATAGTCAAAACCTACTCCATACAGATAAATCATATCGTAATACTTAAATGACTTTCACAAGAACTGATCATAATGTTGTCATAATCCAGACCTTGATGCCCAAATAGAACACTAAACAGCCAGGATTGAAAGTAACACATAATAACTAATGCATATGTGACTACATATTGAAATAGACTGCCTTATGACTTCAGAATTGTGATAGAAATCACTTTTACCCCTTACTTCATAAACATATTTAAATGCATAAAGCAGCAGAAATTCAAGAAAATTTGTGACAAAAAAAAAAGAAATTGTAATAAGCAGTTTTTCATTCTGTTACAATTCTTTTCACTATAATATCATATCACATAAGGGAATTGTGAAAGTGTAATACTTATTTCAAATTGGAATAGTCACAAAATCATAAATAGGAAAACATGTTAAAACTTAACCACACAGAAAATTGTCCATAATCTCAAAATGAAAGTGTGCGTTATATCCAGATGACTATACAAACAGGAAATAACCTTGAAGAAACTCCTCCCAGTTCCTTTATCATCAAAAGCATTTGAAGAAAATCTTTTAAAAGGCGGAAAAGTGAACTGTATTAGCAAGCTGCTTATTTTCCACTTTATCAAAATCTGTCTGTATCAAAAAGCAAAAGAAATGTATGCAAGTGACTAGCGGGTTCATGTTGAATTGCCCTAAAAAATAATGAGCTTAAAAAGGGACATTTTTATTTAGTTCAATAAAACGGTATGGTATGCAGAAAAACACGAAATACAAGTTTGTTCTCAAGAAAAAATGATCATGTCTCTAAATCAAACACTTGCAAATGTATATCTTTCTTAGCACTAAGTGTGCCCATCCAGTTAAAATCATACAAATGACAATGAATCACTTCACAATAAAACAAGTGAGTCAGTATACAAACACAATGCATCCCCCTAAACTATCAAAATGTAGAATCTGTGCGTTCTTCAAATGTTTCTGAGACAGACAGTTATATCTCTCTAAACCTCATATCCAGAGAAAACAAGATGAGAAATAAACCAGACAATGAAAGGCAAACTTTTTTAAATGTTCCTGCAAATTCTTCTAATTTCACAATCGCACCTTAACTGTATTGTCCCTTTGGGAAGACTTATCGCTTTGCTAATTTACACATTTCATTCATTTTGCATGTAAGAGAAAGCTACTTGTTCCAATTTCAACGCACAATTCAAAATTCAATTTATCTCACAGACATATAGAGGACACAGTCATGCTAGGAGCTGTTCTTTTGAGAAGTCTATTGTATGAAATCAATTTTGCTTTAACCCATTACCAAACAATAACGACATTTGACCAGTTTGTTGCAGAAAACTCTGGAAAACATTGTGGGAAAAGGAGGAAATTGCTCTAAACAAGCAATTTCACCTTTTCCCACAATGTTTTCTGCCCCATCAGAAGATAATTTTCCAATTTCATCACATTTTGAAATGTCTTCTGCAAACCCTTTCAATTTGGGACAATCTAAGATTTGGCATTTGGTAAAGGGGTAAGCGACCATATGTTTAGATAGCTTCAAACTAAATAAACTTTTACGCAGCATTAAAAGTGGTCTGTAAAAACAAGATTGACAAGTGTATTTCTGTTGAGAATTGTATGACATCAAACTACATAAATGTTGGTGGGGAACAAGTTTTTTAAAAGAAGATTAAGAGAAAGAAAAAGTTTGATGTGAATATCTTATAAAATATTAATATTATTTTCGCATTAGTTTAATCCTTATCTGTCATATTTGGAAAGTAAGGATTTTGTTAGGTTTTGGTCAATAGTAAAAAGATTCCAGCTCTGAGGAAAAGGAAATCAGTTGAGACACAGCAATTTGAGAAAGAAAAACCCAAGGACCAATTTCAAATTTTTATCAATTTTCAAGTAGTCAATGAATGCATCTTTCAATATGGTCTAAATATGTTCATGAAACAAGAACATAATGAAGGAATGGGTCAAGAGTCTTTTCCTGTGTCCAGCAGCAAATGATTGTATTGAAACTGAACTGAGTAGTCCTAGTCCGCACATGGAGGCGGAGACAGAGCAGTCATAGTCAGACAAAGATCAATCACAGGAACTCTACCAACACACTTTGTTCATAAAGTGAGCTTGCGATAATGTCCTTGGTGCTTGTTGATTAACTAATTAAGGCTTTGTAAGTTAAGTGGGTTAATGATTATGTGGATTTAAATTGATTTAAATAGAAACAGACAAAAGTATGAAGTTACCTGTATTTAAGTCATACCATTTTAAGTTAATTCAAACAAAACAAATTTCGAACCTTCTGCTTCTCAACCCCTTATTTTTTTATTTTTTAATCTTCAAAAAGGCCATAGGACCGTTTCTTGATTTTTCCCCATTTGCCAAGAGAACAGCTCCTATCCATTAAATCATACAGAAACACCAGTTTTATTGCATACATTCGTTTCACATTGCATATTTTTTAGTCCAATCTCTTCCAATAGTTTCATATTTGCTCCGATCTGTCTTATATATGCGAGCAATTTCTGGTACAAGAGGGTCATCTGGGTTTGGATCATTGAGTAATGAACAGATGGATAGTAAAACTGAAAAGACAAGAGGTAAAAGATTGCCGTGAGACCAAGAAGAATCCGTATGGTAGCTTATACATTGTAAAAGGGTACAACATTCACAGGATCAAAAGTGATGCGTTTTAGGTGAACCAAGCAATTTGATGAAACAGGGAAGGGACCATTATGAAATTAGATCGCTCACCTGATTGCATTTGTGCATATAGCTTTGTACATTTGTTTTTGCATCAATGTGTTTTAAGCATTGCTGATGAACAAGAACAATCCAGGTAGCAATAGAGTAAAACTACTCATGGCTTTTGGATTGTGTGAATGGATAACATTTTATCCCCATATAAATATTGGGTTTAATTGGAGCGACCTTGAATTTGGAAAAAATGTCCCTAATTATTCTGTCATTGATTTGTTTTATTTACAGTAGATATCTGAAATAACTGCCAAAAGAAAACCTCAGAAAGGCAGATAAAACCAAACCGCTATTCACATGCACATTTTATTCCAACATAGCGACAAGCTTTAAATCTTCACATCCATAAACTTCACCATCCTTAATGTGTTCCAATTTTCCATTTAACATTGTTAAGATGCCTTAATTTTCCTTTAGGGTAAATCATAGAGTATTTCAATGGGACCTGCTGTGGTCACTTTCATAGTCAATCCATATTAAAGGGTTTAGAAAATTTGATTGGGTGTTGAAAGATCTTTCTATTTCTATAAAGTGATATCAAGTATTTTTGAGATATATACTTGCTTAATAAATTGTATTAGGCTCTTCTCCTCCCAAAGCTAAAAGATTTTCTAAAAATTGACCACCTGTCTTCTCATACTAATCCTTATCAATTACTGACTATGGTAAAGTTCTTAGAAGGTAAAGTAACAGGGCATCTTCATGTTGTTTGGCTTCCTATTTCCTTATCAATTCAATTTGTTTACCCAACTATTAAATCTTACTAGAAATTTCAACTCTAAGATAAAAGAAATATTTAATACTTATGTCCCGGAAGTAATCAATATATTTTCGTATCAATTGATTTTTTGGTGAAGAAATCATTGAATTATGAATCCTAATACCGATATCAACCTTTAAGAATTGTCACTTCTTGATATCATAATGGATGAAAACAAGACTACACGAAAGGAGAAGTATTTGAAGGACAAAACAGATGGAAAGAATCTGGGGAAAAGGAACTAATTCAAATACTTAATTCAAATACAAAATTGAAACACGAAATAGAAAGAACTCATTCCATGTTATGGGAATTTGTGACCAATCTAAATTGAAACCAACAGCAGACAGCAAAAGATAGCATGAAAAAGAATACATTGCTTGATAAGGATGGGTAGAGACCATTTTGACACAAGGGAAGGCACTATTGATTATTTTGATACTTCTTATGAAAAACTTCCCAACTGAAGCACATAATTAAGACATTAAAATCATTGAAAGTGTTGTACAGAAGAAAGCACATTAAAACTTAGAAGGTTTGACACAGTTAAAGCAGCATCACATCTTATGACAGAAAATGTTTTCTTCTTGGATTCTGTTAAGCATCAACCAGCTTGAGAAAGTGTATATATGCAAAAAGAATTCAACTTCACTAGGACAATTTACAAGCCAAAAAGACTAGAATATTTCCATTGCAATTCAATAAGCAATACCAACTTAATTCATGGGGAATGATAGAAATCAATTACTAGTAATTTAATCTTTTTAACTTGATCCAGTTAGAGAATGGGGACTAAGGATCTTTGTCATTTGAAGACTTTTAAACCATAGCTTTTGCAGCTATTTATGTCATTTGAAGACTTCTCATAGCTTTAGCAGCTTTCTATTTCATTTGCAAATATTCATAGTTCACAGCAATGTCGTTTCAAGACTTTCTATACAGCCTTAGCAGCAATCTATGTTATTTGAAGACTTTTTCATAGCTTTTGCAGCTATCTATGTCATTTGAAGACATTTCTTTTTAACTTTTGCAGCTATCATTTGAACATTTCTTTCATAGCTTTTGCAATTTATTTAGTTTGATCCTGCGGGATCTCATGTCAAATCATTTTTTAAACTGATCATTTTCAATCATTGGGGCCAAGTTTTCATAGTATTTTGGGTCCAGTTGTTTGAAAACAAAGGGTAAAGAAGGTCGCTTGTATTGAGCAACAGCTAGAACCGTATAGGTACAACAGTTGGAACTTGACAGCAGATATTTTGTGATCACATAAGCTCAGAGTAAGCACAAAAATTCTCAGTGGACTTGACAAGGGGTTCTTGGTGATCAAGAGTATTCAAAGGTTAAACCTTATGTTTAGTTAAATCTGCATCAAATGAGTTTACCGATATAAATTCCAAGGTGAGAGGGTATGTATTTAGTCCCCTTCGTCCGATAGTGAAATGAAAACAATTGTAAACACAGTGAAATCACTAAGTTCTAATATCTCATTCCTTATGAATCCTCACAAATAATCCAATGAAAGACAAATATACAGATAATACAAATTATGAAATTGTCAAACCTGTTAGGCTCATATTTAAGTTCTATGCCGCGACTCCTGTTGAATCTTCCTTGCAGTTGAAAATGGTCGTATATAAAAGATCGAGTCAAACCCAAATCAAATTCGCATAACAGAAAGGCAATACAGTTTCAAAAAGTAGGCCATTATTAAGAGATGATTTGCCTACCCATCAAAAACGAATAAAAAATGTATGCAACCCTTAATCAAAACTGTTGTAAATGGCCAGCCTGGAATATATATTACTATGGCCTTTAATGGACTCCTAGGAATAGTACAGCTTTCTTTAATAAAATTTATATCATTTCAGCCGATTTGCAGCAGATAAGATATGAAAATATTGCAATATAAGGAGTACTTGTGTATACATCATAAACAGATTCTCCACGGTCACATTTCAATGTTTATCCAGGATGTCTTTGATACCTAATATTGTCAGCCATGAAGTCTTCAAAACAAGGAACAATGTTTTAAAAAAAAAAAAAAATAGCACAGACCCGCAATACACTTTTTAGAAAATAAATATTGTCAAAATTCTCAAATAATTGTATCAAGCATTTATATTTATTACACACTACAGTGGGACAATTTAAGACCATCCATTTAAGACCATCACAGTAGAACTTGAATACACAGGCTATTATAAACCCTTAATGGAATCCATGGTGAAGTGTAAGTGACATGGGACTGGACAATCCAGGTATGATTCCTGACAGTTGTTTAATTCATCATTAAGAGTTCATGGATAATTATCATTTCCTGGGCTTGAAATGGTAGATTTCCTGTAAAATATTCTGCAATACCAGGTGCAATGGATAGGCACACTTAATAAAATACACTGGAAACACTATTGAAAACTGCATAGAATTCAAGTATCACTCTATCAAATTTGATATATTGATAAAAAAAAAATGGTGATAAACAAGAGGGCAATAATGACCCGAGGATGCTCACCTGAATTCAATTTTTTTTTCTTTCACATACTGAAACAATTTCTTTGGGTACCCTTTTTATTCTGTATCAAAAATGTAAATACTATCAATTAAGACCTTAAAATATCAAAAGACTAGTTATTAGCAACCTTTCACCCGCCCTCCTTTCACGCTGCTTCAAAACAAGGAATCGGATTACGAGAGATGGGAGGGTTTCACCAAATGCACATTTTTTTTTAAAGGATTAAAATCTTATAGTTGCAATAGAAACCTCACTGAAATAATGGTTTAGAGGAAAAAAAAGGAAAATAGATTGCAGTTAAGAAATGTCATTATATCATGTTGTTCAGGAACAATCTTTTTTCTTCTGTTATTGTTAGTCAATTATGATGTGTATAGATAATTTATTATACATGAGCTTACATATATAAGCCAGAGGCCTAAAGTACTTTATCCATAACTGTTATGTATAATAAATATCTTAAAAAAAAATCCAAACACAAGTAGTTGAATGCAGATCAAAAAATGGCTTTGTGCAACCTACTGAATACGGAAAAACCAAATGCAAATATACAAGTCAGAAGTCAGTCACATAACTTAACCTATCAGTAAAACCATGAAGGCGAGTCTGGCAATCAAAGAAGACATTGAGTTGCACAAAACTGACACCCACATGGTATTTACTCACTTCCTTCTTTTCTCATAAATGATCAAATAGATTATTCTCAAAATGGTTAAGAAATAAAACCCTATGACGAATCCTTTCATTTATGAAGATTATCACCAACAAAACTGCAACAAATGCTTAAAATAGCATGACAAAAGCTTTCGTGGAGTAAAACCTTTAAAGTTTTTCAAAAATTGTTTCATAAATGTTAGATAAACCCCTAACAAAAATTTGTAACCGTTGTCCAAACCTTTTGTTCATTCAACAAAACCATATTCATTGACTAAATTCTCCAAATTTTACCTTGTTCACAAGGATATATTTCACTTCTATTCCATTGTAACTTAAATCACACAAATTTATCTTAATTATGTTTCTCCTATTGATATTTTACATCTTTGAATACTTTAATTATGTTTGTTTGAATGGTGTTTAACGCCATATCAAAATATTTTCAGTCATGTAACAGCTTTCCTGGATCCTCCAGAACTAGAAAAGGCTCTGAAGTGACTTGCCAGGTCACTCCCACGAAACCAGAGATTTCGGTTTGGCTCCAACCCGGGACCCCTAAGTTCTAAATCCACAAACTAAATCACTTGGCAAAGCAGGACCCTTTTAAATACCAAGTATTTAAGATAAGCACTACTTTTTCACAAATAAAATATTGGAAGGTATGACCAAAACCAACCAAATGCACAATATGCTAAATATTCTCATGAGTAAGCCACAGTGTCTTGAAAACATAAAAGCTTGCACCTTAGATTCATCATCCACAAACAAATGTCTTATTGATTCATCAGGGCTTTAACCCTTTCCCAAACAACAAATATTCGACCGTCCCAAATTGAAAGAGTTTGCAGACGACATTTCAAAATGTGATGAAAATGGAAAATTATTTTCTGATATGACAGAAAACATAGTGGGAAAAGGAGAAATTGCTCATTACGAGCAATTTCTCCTTTTCCCACAATGTTTTCTAAAGTCGTCTGTAACAAAGTGGTCAAATGTCGTTATTGTGTGGGAAAGGGTTAAACCAAATGTTCAAGGCGTGTATTTAGTATACTTGGGTTCAACATTTCAAATGTCAGAAGTCCTAAAATGTACGGTAACCTAATTGGGTTGGCCTGGCTACACATTTACTGATGGTGAAATTTATTTGTGAAGGGCTACAACAACTCGTTTTTAACATAACTCAATATCATTGCAACAATTTATACGGAACAGTTCATTGTGTTAGATTGTGTTACAAAAATTATTTAGCCTGAAAATCGCTCTTTTCATCTGTACAAATTTTCCAAAGTTTTCCGTAAAAGGAAGCTATTTATACAGCCAAAGGTGTAATATTTAATATTTGTTCATAGTAATAGTTTATCCATATTTTCCTCCAAAACGTCCAATTTATACATTCTACTTTTTTCATGAAACATGCCACACTTATAAACCCATTCAAAAATCAATATTGAGTCAAGATATATACCTTAATTATCATTAGATACCTCTATACCAATCATTTATTGTATCATTCATATTAGGCAGAACTCACACAATTGAACCATTTCTCTTTTACAAAAACTACAACCATACAAGGAATAAACACTGTAAATAGCCAAACGGACAGAGTTGAATGATCACATAATTTTATCCATGAGTATCAAATACTCAGGATAATTTATAAAGAATGGAACGTATACTTGTTGTTAGTCAGATAGTTTTTTACTTGATACAACCCTTTACCAACAACCATGACATTTTACTTTTCAAATCAGAAGGAATTCCTCTTTAAAGGATTGAAAAATAGGTAGATATGACACAATACACACACCCTTCCTTTTTTAAATATTGGCTTTACATTGTGTCAAAATAATTTCATTATGTTGCAATGCCCGGCTCAAATTGATGGAAGAACACCCCATACTCAAGCTGGGTAGAACAATCATCATTCCGTAGATCAGCAGACTGTCTCTCACAAGAATCCAAATGCTGTCATCGGATTCTAACCAAAAGTGGAGGGGTCATGTGATTTCAAGTTATGAACTATAATTGCTAGACCACAGAGGCCCCTGAGAAAATATTGTACAAAATTTAAATTTCAATTTACTCACTATAATATCAAGCATGTTAAATTGAGGTTTATTTGGTAAAGGGTTCACCATACCCTTATTCCAGCCATGATTGGTTAAAACTAAAATCATCAGTAGATGAGGTATCACTATATATGAAGAAAACAAAACTTTCATAACAGAAGAAATAGTTGGAAAGCAATATGACATGTGACAAAAGAATTGATCTATTGTTTTCTTTGTAACAAAAGTTTAATTTGTCAGATACATTAGGTTGACTTTGTAATGGTAAAATGGGGATAATTGCTGGCCATTGTATAGTATATGTTTTACCCATTCCCACAAACCTGCTCGCATTGACACACCAGCATATGGCAATTCACAATACCACTCAGACAACAAAGAAATTGCTTGCAAAAAGCAACCTTTGGTTATCAGTGTTCAACTCAATATCACAAAATGTATGTTATTTTCAAGATAGTAATAATTAACCTCAACTGTTGCTTTTATATTGAATGTGACAAAATATTCAATTTGAAGGAATGGGTTTTGTGCTGAAGTTATATTTGATAAGGGGAATAGCATGAAACTGTACTAACTTCTGCATCTTAAACTACCAGCAAGTGTTAAACATTGTGTAAAGTTTCTTCTGTTGCTTTATCTTTTTCAACAGTTTTTTGTTTTAAATTTAGTATGGCTTACTGGGAATTCTACAAGAACAACATAAGGAAAGAGACTGAGTGTCTTGTCAATGCCAAACTTCCCAGTGTAATCAACTCTTGCACAAACCTGCATATTACAGAAACTTTGCTGACATATTTATGGGTAATTTTTTAAAGTTGTAACCAAAGATTCAAACATATCACCATCAAATCTTGTCTAAATCTAGTGTTTGCAAATGTTAAAATTGCTTTCATTTGGAACATGTTCCTATGGTGGAAAAGGGAAACTTTTACAAGCAATTTTTCCTTAAGGCTTACATAACTGCAGGATATGACAGACATATAACCACAAGAGAGTTTGGCAAAAATTTATATTCTGGACCTGGGTATGTATAACTAAACATTTTATGCTTACTATTTGCAAAAGTTCAAAGCAACATTCACTTTTATCCCAATATTGGGCTAAGAAATATTGCAAGGTAACACATAATTGGAATCGTCTCTTCCAATGATGTGTCACATTACAATATTGTACTTTCATGTAAGAAACTACCCATGTTTATCAGTTTGGACTTGCACAAATATTTTCCATAAGTTGCTTAGTAAAACAGTATCCTGGCTACTCACTTAGCTCAGTGCAATGGAACGAAATAAAATAAGTTTCATGCTATTCCCATTATCAAGACATTTTAAATGAGTCGGGGTAAAGTTCCTACCTTTAGATATTGTTAAAGCAGGTGACCATTGCGATCGGAGTATATCAAGACAGATACTGCCATTGCTGTTTATATTTGGATGATATATTCTTGTTGTAAAGGCAACCTGTAAAACAACAAGCACATGTATGAACATTATATTCTTTGGAGGAACAAATACATGTTGGGTAAGGGGTCAACTATCATAAAACACTCACATTGAAAGATCTAGAGAGGGAATTTTTTCTACCTTTACTTGGGAAGAGACCCAGGCCTGTAAATTTTTTGAAGTTGTAACACTGAAATTACTGAGTGCGGAAACTAAAAGGCTGGTGTGACTTAATTTTTATGCAAACTTTACGTTTCTTATGAAATTTCCATGGAAAGGTGCCTTTAATAGGCCCCTGTATTATATAAAAAAGCTCTGCAAGAAACAAAATGCTTTTTAACATATTGATACCAACCATCTTGAGCCAGGAAAAAAGCAAACTTCAATGCTGGTATCTTTTATAACACATAATAAAATGTTGGCTCAGCAACTAATGCAGTGGGCAACTGTGTTACAGTGATGCAGTGGTAGAGTGCTGGCTCTTGTACTGAGGGTTACTGATTCGAATCCCTGCTAGACGAGGTGAAAATTGCCGGGACTAACCCGCACATCTGTGCAAGTACTGGTGTAGTATCCAGGAAGCAGTCATCAAGAGTGAATTTAATAAGCTTCAAGCTTCTGCCACAATCAATTTAAAATAAACAAGTTTAAACTTTTAAGTTAATGCTGTATCAGGAAGATATCAGGAAATGATGATTTGCTGACACCATTCCACTATGTCTGCTTGTAATGTAGTGTCAAAAGTTTGCTATCAAGGAATGCAAAACATTTTCAAACCTGTTATTATGTGATCAATGTCAATTTTGCATTATTTTGTATTTCACAAACAGACAAAGTTTGTGAAAACAATATACACTGCAGCCTCATTATAACACGGTCGTCGGGAGCCATGATGCTAGATCCGCGTTAATAGTGGGGTTGACAAATATAACGCGGGGTCCCTTACGCGCTATATGCCAGACCATAACTACTTAAGAAACAATCAGATTCAAGAAGTAGTCTATTCATATTTCAAGATTGTGTTGAGTTACGGACTTATCATTGAATTTATTGTGAATAAAAGAAAAGCAAATAAAAAACATAATCAAAACTTACATGTTTAACTATATATTCCTTTTTATTTGTTTCATTACGATTCAAGTTAAGGATCATTGATAGAGGCACGTGCAGTTTAAATACACACTACAGAAAAAGGAGGGTGGATTCAGTTAACCCATGTTCTATTCATAGATTTAAACTCCAAGTAAGGAGTGAGTAAATTTTATCGATAGTTCTCCCAGCATGTGTACCTAATGCTTATTACCATTTAAACTAGGTGTGTGTATACATATGATGGAAACAAAGAAGTTAAAACTTCATGTGTTAGTGATATTTGTTTAAAAAGTGTGCATACGGTTGGACGCCCTAGGTTTGGGGGAAAGGATGGGTGCACGAGGGGATTTATGCATCTGTGTCCGATAAAAACCTGTAGTTGCTCTAAGTTTTGAGTCAATCAGGCATAAAACACTCCCCTGAATAAGCGTGTACAAACTAATGATATTATGTAATTTATCAACACTATGTACACATAGATTTAAATCTTCCCTCGGGTCACGGATTGTGTACGTATAAAGGCCACGCGCTTTGTTTAAAAGACCGTGACAAACAATGGGGATAACTCAGGGAGTTATTGATTTTCACGCCTTCGGAGTGCAATTTGTAGGTAGACTTTCTATTTAGGACTTTCATTTTGCAGAAAGGGGGAGATTTAGGCTATTGTTTAAGCCCTAATGTGCTTGAAATTTTGGGAGCCATAGGAGACCCGCGTTATAATGAATATCGCGATATAACAGGTCACGGTATAATGAGTCTGCAGTGTAACTAGCTTGAAAAAAGATTATGTAAAGGCAAGGAAGCACCAGAATTGTCATATTTGCTTTGAGAAATATACAAGATTATGTAAAGACAAGGAAGCACCAGAAAAAATATCAGTTGTTAGGAATTCAAGGGTTAAACGCAAGACTATAGCAAGTGCTTCACATACGTGAAGCACTTACTATAGTATTGCGCTGAACCCTGTCATCATTTTCTTACCTTTGGAGGTTTAAATGGGTAGTCTGTTGGAAAATGTATTGTCAAGAAAAATACTCCACCCTGGTATGGACTGTCTGGCTGTAAAACATAAAACAACATCATACTTTATCTGTAAAAAATAGAGTTAGTCGGGTCTGTTATCATTACAAACAGCGTCTCCTTTTAATCAACCTATGACGGCTAAGTCCGAGAGGGGAAATATTCACAAATTTCAGAAAGGGTAATAATTCTTAATTAAGTAACATCATAGTATTCACCATTGCACACTCTTAGATAATATTCATCTATATATAAGTATCATATATATACTTTATCATCTTATTGTTCTAATAAAGAAAGTGCAGACTTTCATCCATATATTACGGAGATGTCTAAGCTCATAAAATTTAGAAAGTTTTGTCACTGAAACAACTAAAGTGGCAGAAAAGATTTGGCAAGTAAATCAAAATCAGATTTCGCCACCCCCATCCCATCAACTAATAAAAGGTCTTGGTAAAAAAGGTTGAGACATGGCGATTGTACAAGCAGTGATAATTTTACCTCTGCGTCCCGCGTCATATACACATAAAAATTGCTGGGGACACATCATTTCAAAAGATATGTGTCAAGCCGGAAGCATTCTCATCAGCACAAGTAGTAAACATCATAAAGCATGCTGTCTCATGCTTTCATTCTATCAAATCTGCATTGTTTTGAGTCATTTAAGCTAAGATTATCATTAATAACAAGTGTTATACTATTTGACATGATCTTATAGCTTGGATCATTGGTACCTAGACACATAGTTATACCCTTGGACACATAGTTTCAAAAGATGCGTGTCAAAAAGGTCACATAACTTTCATTTCTAAAATTAACACTGTACAAGTGTCTCAATCTGGGAAAAAACATACTTTTCATTCTCCAAAAATAACATATAAGCTCGAATTTGACATTTGTCAGAGTTTAAAGAAGGGGTTCTATTCACCCAGCATAGTCATTTATTGATTCTCGTAACCCAACATTGTGGTTACTCATTTAAATTGTGTTACTTGAGATAATTCAAAGTCGTTTGCAGACGATATTTCAAAATATGATGAAATTGAAAAAAAATTCTCGATAGGGCTGAAAACATTGTGGGAAAAGGAGAAATTGCTCTTAATGAGCAATTTCTCCTTTTCAAACAATATTTTCCAGAGTTGTTTGCAACAAAGTGGTCAAATGTTGTTATTGTTTGGTAATGGGTTAATTGATAAATCTAGAACATGCTTTTCAGTCCCAAAGATAATAAAAATGTGACAAGTCACAATACCTTTTTATCTAATCAAACAAATGTATTTTGTACTTACTGGGCCCATTATCGTCGCTTGCCAATGAAATACTGAAAGATAAAAAGAAGTATTTGTTATTTTTATAATTTAGCAGTCCACAAACAACTTGCAGCCTGTGTTTTATAGCAATTAGCTAAAGGGTATGTTATAGAAGAGAGTCCATTTTCCTAAATGTAAAGGGATATATTTCAATGAAACCTTTTCTAGATTAAGTAAATTATTCAAGAGAAACTCATTGGATCCCCGTTGACTTGATCAAATGAGAAAGTCAAATTAGAATGTCAACAGCACAGCAAAAAAAAACAACTATCCATCAATCTAATTCTTTATATGACTCTCTGCAAATATAATCAACCATTTATTGCATCTTTACAAATCCAAAAAGAAGCTTATTTCATTAATTCTTAATTTGTTTCCATAAAATACCATCATAACAACTTTTGTTGGATTTAATTGTTGTAATTAAATGAAGTTTAAAACAACATAACAATAGTATTGCAGAAGTCAGTGCACCTATCCATGCATCCAGTATTTCATTACTAATACTGCACAATATTCTCTTGCCAAGCAGCACATATGAAGGATCCGAATCAAGAAACAAAAATGACAAAAAGAGAAATTAATTGAAGCAAGCAATTTTTCATTTAATCATACAGGTTCATTTCTACTCGACATTATGGAAACATTATCTTTGAAAGTGAAACGTTATAATAACTGTTATCTGCTCTAGCTTTGGATATGTACTAGTTATAAATCCCACAAAGGGAATGATAATTCACTTACAATCATCTCCAACTGGACCTGCTGAGCACTGTGCTGGGGGATCTCTTCCTAAGTCCTGTAATTCCTGAAAAAGAAGAATCACTTGTTAAGAGGTATGACAAGGGATAACTTTGATAAGGCCCAGCTGACTATAGAAATTACATTATACACACACAATTCTATGAATCAATGAAACAGAACAAAATAATCAACTAATTTCTTGTTACCAAATGAACACTTGGAAATAACCTTGAATAGTCTTTTTTTTAAACTTCCCATCCTATGCAAAATTTTGTCAAAACCCCATCTTTATAAGTTTTCTTAAGTACATATTTATCATAAAAAAGCTCAAAATTTTGTCAGGCTTTCTGGTGGACATTGGTCTTTTTCTTTCACATTTAATAGCTTGTCCAATTTCTTAAAATATGCAATGCATGAACCACGATTTGTCTGTTTCGTAGTAATTATTACCCCACTGATAACTCAAACATTAATCTCAAAAACAACTATGGCCATTTAATAAATCTCATTTGCTATTATGAAATGGGTTAAGGTGACTGAAAACTTGGTCAACAACACCAATGATTAAGTATGAGATTATTATTTTCCATGACTAACTTGCGGTAGAAGCTTTGGTTTCCAAAAAGGTCCTTGAGCAATTCTGCTTATGCAGACGTCATATTCCTTTCTCAAACAATGAAACAGAAACCAATAAATTACCTTTCCTTCAACTGGAGTTTCTTCATGTACCACATATTAAAGAGGGGGTGTATACGAGAATGGAACCACTAGTATATTTAAAACCTATTTTAAAATGGATGAGCATCATGGAACTTCCTACTTGCCAGAACTTTGGTTAAACCCTCGATTTAACTTAATCCTTCATGTAAGTTATTGAGATTGGACTAAGTTAAAAGTGACAGCAGATGACAATCATGAGCAACCAAAATGCGCGTTGTATGAAGTGCGTCCCTCACAAAGTAAGATCTTTATGTTTACAACCAAGTATGAAATTACCAGATATATTCATTATCAGATATATTCCCACACAGTGTTGCTTTCAAGAAAAAAGTTGGAACTTCAAAAATATTCATGAATGCAGTTATCATGGACTTACTTCTCCAAAACACAGAACACTTTGAGTCACACTTTGAAAACAGTTGGCAGCCAATTAGAATCGAAGACTCAACACATCAAAAAACAATGTCGGGTAAATTGGTAATGAATTTCAATCTTTGTCATCCTTTACTTTGTATGTTAAGATATAGTCATAAATGCAAATAACTTTGAATGGAATTTAATAATGATGTTACAGTTGTTACTTGTACTCGTATTTCTAAGCATTGCCCGAGTAGTTACTAAAAGCAAAAATGATAAGATCTTTGAAACACCGAGGTAATCACAATGCAGGTGTCATGAAATAAATTTGACCCTCCATTAAGGTATCTTGTAGAATCAGGGAATTCCACAAATCTGTGACAGTTGATACCAACTCAACCAAATGAAACTAGAAAACCTGAATAACAAACTATTGCAAATGAGAAACAACTTTGTTTTCAGCACCATTTATAAACACTTGGGATAAAGGCCCTTTTTTTCCGTTAGGCAATTTTATTCTGTATTAAGCACTCCTTCCAGAGCTAAAAGATTGTCAATTTTGTCCAGATTCAGCCAGTTTCGTTTTCACTAGGAATTTCCCCAATCCCTTATGTTCTTGGGCGAGGTTTATTTTTCAACATGTTTTTCTGTGTAACACACCGTTTTCTTTTTCAGCAATATGAATATTTTCCAATCGGTATTTGTTTAAAGGGTGTAGGAACGAACACATAAGCTGACACAATAATTCGGGATTTTGTCATTTGTTTGAGGTGAAAAGAACATTCTACACGAAAACCAATATGGCGGGGCCGACAATGGACATTTCAGTGTGCCTGTAAAATGAATTGACACAGCGTATTAATTCTGATACCATAACAAATCAATCGAGTCTATCGGTAACTTACTTTGTTGATTCTTTTTAACGCCATATTTGAACTTGTTTTAACAAAAAAGTGTGTTGAGTTTTCTTCTAGTTTAAGTGAGTCAGACTCAGCCTTTTCTACTCTCTTCCAAACCCGGAAATTTATTAGTGGGCATGCGCACGAAAAATACTCAGCGCCCCCAAACGGGAATGTCATTAGCAACAAGAATAACTCTGCACTGTTGCAATATAACTCTGCCAAGTTATATATGCTTCAATCAACTACTTCCCCTATCGCAAATGACGTGAAATGAAAATAATTGAATGTCCTTTATTTATCATTTATGAAGATATTTCATAGGGGATTACCATAGACATGACGCTTTGAAACATTGAAATTTGTTAATATGTTGTTTGCTGCGAAAAACAAGCGATACAAACGCACGTGTTTCATTGAAAGATTCTGTAGATCTCAGTAAATGCTTCTTTCTTTAATGATCTTTGGGCAATCATCGACAATGTTGAGTTTATTTCGTCGAAAAAGTAAGTGTAAGAGTGGATATAATCTTGAATTATTAGATAAACCACGTCACACACGGCACCCTAAAATTTTCCAAATTGAAAAAGTTTGCAGACGACAAATCTGATTGCGGTGAAACTGAAAGATGTTCCTGATATGACCAGAGACATGGATAAGGTGTATTTAAATGTCATACCAACAGAATTTTACATATTTATCAGGGGTGCCAAAATCGATCGTCCGTAGGCCTATATAACATTGTTTTGTCATTTTTATGTCCTTTCTCAATGTCGTTACGCTCTGCAAACAATTCGAGGGTAGAACAAGATGAAAACAAGAAAGTCTGCCTGCTTCAAAGTGTCATAGTTTCCGATAATGTTTCTTTCAGAAAATTTTGATCCATTCAATAGTGTAGCCTGTCAAATCAGAGACTTATCTCGGCCTGCATGAATAAACGCCAGAATGCTTGATTTCCTGTGCACGTGCTTCTTGGCCATATTGCTAGTCGACAAATTCTTGCCAAACACAGGAAATCATCCAACAATTCAAAACAGAACTACAAATTGTCTAGACGTTTTCAAAATGTATGTGTACTAGTTATTTCCCGCACAGAAACTGGCTGACACATGGTTCATTTGGATTGTTGCTGTATAGGCCTATCAATGCCCACGGGATGACCAGATAATGACAAAAACTACAGCAAACTAATCCGGCCCTGTGTACGAATTAGAATAAAAAACATAGGAGGAACAATGTTTGTCTTTTTCAATAAATTCATTTGAGTTAAGAACACCTGATTCCAGTATTCTTGCTATGCTCCAGTTAAGTGTTCTAAATAGTCTACTAAGTTTTCATTGCATAGCAAAAAAGTAAATAATAAGACTATTGATACTCTTGAATTTGTACTTGTTTTGAATGTCGCTTGTTATAGACCATTCCGGGTAGGAGACAAGTCACACATCATATAAAGAAATCGATTCACGACTTATTTGTTATTTATGACAATAGCATTCGGTCTAGATTTCGCCTCGACAAGTTATCACTCGGGTTATTTGTTCGAATAGCATGAAGTGCGCGCGTGCTCGGAAAAGCACAGAAGAAATCCGCATGAATCACGTGATGTCAACAAGTTTCTGTGCGGGAAATTTCTAACACACATAAATATCGCAAACGGCTAGATATTTATTTAGCCGTATCTTTTGTATTGTTGGATAATTTCCTGTGCTTGACAAGAATTCATCTACGAGCAATATGGCTAAGGAGCATGTTCGTAGGAAATCAAGCATCCCGTCGTTTATTTATGGTGGCCAAGGTAAGACTGATTTGACAGGCATCACCGTCTTCTTCATCATCGTCTTCTTCTGCAAAAGGCTGGTGTTAGAAACAATAAAGCATATACACCAGTTTAAAATCAAAAGGAAATTATAGGGAACAGTGGGCTTGTAGTAAACAGAGGGTATTAAATCAATGCCTAACTTCCGAATCCATTAGTAAACAATTCGATGAGAAAATTGCCTTTTATTTTCTGATGGGTCAATCTAATGGCGAAATTTCAAAGGATCAAAATAGTAGTGGATTTAACGAAATATTGATTTTTTCTGATTTATAGCACAACATGACCATTCAAAGTCAATTTATAAGCTAAAATAAACTTACATACCCAGGGCTTTTTTTCCTTGAATTGGGAAGAGGCCTAGACCTGATAAATTTGGAAACCAAAAAGCTGATATGACTTTGATTTTTTTGAAAAACTGCAAGATTTAAAAAAAAGTCCAATTGGGAAGGTGTCTTTTATAGACCCCTGTTATTTAACACAAAAAAACCCTGATACCACCAAATAATGGCATCAATTTGCATATAGAGTTTTCACATTGCAGCACACATGTGCAAAGAAAGTTTATTGGGAGCATAAAATTGTCACCTGTTCGTACAATGTAAATATGCGGAATACCCACAAGTAACATTTATGGATTGATTAGAAAGGATTAATTTACAACTATGAGTAATGATTATTTGATATTTCACTGTAATTATGGAAATATGGGTCTTCAAACATTGCTAGTTGGCCATGGAAGGCCACAGCTGAGCTGCAGTGCTGACTTGATTTCAACTGGTAAATGGTTCCAATCTCTGATCATTCGTTGGTAGATTGACTGCAAGAAAGAAGGTCTTTTTAATCTGCTGAATCTGGTGAGTTTCTGAAGGTTGTTCACAAAATTGATGGCTATCTGTTCATTGCAATTTTATAAAAAAAAATCTCCTACATTTGCTAATAGAGCAGATGTTGAGGACAGTGGTCCATGGTCAGAGTGTCTTGTATTTGAATCCTACAAAGAGCAAGGTCCATTTTGGGACCTTTTGTTTATCCTCATTCAGTGAGAATAATAGTAACCCAGTTTCCAGGAAGCAGATTCAAGAGTGATTATCTAAGTTTCACAAATGATGTAAAATAAATTATTTGAAACTAGACAGGTAAACCTTTGGTTGGCTTACCAATACTTTAATTAATCAACTTGAAGATCTTAAAAACTCATTGTTTGACAAAAGAAAAACTGCTTGTGAACATCAACTTCTTTTCATCATAATGGTTAAAAATGCATTGATATCCATAAGGAAACATTTCTGGTGAGTAGCATCTTTTTTATGTTTTGATATATGCCTATATATATTTTTTTATATGAACTGATTGTTGTCTGGTGTTGCAATCCTTTTGGACAAGTCATAAAACCCTGTAATGTCAATGTGTTAACAACCATAAATAATTGATCTATTGTTAATAGAATTTTGTCTTCCATGGTCATAGAGGTAACCAGTTCCTCTAATTGAACCTCTACTTGGCCAATATTCTCTCCAGCATTTAATGAAATCAATGCAAGACAATTCAATTGTGTCCCTCCATTAAATGACAGTGATAGTTTTTCACCCAAAAAATCTCATAAAATTTTCCCAAAACTCATTACTTTCATTCTTTTTAATCAATTTTTAAGTTTTGGTCCAAAAAGCCCATTGATTTAATTTAGAAAAAAATCCCTGTTAAATGACTGAGTTGTTATGGGAAAGCAGTCACTGGCTTTGAAAAACTATTGTTACAGAACTGGGCCCATGTTCTCAAAAAAATTATTGCTTATTGCTCATACTTTAACTCTTACTTAAACTTAAGTATGGTTATCATTCTCAGCTGGGTAAAATAAATGAGTCGTGTTCTTGACGTCCCTTTCTTTGGCATTTATCACATCATTTGAGACAGCGTTTAGGTTGACTCAAAAGCGTTGCTTAAACTAATATGAGCAAAGAAATGGAATATAAGTTCATTTCTAGAGGGCCATATAATGATTTAACTTTGATGCTTATATTTACACTTGAGCAAGAAGTTTTAGTTTAACCCTATACCAAAACGCCAAATCTTTTACTGTCCCAATTTGAAAGAGTTTGCAGACGACATTTCAATATGTGATGAAATTGAAAAGTAATCTTCTGAGAGGGTAGAAAACATTGTGGAAAAGGACAAATTGCTCGTTAAGTGCAATTTCTCCTTTTCTCACAATGTTTTCTAAAGCCGTCTGCAGCAAACTGGTCAAATGTCGTTATAGTTTGGTAATGGGTTAAAAAAGATGTAATAGTTAAGTACATTTCGAGCATGGTCCCTTGAAATACCAGAATAATGGAAAGTATACTGACTGCATTAATAAGAATAGCAAACTGTTGAAATAGCCTCAAAATGAATTTGTACTAAACTTCCACATTTTAGTATCGAGATTAAATTTCTGTTATACAACAGATTCTCTGCAGGTTGAAGAGACAGATTTGAGATGGAGACGCAACAGCCAGGCTGCTCTGGCATCCATTCTGCCAAGTCATGGCTCTTTTCATTCCGATATGGGACTTGTCCTGGAACGCGCTATGAAGGACCCACATCGCAGAAAAAGTGTTGCTTTAAGGAGAAGATCTGTAGCTGCTATCAGAGGTATACTCCTTCATTTAAACATATTCTTTGTTGTTGTTAATTAGCCTTATGAAAAATTCAAGAATTTATTCATGAAACTCATGAACGTTCATGAATGATAAATGGCGGTGTTTGAACACAGGCCTTTTTCATGAAACTCAAGAACAGGTTCATGAATATCAAGTACAGATTCATGGATATATTCATGAATCTGTTCTTGATGTTCATGAACATGTTCTTGAATTTTATGAATGTTCATGAACCACATGAATGATTTCCTGAATCTTTTACAGGGGTAGACTGACAATATCAAGGGCTAACTTTAGTTTCAGACTTTAGCAAGTCCTTCACACCAAACAAGTTTTATTTTTTGGTCTGGATCTAAGCCCTTCATGCTATCTCCTTTTTTAATAGCATATTGTAATAAGAACTCATTGACAACATAAGTAGTATCATGCTCTGTCCATTCCATTAAAAAAGATCAGTTCCATTATAAAAATGAAAAAAAAAAGATAACTCTTGTCGAGAAGCATAGCTAAAAAACATATTTGAACTGACTCTGTGACATAAAATCATTGAATATGGGATAAATGTATACAAACAGACACATGCATATTAAAATTCTTTGCATTAGGTTATTTATGCCAATGGGAGATAGTCCAGTCAATCTGTAAGTCAACCCTCAACTAATTGCAACAGAAACGAATTTGTGATTTTATTATAGCTGCATACTTCCTTTATAACATATAAAAAGTCCTCAGAAATCCCACCAGGGGAAAATACTGAAAAATGCATTTAAACTTTTTGAAAAGTGCGAGTTTTTGCATGGTTCTAAAGTACCACCATAGAAAGTACAAAGCGTGAACTGTCATCGGTAAATTTCGAGGTCAACTTGCTGTTGAAAGTCGCATGAAAGGGTAAGTTGAGCTTATTATCATTTATATCTGTCCTTATCTGATAAAAAAAAAACATAATTCTATGTTCATGATTACATTTTAGATGAAAAATTATTTTTGAAATAGCCTGCAGAATGCTTTGTAATGGGTTTTCGTGGGTAATTTAAAAAGTGCTTGTTTTGTTTAATTTCACCCAAAACATCGATTTAATGACAACTCACACTCAAATATATCTTTAAACAAGAATAAGATGACAAAAATACAACTTAAAATGACAAATATATAAAATGAATATGAAATATTAACCTCGGAATAGCTCTTCGTTTTTTTAAACTACGGTGGCCCATTAGTGCCACTGTAGACAATGATTTGACGAAATAACTCATTTCTCTTACTCACTCAATTAAATCTATCATGTACATTTGTTAAGATCATTTAATTCTTAAATTTTTTTTTTGCAAATTATGAAATAATTCTATTTATGATTTGTTGAATTGATTTTTACATTTGCTTAGTTTCTTGATTTATGGCAAAATAGAATAAATTGAAGGTTAAAGATGAAGAGTAAATGTGGATGAGATAAAAAATTGTCGGCAAATATCATCTGGTGGCGATTGTATCTTACTCTGAAGGTGCATTTATTACTATAACCAACCTATTGTATGATAAAGATATCATTTTAGTCACATTTTTTCTTCTTATAACTTTTTTTATTATCATTTATCATTAATACATATGTTGTATGAAATATGAAAATTAAGGTGAATTACGCTAAAGTACAACCTTCAATCAAAAGTAAGAAAAAGCAAGTGTGGTTGTATTTAATTTAATATTTTCATTTGCAGTGACGTTAATGTAATAATATCACAATTAAAAATGCTGCAGACAAAATCAACGCACATGTGATGATAAATGCCTTTTTATCTATTTTTCATTTGCAGGTAAAATGGACAGTACAATCAAGAGTGCAAGAAGGTCACATTAACATTGTGGATTCCATACCATTTTGAGCTTGTATTGGACAATAAATGGAAGAATCAGGACTATCAGAATTTTTCAAAATGCGGTGAATCACATGTTCAATGACACGGTTATTTCCAGAGCAACTTGAGGCCATTTCCTACTGAATAATTTTTTAAATGTAATACTTATGGGAATCTCTTTTAATACTGCATTGCTTTGAGAAGAAGTCACAATACATGAAGTTGAAAGCATAAGCGGGACTTCCAAACCAAAGACAAATACTGAAACCTTTAGCGAGGTAAATGATAAAACGTAAGTTAACTTTTATGAAACCCTTATGTAAGAAAAAAAACATTTGAAGGAGTTTGTGGTGAAGTAGATTTCAAAAGGTGTAGGACAAACTTGAAAAGAAGCTCTTTATTTGTCAAATCTTATTTCCAAGTTGTGGTTCATATATAAACAATGGCCGACCTACTACACACGTTTATTAAAAACAAATGATTGTATTGCTGAGAACTGTATATTCAAGCCATCAGAGAAATGTAGCCTCAGTCTAGAGCTCTGTTATCTTCCCATGTTAGCTTCAAACTAAGGCCAAACATTACCTACAGATTCCAGATTTCTTCACTTATATGAAGGAAACCATATAGTTTGTCAAAGCGATCTCGCATCGGCAATAGTTTCAACAGATCGGGTTTTTGAGCTATGGTTTGAAAGAATCACAGAGAAACCAATGGTTTTCGTCAATTCCTGTATGTACATACTACAATAATGCAATGCAGAAATATACAAGTGATCAGCATGTAGAAATCAGTCATTCGAGGGTGAAAAGAGATCAAACGGAAAACCTAAACATAGACATCCACGTTTCGGACTGTACACTTAAGAACATTTTGCCAGGTCGATGAGTATATATTGTGTAATTGTCGACTATGTAAAGGAAGAAGGCCAATTTAATATTAACAATATGGTTTATAAATACGTTTTTGGAATACAGTTTTAAAGGTTAAAGCCAGTCCGTAACCCCAAACTTTCAATTAATGTTAAGAGAAATTGGAGAAGCAGCTCAAACTGATCCGCATTTGCGTTTAAGCTCCGGCTGATATATTATATGACAATGAAGGAGATCTATTCAAGAAAGAGCTGTGTAGTTTTCCGCCATCACAATATGGGTCTTCTTGGTTATTGAAGCTAGCTGACAAACCTTCCTCGATAAATGAAATATATGCGCAGGATGTCTGTAGTGTCAATGAATAGCTAGACGAGGTAGTTCAATATGTACACGACGATAGGGGTTTGTTCTTACGTGGAGGAGCATTTGTTGGATTTGTTGGATATACGTGGAACATATTCTGATGATGTCATAAGCAAACCTGCAATATTTGTATTTGGCGGATGTTCAAATTATCTGTCTCGAAAAGATTGTGTACAAAAGGATTGCAGTGAAGGGGTAGGTACCACAAAGGTGGTTTTACTCGAGGAAGTTTGTTCTCTTCCCAAAACAGCAGTTCTTATCAAATACTGTGATTGCCTTTTATTAAAATGCGCTTGTAAAACAAAGTGTGACCGAAAACCTTGTTCTTATAGACGTAGCTTGTTGACCGTTCTTGAGGGTGTGGGGAATATCGGGGAGCTATCTTCGCTAATGCAGAAAATGTGTAAGAACGAGACAAAATGGAAAAGAGAAGTCTGTAAATATATTAAGATGCAAAAATAAGAGAACCCTATTACTGTAAACTATTTTCTGGATAGGATATGGAGAATTTGACTCTTCATAATTCGTGAACCAAACTCATGAGACCGTGTAATCGAACACATTCGAAAAAGTGTTGTAACATATATGCATTACATGTATTGCCTGTGCACTATGTGATTTCTTGGATACAATGAAAATGAAACACAATCAAGTCTCATATCAATGCAATATGCCATCATGGCAATATCTCAGAAGCTCAGAAATGGCAATGCATAGGCATGTTGCAAGCTGGTGAATCCTAAAACCCTATTGCCAGGTTTATTGGGAAGTCAAAAAGTGTTATTGCACTACCTGCACCACCAGACTGGTGATGTTTAAATTAGTAGGGTACGTGGGCACCATTGAAAAACAATATTCCAGCAAGATGGCCTTATATGGGTTATTGCTTTGCGCAACCGTTTCGAAACCGCACCATAACCAAAGCAAGAGATCCATTCCGTGACAGGACTTCTGAGTTTCTAGCAGTACAGTAAATCTGGGACAAGGCGTCCTTTTCACGGTGTCATCATGTCAAGGCTGAACAGATATAATCGTTAACGGTTGTGCTAGCAACACTAGGGTTGGCCAATACGTCGGTGGCGTCATGTGGTCTTTTCGGATGAGTCGAGGTTTTGTCGGCGATTCACAAACGGGCGAAGACGTATATGGCGTCGGCGTGGGGAGAGATACAAATGCACCACTATCTTGGAGCATGATATTTTTTGGCGGGGGAGCATCATGGTCTGGGGCGGTGTTTCTTACGGTAGGAGAACATAACTTGTTCTTGTTCCTGGAAACCTGAATAGACATATTGATAACAAATTTTGCCCTGTTGTTGTCCCATTAGCACGTAGGATTGGTCAAAACTTTGTCTTCCAAGATGATAATGTCTGACCCCACAGAGCTCGTGTTGCGGTTGACTTCGTCAGAAAACAGGGCATCGTGACAATCCAGTGATCTGCGAAATTATCAGACTTCTCTCCCATTGAGCATGTATTATTGCATGTTTTGGGTGAAGAGTCCGCTCACATCGCCCCATACCAGCCAATCTTAAAAACATTGGTGCAGCACTTCAGGAGGAATGGCAACCTTCCCCTCCCCCCTCACCCCCGATGATGTCGTGCATGTATGTATTGCTGCATGTGGAGGTCATACCCGATACTGATTTTGATTGAATATCTGGTCTGTGTTTTAAACGAAACTAAAGATACCTCAATATTGAATTTAGGCGTGCCCTCATTTTTAACGCTTAGTATATTCCATGTGTAATTCAATGAGTGAACACTTAATTCTGAAAAGCTGGCACATAGTTAAAAAGGGGCAATAAAATTGTAATACTTTTGCTGCTTTTCCCACTATGTTTCTTCCTTCATTTCATTTATTGTTTGTTTAAGTTCACAAAACAAATGCAAAACGTCAAAAAATACCACATAAATATTGTATTGTTTGTGTCATATATTTCGTTTTGAATACATAGGCATATATGGATTTTGGTACCTTATTTAAGTGATTGTCTTTATATATAAGTTATCTAATACAAAAAGGTGTGTTTTGTCTTTGATTAAAGTTTTAGAGAATCCAGATAATATTGAATTTTAGCATATAAGAATGCATTGACATGAAAAAAAAATCTTTGGTTTAAATGGGTGGGTGGGGTAAGTTGACCCCTTTCAATTAACAATTTATGGGAATAAATCAATTTTAGAAGACAAAATGATGTGAATGATAAATAAACATGTAGATAGAGTATACCGCTTATCAAAACATCATTTATGTGTGAATTGTTGGGGTTTTGTTCCATTTCGGTAGGTATATCAAAATATGCTATTTATTCCAAAAGGCCTGAAAGTAGCAATAATAAAACGCGTTTTTAACCAATTTCCCCTGAAGGGATTTTGGAGGACTTTTTTCTGTCATCTCTTATACATTCATGATAACTTTAAAAGAGATTTCGTTTCTGTTGCAATTAGTTGACGGTTGGGTCCATTTTTTTCATAGGATGACTGGACTAAGACTATTCCATCATGTATGATTATAGATTTTCTTTCTCCTATGCAGTGATCTCCCTTTTCATTAGATAGGGCGATCTCTGCTATCACAGAAATAATTTTTCAAGATCTGGAAGGAATTTTATTTTTATTACAAATTTTGAATCGAAATCATGATTCAATTTTTAAGTTTAAGTAGAGTCTAGTTAGATTTTCTCAGCCCAGTCATAACAAAACAAAAACATGTAAAAATACTGACAGAAGTTGCTAAATTTATAACCAGACAAATGCGCAAAGCAAACTCTAAACTCTCTTTTTGTGCATAAGGAGGTACACATTTCTTTGTCGTCTCCACTATATTGTTTGGGTCACATTACTGTTGCTATGGTCACATGATTTCTGTAAAGGCAGTATCTACTCTTATCCAGAATAGCAAAGGGAAGTAACCTGCGCAAAGTTTGATAGTTCTAAAGGATTGTCTCCCTTTCAAGAAAGGGATAGAATGTTTGACAAAAACAAAAGTTATTAGATTTTATTTTAGAAGGGCCACAGCATGTACTAAGACATAATACCTAACAGCAATAAATGGAAAAGAAGTTGCATTTTTTTATGTTCTTAGCTTGAACAAACTTGTTCAACTTTGATTGTGAAATAAGTTTTTACATCTCTCAAGCCTGTTTACTGGATTCATAACAGAGACATAGTTAACAGAGATTGGCAACTCCTTCTTTACCTATAGCCGGGTTTTGCGAACTCTCGTATGACGCGTTATTTAGCGAGACCTTTTTTATGGTGATTGACGTGTTTATAACGAAGTTATACCAGGTTTACTGAACCACACAAGCATTATCATTATTTCAGCCATTTTATTTTCAACCAAAATCTTTCATCTTTGTATCAATTAAAACTTAAATTGTGTTACTTGGATTTTATCAAACATGTTATTACTGAAAACGTCTGAATGAGTTTGATTTGATCCCGTATTAAAATGCTGACTAAGTTCCATAGTTACCCGTATTTTCAAAGTGATATTCCTATTTAAGTAGAAGAAAATCCATTCATTATATGTACAAAAGAGATTGGATAGATTTTTTTAATCAGAAACACCAAGATATTTCTTTTTCGTCATATTTCTTTTAAATTCCGATCGCTGGCAAATATGTCAAGTAAAATGTGTCATTTGAAGAACGAAGGGTGATAGAGTCAATCACTGTAGTGGACAATACAGGATATGATTGTAAATTGCCACCCCATAAAATATATAGCTTGATGTCATAAAACCGTTTGATGCTAAGGCGATTACACAAGAAGTGTGTGGCGCTAACCCTGTGTCTACTCTCTGACACCTCATTCAAATTTAATAAGCTTAAGCTCCCGGAAAAAAAATAGGGAGAATTTGTTCCGTTTAAAGAATCTGTCTGGGTTTAAAAGTTGTGTGCTTTGACTTAATTTCTCGTTGAGACATGATAATAAAAATGAAGGTGCAAGACACACTATTTGCTTTAGCTTAACATTCATTAAGCACACATTTCTTTTTTCTAAAATCATTTCGGTCAGCTGCATGGTAAGACCAGATGTTTACGTGTTTTAAAAATAATTGTGTTGTTATTGATTTGCAATCAATATGAGAGGAATCTGCGGTAAAAGGTGTATTGAAAAACTTTTGCTTGTAAACGTTTTCTTTTGTTAACTAAAACCACTTTTACAAAAATTCTCATCCCATGCATTTTAACATCATAAAATACTTTTCATTTTCTTAAATTGAAACATTTGACTTGAAAAAATGTCATGATGAAAAATGTGTTTTGTTTTGACAATCTTAGCAATTTAAACAGTTTTACGACACATGAAATGATGTGAGGAAGCATTTTTTTATATTGACCCGAACTGTCATGTCTTAGTGAAAAATTCGTGCTTTGGTTATTAACTGCAACTAAATACAGTCACTTGATGAATGATTTATTACAAGATATTTTCATACCTTTGCTTAAAAGACATTGTCGTTATAAGAACAATTGCATGGTAATCAAGCCTATCATTTAAAAAGGAGGCCTACAGGACATTTTTTTTTTAAACATTATATCAAATTAGTAAAATGAAAATAAAACAAAATGTCCAGAAGTTGGTTCGATAACCAATCAGATAACCAAGACATGGCTATTTAAATTTACTGTAATATAGAAGTATCACTTGGCATCTCCCATGGCAACGGATAAACAGGTACGCACTTTCCTTATCTCGCAGTAACCTCACGGCACGCGAGAGTTTGGCGATAATTCGGGAGTTGCCAATCTCTGTTATCTATGTCTCTGATTCATAACCAGTATTTGCAGCGGATGTCAATTAGTGTACCCCGCTTTTTAAGGGCATCAAACCTTTGACCTTAATACCTGAGGCAAAGGGTCTTCCCCTGGACCAATGAATTCTTCTGATGAAAGTTGGCATTCATTTTTTTTTTCTTTGAAGAACAGAACAGAACAGATTTTTATTTCAGGATTTGTACATATTACATCATCATACATACATGCAAAATATAGTTGTCCCTGTACAACTATATGAAAAGATTCATTTGTCGACAGGCAAAAAATTAAAGTTGTAAAACATGGGTATAGTAGTTCTGATCCCATGATGTTACTGATATCTTATTGAAAGGCTGCTGTGAGTTTTCTATCTTGATGATTTACCACAATAAATTTATTCAAGTAAATATATTTTAATATTTATTTATCGACTCAGCTGTTTTTCATAGAAACATTTACTACTTTGATAACAAGTTTAAATTTACAACAGGCAAGCGTTTAAAAGCTCTTGAGATCTTGAAATTCAGTGTTCTTGATTAGCCATGGACCATAAAATTTAATATGATATAAGAAGTTTCGTAACATAAAGAGACATGAATTCTTTTTTTAACTTGATGGTTTTAGGTGAACTGAAATGAATATTTGATGTCTAAAAAAAGAATAGATCAAGGGAATGGCTTGTAACTAACGTCGTCTTCTATAGCTCATGACACATAGTGACCAGAAAGTTGGAAACAAACTCAATAGCTGCTAGGCAATCTTTAACAGTTAAGCTTTTTATTGTTTAAAGGGACCTGTAGATTGTGTTCTGTGTGTAAGAAAAGTTAACCCCATTAAAAACAAAAAAAAGTTAACCTCTTAATGAGCAATTTCCCCTTTACCAACAATGTTTTCTGCCCTATCAGAAGATTGTTTTTCAATTTCATTACATTTTAAAATGTCGTCAGCAAACTCTTTCAATTTGGGACAGTCGAAGATTTGGCATTTGGTAAAGGGTTAAACAGTTTCTCCAAGACAAATATGCCACATCTTTAACTAGCAGTCATCTCAGAATAGGGTAGTGAAACCTATCTATTATCTAGGTTATATACATGTATATATATATGATATAATTTTTAGCTGTAGAATAGTTTTATTCTTAAAAGATAAAAATCTAAATCTGTGTGAAGGTCACTTTAATCCAATCCTGCCTGGGTGGTGAAATCTGATTTTGAATTACTTATCCGTAATAACCAAAGCCTTTTCTACACTTGTCCATAGTTTTTGTCCTTAAAATCTTTTGGACAATTGATTTGGCCACCCCTGGCCTATGTTTGAGATCTTCTTGATGGACCAAATTGAAAGCAAAAGCTGAAAACCTTATTTTAGGTGTTACCTTTAAGTAGAAACTATTTTGACAGCAAAAGAATTTGCTCTCCATGAGCAATTTCTCCTGCTGTCACTGTTATTGAAGGGTTTTTTATGAATGTGTGTCTAAGTAAGTGGATATGGAGTAAGAGGTTACCCATAACCAAACAATAACGGAAATTCGACCAGTTTATTGCAGACGACTCTGGAAAACATTTTGGGAAAAGGAGAAATTGCTCCCACAATGATTTCTCTTATATCAGAAGATTATTTCCAATTTCATCACATTTTGAAATGACGTCTGCAAACTCTTTTAATTTGGGACACTCAAAAATTTGGTGTTTGGTAAAGGGTTAAGACCCTGAAGGATTTCCATGAATTTTGACGGATTTCTATGAAATTTGACTCAGATGATATACACACTAAAAACAATCAAGGGGATGTGGTTACTGAAGAAAGATATCTCTTACACTCATTAAATGCACCCACCTTAACAATGTCGTATCAAATGTACCCATCTTAACAATGTCATCTTTCTCATCATACAAAATCTAGAATTGGTTCAAGGACAATTCTTGAATATGAAAATCATTTTCTAATGAAAATTTTAAGGAGTACCAGATTATGTTCAAGACCTGATGTATTTTTTGAAAGACAATTTAAGATTTGGTTTGTTTCACTTTTTTTCAAGATCATAGGTGTAGGAGCCGCGGTGGCCCGCCCCCCCCCCCCAATAATCAGACCGCGGGGGCAAGAGTATACTTTGGCCCCCCCAATATTCACGATGGAAAATGAAGATATATGGAAAGAAAAATGAAAAGACGAAATTCAACAGCAGAATAATATAAATTTTTTTTTTTTTTTTGGTCTATCTAAAACCCATTTGCCTATTGTTACGAACAATAACCAAAACATTTTTGACGTCATCTTCGCAAGTGGCAATCTGAACACATTGGGTTTATCCAATAGCTCACGGAAGTACCTGAGTAGTTTTGATCGACAAGAAGATTGATGTTAAACATATGCCATAGGTAGTTGAAGCCGTGACTGTGACAGCTTGGTCGCAGAGTTCCTTTAGTATAGATCAATACATTTGCTTTCCGCGTGAGATCAAGACCTGGCCTATTCTTTTGTTTTCTTTTTTTCTTTTTTCTCTTGTATAAAGATACACATTTTCATTTGCTTTCTTTTAATTCATTTAATGATATTGTGTTTGTAGATGCATGAATAATCTAGTCATGAGAAAGTTTTAGGAACATTCATTCTACTAAGACCACATCTGAAGTTGCCTTCCCCCCCCATACAACCCAACCCCCCACCCCCTGCTTGTTGAAAACACTCCTATGCCTATGAAGATGACCTAAAACACATAATTGATTTTCATGATTTTTTTTTCTTTGCAAGCTTGCATTGAATCATCATGTACTGGCATCAGAACCTAGAGAGTGCAGATATAAAACTTGTTGAAACACACATTATGCTTCGCTTATTTCAGATACTGTTACAATGCGAGGTGAAACAGACAGTTGTCCCACAATACGCAAACTTTTGAAGGGTATGAGCGCAGTCGACCAATGGCTGGCTGCGGAGGAGGAAAGACAGACTGTTGTGGAAAGTATTCGAAGTATGACAGCATCGTTAACGGTCAAGAAAAAGTATAGGTATATACTCCCCAACCCCAATTCAAAAGAGCAAAAGTGTTTAATACATTGAGTTGTATTTTATTCATAACAAAAGCATTTGATACATTGAGTTTTATTTTATTTATATTGATTTGTGCATCAACCTTTGAGAAAAAATACAGGTAAATATGTATCCTGTCAGGGGCATAGCTAAGGCATATAGTAAGTGTATGCATGGTCAGGTAATGTAACGATTCGCCACAATAACGACTCACCACAATAACGACTTGCCACAAATGAGAACGATATGCCACAAGTCTATTAACGGTTCGCCACATACCAATAACGATTCGCCACAGTTTTGAAATGTTCTAATTAACGGCCAATTAACGAGTCGTCCTTTAGTTATGATTTAATTATGAAACAGTTATAAAACGAAAATGTGTTGAACATGATAACGGCGATGATTGTGCAACAATATTTGATAATAATAGCTCAATCGAATTTAACTGTTGTTGTATTTTATAATAACAGGTACGGATTAAGCTAAAACAGTCTATTATAAGAGAATATTTAACTACAAGGAAAACACGAATGAACAATGTATTGATTTTATTTTATCTAGCATACAATCACACATGAAACATGAAACTTAAATATCAATTCAATGAATTTTTTTTAAAGCACATATATATTTTAAGTCTTATCTAAATTGGCCTATACATATGGGAACACCTTTTTAAAAGTTTGCTTGTGGTGATTTCAGCCTGTCTGTAAGATTCCCAAGTAGCCCAGATTCGTCCGTGGAGCGTCTTTGTCATTTTGGCCTGTGCCCGGTTTAGATTATCCTCCATAACAAGTCGTACCTGATGCTTCAGGTCACTGGCCTCGGTGTGTAGAAAGGGACAGCATCAGGTAATGGCAGTTCCCCCTTCCTGGCCCGCTTGTTTAGCTTATTGTGTCAGCCCTCGCAGTCGTTGTTAGTCCGGATTGTTCTGGAGTACTGGCACCAATCGGCGATGGCCCAGACGCTACTTTTCAGCCAGGTGTGTTCCACATATGTAAGAAAGAGGTCCATCTGCGGTGTCTTGCTCTTGTTTCATAGCTTCTGGAAGGCAGGCTCGATGTCTCCAGCAGGAATCAGAGGAAGAGCAATCGTCTTTCCAAAAAGACGATATACATCATCCCTGTTGTTGTAGGCTGTCTGTAGGGGAAAACAGAGATGTAAATACACTCAAACTTTTATCAATAGCCACCATTTTAAGCAATAAAATTGTTTTAATCAGTCAATGTACAAAATTCCGACGTATGAAACTAATGTTAATAAATGTAATTGTTTTTAAACTCATTTTAATGGACGAATAGCATTGCCATGCTCAAATTGATGTTATGTTATGTTACAAAAACTCGAAAGAAAGAATCTCCGCCACATGTGCATTGATGTGAAGTTATTTAAATGAAATGTTGCCTTTTTGAAACAATCATCCATGTTAGGTAGGTCGACTATATATCAGCAAAATCTTACCTGTGTTACCGCAATTGATATGATGCCATCTCTCGCTGACGCCACACGTCACAGCACGGGCATTCCGGTAAATCCGACGAAGGCAGAAAACACATGGCAGAGCAGGCATTTTACACAATTATCTTATATATAAACGTATCGAAATGGTTCACAGAATGCCAGGTCAACATAATAGTTGTAATAAAATTTTACCATATTGGTGTCTGCGTATTCATACTTACTGTCTCCAAACTATTTATCACTCAGCGGCATGTTTCCTTTCATAATTCACAGCTAGTTAACAAACTTGGTAAAATGAAAGACTTTAAACATTCAATCAACATCCTCTTATCTATGTTTTAAGGAACATGATTAACACTGTCGTATTATCTAATCTTTAATATACAATGATTAAAGCCACAGCGAATCCATCGATAGATGTGATTTTTTTCACACCTATGACGGGACAACTTTTTTAAGGACTATATACAAATAATGTTTGTTATTTATATAAATAAGGAATGACAATAAAATAAAGATTTCCAATTTGAATAATGATTGTTTATTAAAATCAACAATATATACTACAATACAGTATTTATAAACTGTGGTGAAACATTATCAATGTGTGGCGAATCGTTATCACTCTGTGGTGAATCTTTATATGAACTTGTGGCGAATCGTTTAGAGGCGAATCGCTATTGTGGCAAATCGTTACCTATTCCATGGTCAGTGGGGTGGGGTCTCCTGGAATACTCCCAAAAGTGAATTTGTTTTTTCCTATGCTACATCTGGTGCAAACTAAAGATGTTTCGAACAAGGAGATACATGTACACGTAAAACCCTTTGGGAAAAATCATGAAATTGATAAAGGATGCTCAATGTAGATCTTAGATTTTCATTTTCTATGGACAATGTGTACGCAGGTACATATTCTGTGTACAGGTAGCAACGCGACTGCCTGTATATAATGACATAGAATGAAAGTATTGATTAGCCCAATGTACAGGGTTTGATTTTATTTCATTGTTCAGATGATAAGATAAGAAGTATCACGGTCTTTTGAACACAATATTTCAAATACTTTTATCTGAATCCGGTCCTGTTTTGTGGGTTAAGGGGATTCCAACGATATTATTTAGGGTTTGGAAAGACGTAAAGAATTAACCCATTACCAAACAATTAAAACATTTTACCAGATTGTTTAAGACGAATCTGGAAAACATTGGTGTAAAAAAATTGCTTGTAACAAGCAATTCCTCCTTAACCCACAATGTTTTCTGCCCTATCAGAAGATTATATTCCAATTTCATCACATTTTGAAATGCCGTCTGCATCCTCTTTCAATTCGGTTTGTACACATCCAAATTGAAAGGCAAAAAGCAGTAGTTTAACCCTTTACTAAATGCCAAATTTTCGACTGTCCCAAATTGAAAAAGATCGCAGGTGACATTTCAAAATGTGATTGCATTAAACCCTTATTGCAAAAAGAGATAAAAAAAGAAAAGAAAAATTGTTTTATTCGATTTAAAACAGAATTGTGACAATTCATAATTTACAATTAACCATACTATATTACATATAATTGTACTGGTAAAACAAATCTGTATTGGGCTAGGGACTTATGTGGTGAATAAGAAGTTAAAACGCACATGATCATCATTTTTGCATTTAGTATTATAACATTATTGTCATCTAGATTTTCAAGCATCTCTGGTTACAGTACATACTTTGTAATGGCTTAAAAGAAGGATGCATATTATCAAAGTGCCTAACATACAGTATTTGAAAAAAGTTAGTGAATCTTATATTGTGGGTGTTCATTAGGATTGCCTCAACGAGTACCCACAATATAGGGTTTAGAGAGGAGCTAATAGACTAAGGAAAGGGGAGGCAATTCTGATGAGTACCCACAATATAGGGTTTACAGAGGAGCTAATAGAATAAGGAAAGGGGAGGCAATTCTGATGAGTACCCACAATATAGGGTTTAGAGAGGAGCTAATAGACTAAGGAAAGGGGAGGCAATTCTGATGAGTACCCACAATATAGGGTTTAGAGAGGAGCTATTAGAATAAGGAAAGGGGAGGCAATTCTGATGAGTACCCACAATATAGGGTTTAGAGAGGAGCTAATAGACTAAGGAAAGGGGAGGCAATTCTGATGAGTACCCACAATATAGGGTTTAGAGAGGAGCTAATAGACTAAGGAAAGGGGAGGCAATTCTGATGAGTACCCACAATATAGGGTTTATAGAGGAGCTAATAGAATAAGGAAAGGGGAGGCAATTCTGATGAGTACCCACAATATAGGGTTTAGAGAGGAGCTAATAGACTAAGGAAAGGGGAGGCAATTCTGATGAGTACCCACAATATAGGGTTTGAGTAGGAGTATCCACAATATAGGGTTTAGAGAGGAGCTAATAGAATAAGGAAAGGGGAGGCAATTCTGATGAGTATCCACAATATAGGGTTTAGGAGGAGCTAATAGATAAGGAAAGGGGAGGCAATTCTGATGAGTACCCACAATATAGGGTTTAGAGAGGAGCTAATAGAATAAGGAAAGGGGAGGCAATTCTGATGAGTACCCACAATATAGGGTTTAGAGAGGAGCTAATAGAATAAGGAAAGGGGAGGCAATTCTGATGAGTATCCACAATATAGGGTTTAGGAGGAGCTAATAGACTAAGGAAAGGGGAGGCAATTCTGATGAGTACCCACAATATAGGGTTTAGGAGGAGCTAATAGACTAAGGAAAGGGGAGGCAATTCTGGTGAGTACCCACAATATAGGGTTTAGGAGGAGCTAATAGACTAAGGAAAGGGGAGGCAATTCTGGTGAGTACCCACAATATAGGGTTTAGGAGGAGCTAATAGAATAAGGAAAGGGGAGGCAATTCTGATGAGTACCCACAATAAAGGGTTTAGAGAGGAGCTAATAGAATAAGGAAAGGGGAGGCAATTCTGATGAGTACACACAATATAGGGTTTAGAGAGGAGCTATTAGAATAAGGAAAGGGGAGGCAATTCTGATGAGTACCCACAATATAGGGTTTAGGAGGAGCTAATAGACTAAGGAAAGGGGAGGCAATTCTGATGAGTACCCACAATATAGGGTTTAGGAGGAGCTAATAGACTAAGGAAAGGGGAGGCAATTCTGGTGAGTACCCACAATATAGGGTTTAGGAGGAGCTAATAGAATAAGGAAAGGGGAGGCAATTCTGATGAGTACCCACAATAAAGGGTTTAGAGAGGAGCTAATAGAATAAGGAAAGGGGAGGCAATTCTGATGAGTACCCACAATATAGGGTTTAGAGAGGAGCTAATAGACTAAGGAAAGGGGAGGCAATTCTGATGAGTACCCACAATATAGGGTTAAGAGAGGAGCTAATAGACTAAGGAAAGGGGAGGCAATTCTGATGAGTACCCACAATATAGGGTTTAGAGAAGAGCTAATAGACTAATGGAATAATCCAAATGGCCACTAAGTGTAAGCTGTGGTGTTTCATTGTGAAAGGGGAACATCCAAGTTGTGTATGTACAGGGAAATACAAAAATCTCTGACACATGACACCCAGCATGATAAACAATCAAGGAGTCAATGCAAGACTAAATTTAGTCCTTCACATAAAGTGAGTGACTTTCCTTAGTTTTGCATTAAAACCTGGAAATTGTTACCGTTTATAAAAGCTTAGGTGTCAACGCCGAGCCTCAATCACTCAGCACAAAAAAGTGTCGGCTTGTAAAACAAGGTTTCAGGTTTGATAACCAGCTTGCCCACAGCTCTGAGCTTTGGTGCAGAGGTAGAGTTTCTATCTTTGGTTTATAAGGTTTGTGGTTCAATACCATGTTGAGCAGGGTTAGCTTAATCTGATTTTAATCAACTTGTTCGTAAATGACAAGGTTACGTAGTCCGTATAATGGTTACATAGTCCGTATAATGGTTACGTAGTCCGTATAATGGTTACGTAGTCCGTATAATGGGTACGTAGTCTGTATAATGGTTACGTAGTCCGTATAATGGTTACATAGTCCGTATAATGGTTTCGTAGTAAAAAATTAGTAAAAATTCACTTATCACATTAAGGTTTTTGGACAAGGGGGGCAATTCAGACAATTGATTTTGCCACCCTTGTTGAGTCATTTAAAGGCTTAAAACATAAGCAAGCAAACAACTCTTAGGATGATATGATTTTTTCTTTTTTGAATTGAAATAGAATTCGTTGTGAAAGTAGAGTCTATATTTTGTCCTAGCTTTTTACCTTCTATGGTATTAATTCTTCAAGCTATTTATATCAGTGTTATTTCAAATTGTATTAAATTACATATCCGATATATATTGAGCAGTCATTGCAAGTAGCTATGCATCTGGGTTTTTTTTTGTACAAATGTTTCAGGATTTGCCTTCTTTGATGCTATTTGAAGTCAATTTTATCATTCTGTAATATATGCAAATGTATTGCAAATAAAACTATTGTATAATGTATAATATTATTGTATTTCTTATTGATTCGAATAGCATCAAAGAAAACAAACATTGTCTTAAAAATCTGCACTTATCTCTTTCTTCATAATAATTCAGTTTGACACACCTAAAGTAGAAAACTTTAATAGAAACCCCACAGAAAATCACTGTGACAAATTGAGAAATTGCATGTCACAATGAAGTCCTTCTTTTGCCATAATTCTTTCAATCCAATAATACATTGAAAATGTGAAAGTTTTTTAGTACCTGTCACCTGCTGTTGATCTCATTTTGGACCAGACGACACAATTCCAAAACTTCATTTTAAGAAATAGGATGAACATTGAATCTATTGTGACAAAACTCATTATTAGATAATTGTTATTGTTCACAATGTATTTGAGAGTGTTAGTCTGCCATTAAAGTGTTTAAGGTTGGTGGCATCAGATAAATCTCTCTTACTATCTTCATTTTGGTCTTTGTCCCTCTCTCTCCCTTGTTGATGCAAAAGCTACTTTCTAAGTAAGATTTTTTAAAAATATCTTTTTTATAGAGAGGAGCTTAATAAGCTTAAAGCTTTCGTCCAAATTTACTTGTAACAAATAAAGTATGTTTAGAATAGATGGTTAAGGGTTTATCAGTCCAGCCCGATTGGTGATTGTGTTACTGTTTGAGAGATACACCTTGATGATAAAGCCTAGCCTATTGATACACTGATAACAAACAGAGAAGGAAGTACAGACAATGCAAACACAATAAATTATCATTAAGTGCAATTTTTTGTATTGTGAGCATATCTTTTGAAACGAAAAGAAGTTCAGGCGAAAAGTAGGCAAGGATATTGAAGGGGAAAACCCCAAATTACTAAAGACTCGTTTAACTTTGCTATTGGTCAGGACAAACATCATTCTATCTTGAAGAGCGTTTATTGGATTTCTATAACTAAAATGTTGGATTACTGATGTGTTTAAATAGAATGTGATAAAAATGTACCGAGGTGAAGAACAGGTACGACCAGACGCTGGTTGGCATACAAATCAGGACATCCATGGGCGTATAGACAGAGATGTTCATGAGCATCCTGACAGAAATTTCCATGGACACCAAGGCAGAGACAATTATGGGTATCAAGACAGAGAATTCGATGGGCAGCCAGGCAGGAATCATCATGGGCAACCAGACAGGAGTTATCATGGGCACATAGACAGAGATTTCCATGGACATCCAAAGACATATATCAGTGGGAAACCAGATAGTGATTTCCATGGGCACCAAGATAGGGACTTCCATGGGCACCAAAACAGGGATTTTCATGGGCAACAAGAAAGAGATGTCCATTGGCACCAAGACAGGGATTTCCATGGTCATCAAAATGGAAGGCATCACAGTTATGGGGACACCTTTGATAATTTGGATAGAGCAGAAGATAGAAGATTTACAAGCCATGGGAGACCCAGACAAAATGGCTCCCGTCTCAATGAATACACCAATGACGGTTATGAAGAGGATCGTTATACTGAAAGCAGCATGCTACAAGATGGCTTCGACGGACGTTTCCATGCACCAAGAGACCATGTTGACTCTCATGAGATGGGTTACATGGGTTCTCATCAGGAGCCACTTACACCAAAAGATGGAAATCTACCCAGGACAGAGATCAGACCAGTGGGAGTTAATCATGAGACACATGGTTACAGGCAAGGAACCTCTTATGGAATGCAAGGTATGCCACCGATCGGTATGGATGGTGTTGCTTCAACTCGTAATCGTTCCTTTGAAGAAGACACCATTGATTTTGGTGTTGAGATGGGTCACCATTCTGATACCAGCAGAAACAGACAGGGAGGTGAACAGTTTGAGATGCAGGAGGTGCCAAGGGAGAGAACTCATCAATCCAATTATGGTGACCAATCATATCCAAAGCATGATTATGATGATCTTGAAGAACAAGACCAAGCTTTTGGACATGACAGAACATCGAAGGCCTTTGGAGAGCAGTTTGAATTGAAAGTTATGAAGAGAAACTCTCCACAATTAACACATGCTGATGTCCATGATAGCCCAGATTATGACCAGGAATCACATAATTATTCCCAAGTTGAAAACAATAATACGGGAATGACTTCAGAATTTGATCAAAATGTCTTGTATAATAACACTAGAAGAGAATTATATCCAAACAACCCTCCAGAAAGAACAAGTAAGTCTGCCAACTATAACATGGAAAATATACAAAATGACCTCTCAGACACTGAAAGTCTGTATCGAGGCAACAGGACGCGAGGTCGGAGGTCAAAACTTGCCAGACAACGAACCCATCTGCATGATGTTGAAGATAACCAAAGAAAGTCCTTTGCCGATGGAATGAAGACCTTGATTCGAAGACGACAGACAATCAGGCTAAAATCTGAACAGGTTCGTCAATCAATGTTTAAAGACGACATGGCTCCTTCTACGAGTAATGGGACCCCTGTTGATGATGGAAGGTCTAGTGAAGGTTCCAAGAGAGAGCATTATGAGCATATGGCTGAGGAATATTTGCCAAGTACACAGCTACAGAAAACAAAGTCTTTAAAACATCGGCTGGCAGTGATACATAGGGAAGGGACTGTTTCGACGGCTCAGAATGCAACATTATTGAGGTTTGAGTAGCATTTCATTACGTTAACACACTTTTACTAATGCATAATCTTTTTCGCTTATTCCTTTTTGGATCCTGCATGGCCCAGTAGTTAAGGTGGTGAACAAGTAGCAGAATAGTCATAATTTAAATGAAAAATGTTGACATTGTGTTAAACCCACAGACCTATCCCTAAAGCAGTGGTTAAGGTGGTGAACATGTAGCCTGTAGGGCCCAGGTTTGAGCCCAACCAACATCACTGGTTTTGGGTATGTGTCCTTTGGCAAGACGCTTTAGAGCCCTAGCCCTGATGAATCTCAGAATTGCATTTAACTGTAAAATGTTGACATGGAGTTACGGACTTCCTCCCCACAGGGAGAAATATCATAATAGACCTTTATTAACACTATATAATGAAAAAGTCAGACTTTACAGAACAAATGCAGTTATAAAATCAAGTTTTATATCAATAAGAATTCTTAATTGATTGAAATTTTCCCCCAGCAGAAGATTATTTTTCAATTTCATCACATTTTGAAATGTCGTCTGCAAACTTTCAATTTGGGACAGTCAAAAGTTTGGTGTTTGGTAAAGGCTTAACCAAAATGAATACAAGTTTCCCATCAGGGGTGGAAAACCTTAAACCCACACACTTATTCCTACAGATGGAGGTGTGTAACTGTTCTGAATTAAGATCAACAGTAGACAACGTACATGCAAGTATGAAAAATAGCATTTTCCTCTAGACACTTGTAGGAAAATATTGTGACATAGGAAAAATTGTTTGTGAGCAATTTTTCATTTTGTTTCATTGGTTCATTACTGCCTTAGATGCAATTGAATATGCAATCTGACCCAACTGATTTTGGAAAACACTGCCAAAAGGTATCCAAAATATATGCCTTTATGAGGGAAGAGGTTTACATATAGAAGTGGGCCAGCTTTTAAACATTTTATCAGAAATACTGATTAGACATATCAGGTAACAAAAATCTTAACCCTTATAGTGCTGGAACCAACTTCATGCTTAAGCAAAAAGGTTAAATCACAGGCCATCTGCCAAGTAAATTGGCGGATGGCCTGTGATCTAACCTGTTTGCTACTCTGGGAATATTTCCTCAACAAAATCAAGCAGATATTTAAGGTTTCGGAAAACAGATGACACAAAAATATATTTTCAAAAAATTACCAAGCATTCTAAGGGTTAACATTACTGAAAGAATTTTGAAGTGCAGTCGGTATTAGATCACCTTGTATGACAGGGCCCCAAGTAACCCTGTACCAAACTGTTTAAAGATAACATTTCAAATTGGGTGAAACTGAAAAATAACCATCTCATAGGGCAGAAAACATTGTGGGAAAAGGAGAAATTGTGTATTAAGAGCAATTTCCCCTTTGCCCACAATGTTTTCAAGAGTTGTCTGCAACAAGTTGATCAGATGTCGTTATTGTTTTGTAATGGGTTTAACCTATTTGCTTTACATCTATAATGAGGGAAAGTTCAAGCTTCTCAATTTCATTACCGAAGACATGTAACCAGTACAGGCCCTAATTTGTGGGTTAGTCCCGCATTTTCCCCTCACTGCTTATTGAGATTGAACCTGGGACCTCTGTTAACATAGGCTGATGCTCTACCTCTGCATCACTGTCACCTACAAATACTGTTTGAAAAAAATGTGAAACACCAATCCTTGCAAACAGCTGTTGACAGGTTTTTTTATTAAATTGCTGGACAATCAGGAAGTTACTCGGGCAACATTTGGATAATTCAATATCCTGTAATTTAATACAAGAAAGCTCATGTCAGATTCAAGTTTCAGAGGTGAAGGTTGGGATGGTTCAGGGTTAATAAATCTGTAACCCTTTATCCCTGTCTGTCTGTCTGTCTGTCTGTCTGTCTGTCTGTCTGTCTGTCTGTCTGTCTGCTGCCTCCCTCCCTCCCTCCCTCCCTCCCTCCCCTCCCTCCCTCCCTCCCTCCCCTCCCTCCCTCCCTCCTCCCTCCCTCCCTCCCTCCCCTCCTCCCTCCCTCCCTCCTCTCCTCTCCTCCTCCCTCTCCCTCCTCCCTCCCTCCCTCCCTCCCTCCCTCCCTCCCTCCCTCTCTCCCTCCCTCTCTCCCTCTCTCTCTCTCTCTCTAAAAAGCAATGCTAGCCATTCTTTTAACCCATTACCAAACAATTTGACCAGTTTGTTGCAGACTACTCTAAAAAATATTGTGGAAAAAGGAGAAATTGCTATAAACCAGCAATTTCAGCTTTTCCAACAATGTTATCTGCCATATCAGAAGATTGTTTTCAATCTATCACATTTTGATGAGTCGTCTTCAAACTCTTTCCATTTGGGACAGTGAAAGATTTGGCGTTTGGTAATAAGTTTATAAAACTACAGATAAAGGTTACCTTTTAATGAGCTCATGATTCAGTTTAACAAAATTGTCTGATATACAACAATAGACAACTTTGTTAGATAAAGGTTATAAAACATACAAATAATTAAATGGGTTATCTCACAGATTTTGGTCTGTGACCAACAAACATTAAAAAAGGTGATTTAGCAAATCCTTGCCACTAGATAAATAACTCTTTTTCTATTTCTTTATTTCAAAGGTACTGAAAACAAGCATTTTCATCCAAAGATGTTAAACAATCAGTGGCATCTTTCAGTGTTTTGATGGTCATACTTATAAATAAATGTTTATAAGTGGTCTTTGGATTGCTCTCTAACGCACCTTGCTACCAGCATATGATAATAGACCCACTTCTTAAGGTAGAATACCCATAATCGGTCATTTTGAAACTCATTCTATTGTAACGTTCATTGAACGTTTATGCAAAGTAGGAACCTAATGCATTGTTTGAGAGAATATGCTGGTATATATATGTTACAGGGAATATGTATAATCAGGGAATATGTATAATCCCTGAAAATTTCAGGGATTATGTATAATCCCTGATTCACTCAGGGAATATACATAATCCCTGAAAAAAGCAGGGATTATACATATTCCCTGATTTGATGTCCAGATTTTTAGACATATTCCCTGAAATTAATTCTGTCTTTATTTTCTGGATTTACGATTCATTTTAAAGAAATATCTGCAGTTAATTAAAGAGAGTGCATAAAGTAATTTCTGCAGTAAACCAAACACAATTTCTCATATAAAACAGTTTATTTCTGAAAGGACAGCACATTTACCTATTCTGTCTTTGTTTTCTGGCTGATAAATTAGCAACATGCACCGTCAATCATACGAATCTATCCAATTGATTAAACATCATTAAGTTGTTTGCACGGGTTTTATGTTTGATGTTCTTAATCTAAAAATAAGCGTTTCAAGTTTTTAACACCCCGTGCAAGGTGAACAGATTATGTTGTCAATTACGTATAATTAAGTAATCATTTTCTTTTGATCTTGTAAAGAACAGGACTTAAGTGCCGACATTATTCTTATTTGTTTGAACTTGTTTTCATCAACTGTAAAGCAAACAGTCATTTGGTTACAAATTGCTTCAGCTGAAACTGACCAATATATAATCTTTATTAATGTCTCATCCATATACATTTCTATACATATAAAAACATAAACATAACCTTAAAACATTAAAATATATGCATATGGCCATTCAATTTTGAATTATAAGAGACAACTATTAACATAAAGCAAACATTACAAATAAATGATAATTACAACGTAAAATCAAGATTGAGTTACTAATACCTTTATAATGCAAGGTTAAAACAAATTTTGGATTGAAAATAAGTCAGGAGTGCATAATTGCACTATTGCACATTATTAAAACTATATTTTAAGAATTTGAATGTCCCCTTCGATCAGGTAAAGAAAGGATTAATAAGCAGCTCAATCTTGTAATAAATAAAAGTAGATGAAGCTATCTAATATGTTACATGTACATGTGATGTCCTTTCAGAAATAAACTGTTTCAAATGATAAGGTGTGTTTGTTTTACTGCAGAAATTACTTGTAAATGATTTGTAAATCCAGAAAATAAAGACAGAATTAATTTCAGGGAATATGTCTAAAAATCTGGACATCAAATCAGGGAATATGTATAATCCCTGCTTTTTTCAGGGATTATGTATATTCCCTGAGTGAATCAGGGATTATACATAATCCCTGAAATTTTCAGGGATTATACATATTCCCTGATTATACATATTCCCTGTAACATATATATAAACAACACAACCGCTCAGTGAACGACAGTGTTTTTCACTGATCGGATGTGTTTGTGTCTTTGAGAGATTCATTTGCTCGGTTCGTTACATTGGTGGCAGCGGTGGGATTAAGTCTTCTCCTTCTATCGGAGTTGCCTTCCCTACGTGTCTCCCAAGGGCCAAGACTAGGGACGAGTCTTCTCGGAAGTGGGAGTTATGTAACGTTCATTGAACGTTTATGCAAAGTAGGAACCTAATGCATTCTTTGACGCTCAGTGAACGACAGTGTTTTTCACTGATCGGATGTGTTTGTGTCTTTGAGAGGTTCATTTGCTCGGTTCGTTACACTATTGTCTGATTACTTTGGTAGTTCTCAGAATATCTACCAGGTCGGAACTTTTCAGTTTAATACGTATAGTTCAAGCCAAGAGATATACTGTATACTGAGAAAGACTGGAGTGATCCAAGAGTAATAAGTTTCAGAATGTCGTATTTTGGGTATTCTACCTTTATCTAGGTTTTAGACATTTTTATCCATTTTCATAATGTAGCAGGAAGGAAATAACAAACCAGAATAAACCATTTTGGCCGCGTCACGCGAAAAAGGGGCACTCAGACATAAATAAAAACCGCTGACTCAGCTCTTTCTTAGCGCTATTATTCCAGCATCTAGTCATGACAGTTATCATTTGTATTTATTTAAAGGTAGAACTTGATGTCCTCTAAGATGGCAAACAGTGTAACCCCAGACCAGCTGCCACGTCAGTGACATGGCGGCTGGTCTGAGGCTACACTGTTTGCTATGTCCGAGTGCCCCTTTTCCCGTGACGTGGCCCTTAAACAGTTAACTATATCTGCAATGTCAAAATTAGTGTGCTGTAACCTTACCAGATGGTTATGAAACGGGTTGAAAAGCATATCAAAAATGTAGGTTTAACCCTTTACCAAACCCTAAATTTTAGGCTGTCCCAAATTGGAAGAGTCTGCAGACGACCTTTCAAAATGGAATGAAACTGAAAAATAATCTTCTGATAGGACAGACAACATTGTGGAAAAAGGAGAAATTGCTTGTAAAGAGCATTTTTTTTTCTTTTCCCACTATGTTTTTCAGAGTTATCTGCAACAAACTGGTCAAATGTCGTTACTGTTTGAAAATGGGTTAATTAAGCCATAGAAGACATTTCATCTCAAAAAGTTTAAAACCTCAATCTGTGAGATTGTCATTTTATATGCTGTCTTGTTGGTAACATGTCTAATCTTCTGATTTGAATTTTTCCATGAATATATCTTCTAAAGGTGGAATAATGAATCTTTTGAATTGCTATCTTTTTCAGGGATCACATCTTGACAAAGGAGCAGTCTAGGCTTAAAGGACTGGATTTACGCAAGTACCAAATTTCAATGGTGAATAAATATTTTGTACAATAGCATTTGGGGTGTCTGATAAGTTTTGCAAAGTGTTCAATTCCTTAGTCCATAATACCGGTCGAGGGTTCAATGCAAGACTATAGTCAGTCCTTTACAAATGCCGGGTTAGGTGCAAGACCATAGTAAGTGCTTCATGTTTATGAAGCACTTACTATAGTATTGCACTGAATCCTCGAAATGTAAAGCATGAAAAGCTTCCGTTCAAATTTGTTTCAGAAATATTGTTTGTAATTTTTATATGTGTTGTGCTTTTATTGAATAAGATATGTTAAACTAACTTAAAACACTAACTATATATAGAATTGCTCTGAAATCCTCAAGATGCGCTTTAATGTATCAAATATGGAAGTCCTTAGATTCCAATGCAACAAATCAAAAGCAACAGCAGATGACAAAAAAAAGTGTGACAAAATTATGTTTTGTATGTGATTTTCAGTAGAAGCCCTTGTGACAAAAGGATAAATTGCATGTAACAGGCAATTTATCCTATTGTCATAATGGTTTCTACTAAAAATTACATACAAAATAAATTTTTGTCGTGCTTCTTGTTGTTGTCTGCTGTTGCTTTCGATTTGGAACAGTCTCAAAGTTCCATATGGGGTTATTTGTTAAAGGCTTAGATAAGTGTGTCTATACATGCTTGTTTAATATAGCAACCAATAAAATATTATCTTTAAGATAAATTCAAGATGGATTTTATCTAGTTTCAACTAAATGAACCCTATAAAAAAGAACCAGGAAGTTTTAAAACCTTGACCCTCTTACCCACACTAGTGTTAAACCTACATTTTCATCCAATGAGAATGTGTCAATTTGAAATTTTTTGTTGGTTTATTTTCCATAAACTACTATTCGATTGTTCTATCTGGGCTCTATGAGACTATTACTCTGGTATCACGCATGCGCATAAATGTGTAGTTTTAAGCTCCACCTCCAAATCAATGACACATGTAAGCCCAGCCTACGGTAGCGATGGAAAGATCGCTGTGACGTTGCGGGGGAAAATAAAGGGTTATTTGAACTCCTTATGACATGTGAAATGTTAAAACAATGTGATAAAAGGAGATCCCGTTTGTCGCAGACAATTTCCCCTTTCGTCACCATGCTTAAAAAGCTTTATGACACAGAAATAAATAAAAAGGAATTACAATTAACTGGGTTATAGGGTTTAATCCTTTATCCTAACATCGTTGTGTTAAATAGAGACTAAACTATATTAACCTTTTACCCCATTAGGAATAATGTGACGGGTACAAATTGAAAGCAAGCTAATATGTACGTTAAAAAAATGACATTTTAATCTACATCACTGGGTAGTGCAGATTTCTTCTTCCAAATATGGTATGGCAGATTGTTGGCATGCAATTGCAGCCACAGAAGGCGTGGTTTATTTTGAATTTCAAAATACTGAGCAGCAGTTTTATGCCATTTGCCGATCATACCCGGAGAGGCGTGGTTTACCAGTGCAAGATAGAGCGCTCTATGGAAATGTAGGATAAACACGAAGTTATTTAGAGTCTAGATAGTGAAATTTAAACGATATAGAAACCCCGTCAGTCGCTATCGCTCCATCCTTGGGGTTTCAATATCGTTTAAATTTCACTATCTAGCCTCTAACTAATACATAATGCCACTCCAAATAGATGACCTTGAATCTATGAACACTATATTTCTCGCCAAAGGGTATTTCATTTAAATCTAACACCGTTTTGAATTTTATTCTAGTTATGTCACAGCAGACAAACATCTTATTCATGCTCCCATGATTTTCTCAATATCAATTCACATAATCAAAGCTAATGGCAGCTCACAAATCAAGGGTTCAGTGCAATACTATAGTAAGTGCTTTATGTTTATGAAGTATTTACTATAGTCTTGCATTGAACCCTTGGAATAGTTCATTGATGGGAAACAAGTATATTCTGTCACATTGACTTCAGGGGATAGATTTTTTTTAAATGTCTGATTAACCCTTTACCAAACGCCAAATTTTCGACTGTCCCAAATTGAAAGTGTTTGCAGACGGAATTTCAAAATGTGATGAAATTGAAAAATTGTCTTCTGATAGGACAGGAAACGTTGTTGGAAAAGGAGAAATTGCTTGTTAAGAGCAATTTCTCCTTTTCCCACAATGTTTTCAAGAGTCGTCAGCAACAAACTGGTCAAATGTCATTATTGTTTGGTGATTGGTTAAGGATCTCTGGCTTAATGGTTAGAGTACAGAACTTGAAATCACAAGCCGCTCTCCGTGTGGGCTCAAATCCCGGTAACAGCATTCGGACTCCAGACTGACTTATGGAGTGCTCATGGTTCTTCCCGACCCTGACCAGCCCTTATGGGCAGTAAAGTATGGGGTCTTCCTCCATCATTTAGAGTATGAAATTGCAACATAACTGAAATAATGTTGATGCGATGTTAAATTCCATATAGATATATGAATGTCTAATTATTGTTTAAAGGGATGGCAAAGATTCAAGAACTGGGTTAAGAGTCAGGTGTACCAACTAGAACTGTGGTCTGGAGCATTTAAAGTTATTGAAGGTAGGAAAATACTTTCATGTGATGTTTTTTTCCAAATGCATATACCATAACATAATCAATTCTTTATGAGAACTAAACCACACAGGTTAATTGTTTAAACATTATGTACAGTTGCATGTATGAAATTGACTACAAATGCATTGGTAGCAGCTGTGTGATAATGATATCTATTATATTCCTATCAGTGAAATACTTGGATTTCTCAGCGTATTCATTTCCAATTTTGTCACAGTGAATATCGGTACTATTGATGATATCAAAAAGTCATATCATCACTAGTGACGATATTAGTTTTGACGAAATTACCTTTTTTTAACCATTCCTTTGCTTAACCATTGCTGCATTTTTGCCCATGACACTAAGAAGTAAACCTGAATATATGCATACGCATGAATGACATCATAGGCCTGGTTAACTGCTTTGCTCCTCCCATTTTATATTCCATTTGGCATTTATGGAGATAATTTGGCAAATAAATTTTATGTAGTGGAATAAAATAAATAGAATAATCAACTCCATTTGATTGATATAAAAAATATGTCACTTGAATGGGTTGATATAGTGTAGAAAAAAACAGCTCTCCGAACTTGTTTTATCAATTTCTCATGAAATGTTTTTTATATAAATCGAAAGGAGTTGATTCTTCTCTATCTCAGAGAAGGGAGTAATGTTAGCTTTTGTAAATTTGAAAGCCAGAAAACTAGAAAAAAATCTGCTTGCATGATGATTTTCCAACACCAACCTGATTGCATATATGTAAATAGGTTTTTAGATCTAAACATCATAACTAATTACAACTAATCAGTGAATCACAAGGTTTTTCACTGATAGGTTCATTTTATTACCAGGGCTTTTCACACCATAGAACAGACTCCCAAAAAAGGCACCTTCCCTGAATTTGAAATTTCTTTGAAATCATGCAGTTTTTCCAAAAACTCAGTCACACCAGCTTTTTGGTTTCCCAATTAAGCAATTTCATTGATACAATTTCCCAAAATATAGCAGGCCTTCTGGCCTCTTCCCAATTTGATATTAAAAAGCTCTGATTACCACATGGGCTGTCTTTGCAATACTGTTGTATGCCCTTCACATTTTATTTTGTCCCACCTTATTAACATGATCTCTTTGGGTACCTTAGTGCTTGGGGTCTTCCTCATTCACTGATCCTACAGAAGCACCAGACCTGGAGAGGAAATTTGTGCTCTCTACCAGACAAACAAGCCTCAATCTTGCAAGAGGTTCTAATGAATTCCCTGTCAAATTAAAAATGATGGCTGATGATGATGCTGATGAAATAGATCATACGTCAAACTATCATAATATCTGGAATATTGTTGACACAATATAAAACCAATACAATCAATGACAAGAAAAAGGTTTTAAGATGGCTTTGCTCCTAAATGTATCTTTTCTGGAGCATTCATGTGTATAACTGATACATTTCGTGGTTTCAATGTAATAGTTTAGTAAGTGCTTAACAAACATGAAGCACTTTATTATAGTCTAACAAACCAAGCAAATTAACCTCTCAAAGACACTTTCAGATCCGATCAGTGGAAAACATTGTCGTACACTGATCAGTTGTGAGAAGGATCGTTCCAAGTCTTGGCCCTTGGGATATACATGCGAAAGATAACTCTGATATATGAAGAAGTCTTCATTCAACCACTGGCACCACTATAACAAACTTAGCAAATGAAGCTCTCAAATAACACAATCACATCTGATCAGTGGAAAACACTGTTGTCCCCTGATCAGTTGTGTTGTCTATTTATATAGCAGCATGTTCATTATAACAATGCTTTCCCGAATTTGCATTAACGTTCCAAGAACGTTACATAACTCTCACCTCAGAGAAGACTTGTCCCCAGTCTTGGCCCTTGGGATATACATGCGAAAGACAACTCTGATATATGAAGAAGTCTTCATTCCACCACTATAACAAACTTAGCAAATTAAGCTCTCAAATAACACAATCACATCTGATCAGTGAAAAATACTTTTGTGCTCTGATCAGTTGTGCTTTCTATTTATAAAGCCACATGTTCACTATGACAATTCATAAGGTGCCCTAATTTGCATAAACGTTCTGAAAATGTTACAATAGTATTGCCTAGAACCCTCAAGTCTACTGTCAAGTATTGTTAACCCTTAGAATGCTGGGTAATTTTCTAAAAATAGATTTTTGTGATGTCTGGTTTTCAAAACCTTAAACGGTTGCTTAACTTAAATAAGGAAAGATACTCAGAGTAGCAAACAGGTAACATCACAGGCCAGCCGCCAATTTACTTGGCGGCTGGTCTGTGATATAACCTGTTTTCAAAAGCATGAAGACGATTCCAGCACTGCAAAGGTTAACATTGGTTTTATGGTTTCATTTTCAGGGAGGTTTGGGACTGCTACAATGTCCTACTTTCGGTTTCTCCGCTGGCTCATGTTCCTCAACATGTTTATGACAATCTTCATGCTCTCCATTGTGTTTCTCCCGTTTATGCTGATACAGCCGAATACGGGCTTCTCGACTTCGGTTAACGAGTGTGACAGTGAGTTTCATTATAGAGCTGTGTTTCTGAGCCAGAACTATTCGGCCCTGACGGCAGACACATCAACGACTGAGTCGTCGAGCCAACTGGTCTTGGATTTTCTGCAAGGGACTGTGAGTAGTTTAAACTTATCTATTTTACATCGATTGTGAAACAAGTCCTTACAGCTTAGATTAATCACTCTTGATTATCTCGGACTGTGAGTAGATCCATGTTGTCACTAACATCATTATAATCCTTGTCTTTGTAGGATTTTGTTTTAGAGACAACATTCTTAACCCTTTGAATGCTTGGTAATTTTCTAAAAATAGATTTTTGTGTCATCAGCTTTCCAAAACATTATATTTGCTTAATTTTGATGAGGAAAGATACCCAGAGTAGCAAACAGGTTAGATCACAGGCCAGCTGCCAATTAACTTTTTTCTGTTATGAGTGACCATTTCAATATAACTGAAATACTGTTTATGCAATGTAAAACTTTATTAACCTACTTTGTGAATACATCTATACAGTACAACTATGTTAACCCATTTCAAAACAATAACAACATTTGACCACATTGTTGCAGGCGACTCTGGAAAACATTGTGGGAAAAGGAAATATTGCTCTTAAAGAGCAATTTCTCCCTTTCCCACAATGCTTTCTGTCCTATCAGAAGATTATTTCTAAATTTCATCACATTTTGAATATCGTCTGCAAACTCTTTCAATTTGGGGAAGTTGAAATTTCGTAAAAGGGTTAGAATTTGTTTCCTTTTTAGGGAATGCTAGAGAATACTGAACTGTTCTATGGGCGATACCACAACAAGACCTCCACACTCCCGTCAGGAAGCAAGTTTGAGTACCACATGGGCCTCGCATATTTGTTTGCCATTGGAGTCTCATTTCTCTTGTCCTTTGCTCTTCTTGTGAAAAAGTAAGTATGTATAACTTGCTGGGTTTACTTGCGAAAAATTAAATGTTAATTTTCTGGGTTTACATGTGAAAAATTAGGTTTATTTGCTGGGTTAACTTGTGAAAAAGAAGGTTAATTTACTGGGTTTACTTGTGAAAAAGTAGGTTAATTTACAGGGGTTCTTGTGAAAAAGACGGTTAATTTACTGGGTTTACTTCTGAAAAAGCAAGGTTAATTTGCATTATTTACTTTAAATTGGCTTGATTTTCTTGTCAAAAATCAAAGTTTGTTCAATTTACTTATAAAAGATTAAGTTTATTTTTCTGGATGTTCTTATGAAGGAGTCACAATAAAGGCTAGATTCCATAGAGTGGGAATTACGTCATTAACAGATCCCTGAGTGTTTCATTATGATACCAAGTCAATATCACCGTTAAAGAAAACTTTTGGGGGGTCATTGGTCAAGAAAAACTTGACTTTTGACTTTTTATTACACTATACTAATATTTCTCAACTTAGGTAATTGCTTTCTAAATTTGAAAGTAAGATTATTAATATGCTAGGGTATTATTAAAAATTATTATTATAATTAAAACTTTTTTCTTACAATCATTTCTATTACAAACAGTAATTTCGATTGAATTGACTCAAGGATAAAAGAACCTTCAGAAGTTTGAATGCTGGTAAAAGTTCATAACAAAATTGAAATCTACTGTCCAACTTGTGTTAAACAACCATCCTTTGAAGCAGCCAATCTGCCTTAAAAAACCACCACATAAAGTCCCTTTGTTGGATTTATAGTGTACATTAATTCGTGTTAAGCAGCCAACCTGTCTTAAACAGCCAATTTTCGTAGTTCCATAGGGTGACCTCTTAACACAAGTTTGACTGTTTGACAATTACTTCCAGTTCAGCCAAAGTATTTAAGCAGTCTGTGTTGATGTCGAGCAGTGGTACCGTAACTCTGTACTGTAACAAGGTGTTTGGAGCCTGGGACTATTGTATAGCCCAGGGGAAAACCGCGGAACTTAAACATCAGAGTATAATGCAGGATTTCAAGGTAAAGTATTGCTACTTTTGTCAAATTGTTTTTCACTAAGTCTTTGCTGATAAGTTTAAGCCTAATAGTGCTTGAACCTGCTAAATGCTTATGCAAACAGGTTCTTTCTCTTCTCAATTAATTCATTCTAAAAACCCCAAAAATATATTTGATACTAAATGATTGATGGCTGCTATTGTCTCATGTGGTATGTAATAGAAATGGTGAATATTTCTACAATTACCCTTATAGTACTTAGCTTAGCTTAGCTTAGCTTAGAGTCATTACCCGATACAGGTCCCATATGGGTCCTCTTTGTCAGGGCCATTTCTACATTTTCAGTACTGGAACTGACTTCATGCTTATGCAAACAGTTTCGATCCAGGCCCGCCGCCAAGTAAATTGGTGGCTGGCCTGTGATCTAAACTGTTTGCTACCCTGAGTATCTTTCCTAAACAAAATCAAGCAGATTTTTAAAGTTTTGGAAAAATCATTTTTAGGCATGTTACCCAGCATCCTAAGCGTTAAAGACATTAAGACAAAAGATTGTTCAAGAAACACTTATCCAAGCTAAACAACTCTCACCACCACTTTTTCTTTTTTACTGCCATTTTTGTGCAGCTGATGAAAGATTTGAAAGTATTTGATAAGTTTCTGAAAACTTTGATTGACATATCCAATGCAGTTCCATCTGCATTGGCTATGAGCTTGTGCAAATCTTTATAACCTTGACAAAAGCTAGCAATGAAGCATGTGATCAAATTAACATATATGATGGAATGATTGAATACCATTCTTCTATTAGCCAATCCAGGTTCTTGGAACTACCGGCTGAGGCATAGGGATTTAGTTAATGATTGAATGAAAATCAGAGTTACTGTCCCTTACAGAATGAGCTTGAATATCAACGCCTGCAATGGAAGAAAGAGAGTCGGACAAAAAGAGAGAAGGCAAAGCTTTATTCCATACGGATTCTGGTCAACTTATTTGTACTCGCTGTACTCGGAAGTTCGCTATACCTGATCTACTTTACAAACACATCCCTTATTGAGGTATGTTCTTCCCTTGTATGTTCCTTAACCTTTTATCAAAATGATAATGAAATTTGACCAGTTTGTTGCAGACAAATCTGGAGAACATTGTGGGAAAAGACAGAAATTGCTTGTTTTCTTTTGGTTTTGGAGAACTCTGCTTTCACAGAAAAACCATTCTAGATCTGGAAGTTAAAATCTGTATCTATGGATAGTTATGTTTAAGTCACTTGGACTTCCTCGACCAAATTTTAATGAAAAATACTGGCAAAATATATAAATTTTGACGGAGTTGCGTTATTTCTAACCAAACTTATTTGTTACCTTATTGAAAAGAATGAGAGAAAAATAACATGCGTTAAATACCAAAAGACTAGTTTAATAATACTGTGATGAAGAGTGGATTGTGGAAACATATTACATCACCATGACTGACACTACTGATGAAACTGTCAAAGTGACTGTAGCTATTGTCACATGATTTCTGTGAAGGCATTGGTACTGTCCTGCACTGTAGCAAAGGGAAGTAATCCTGTGCAGAGTTTGCATGATGCCCAGGTAAGAGGCATATCCCCCCTTGTCCCCCCTTGTCAACTTCTTTGTTTCGTTTCTAAACACTGTACTGTTTGTACTCATTTGAAAGTATACTTGTAGAAAGTGCTCGAAATATGCCTGTAATAACCCTAGTGCTCCACCAAATCCTCTATAAGCCCCAAATAAAGAAGATTTCTTCAACAAAACAGTCTCTGAAGCATACATGTACTTGACTTAACTAGTCGCATGACAAAATTTATTCTCTTTTGCTCCTTTTTCTGATCTTAATCATGAATAAGAGTCAACTATTTGCTTCAGGATCTTTTTTCCCATCGCCAATGATCAAGATCTTAAGTCTTAATGATAATAATTAGCTCTATTAGATGATAATTAGAGAAATGATGCAATACTATATTCTAATTCCCATCTGTGATTTCAGTTGTCAACTCAAGAAAGGAATGAGGCTTTACAGCTGATCTTGCAATATCTTCCATCTATTGTAATCACATTGTTAGGTGTGATAGTACCCATCGTATTCAATAAGGTTGTGGTTGCCGAAGATTACATGCCCGCTTTCAGGATCAGAATTACTCTCACAAGGTTTGTAAACTTAACCCTTTACCAAATGCCAAATTTTCGACTGTCCCAAATTGAAAGAATTTGCAGACGACATTTCAAAATGGGATGAAATTGAAAAATAATCTTCTGATAGGGCAGGAAACATTGTGGGAAAAGGAGAAATTGCTTGTGAAGAACATTTTTTTCCTTTTCCCACAATGTTTACCAGAGGTGTCTGCAACAAACTGGTCAAATGTCGTTATTGTTTGCTAATGAGTCAATTCACTGTCTGTTATCTTGTATCTTATTCTAATCTGATTAACAGGAAATACATGTACAAGAAATTTCCATTCACAGAATGAGTTGACCACTCGATTGTCTCGTTCTTGAATCAAAGATCTATAACTTTAAGCATTGTTATCTGTTATAATTTTCGTCTTGATTTAATTGTAGCAGGGGTCTCAATTTGCAAGGTAGAGTTAAACCTGTAAGAAGGCGGATAGCTCAGTTGGTTGAATATTCAGCAGTAAAATTCTTCGTTTTTAAAACCTATTACTTCTTATTGGGTTTTGGGACTTTTCTTATTTGAACCAATATAGGCCACAATTTGGTCAAATGAAAAGTAAGATATCATGTTACATTTGGAAGACACCTTTGTGATTCTTTTTAAGCAATTTCTCCTTTTGTTATAGAAGCCTTCGAAAGCAAATTTGTTTAACAAGTATTAACAAGATGGCTCTAAAATCACTCACCTGAGATTCATTGAGCTTATTACAACATATTAAAAGAGTAAGATAAGAAACATTATTTTCAACTCTTGCATAAAGTTTTTTTATGCTTTTATCTAGTGACATATTTTTTATTTTTATTCCCATTTACTTCGTGCTCAGGGGAGCTTATTCTATAAATTTTGAGGTAATCAAATGAATTAATGACTTTAGGAAAATCATTTTGAGGTTGTTATAATATTTTTCAGAGTTGTGTTGTTGAGACTGGCTTCATTAGGCATCCTGATGATATCCCTGTACACGGGACTGACAAAGGGACGTAAACACGAGGCAATAGATATACCCTGTAATGTAACAGTCACTGTGTCCAATAACACGCTGGATAAATCCACAGACGCTAACAACACATCCTCATCACCGGGTGGAATTGAAGATATACCAGTAAGTTACATATCTATCTTAAAATCGAAATGGGTAAGAGTTTGCCATCAAAGCATTGAATGATATAGAAGCTTGTTTTATTTTATTTTTTTCAAATTTTCTTTTCTGTGAAAAAGCACCTTTGAAGTATGGTATATTTCTCCTTCTGTCAAAAAAGTTTCTATCTTAATAACCAATACATGTACTTCAAAAGATATTATTTTTTATGTCTTCTGTTTGTTTGGCTCAGTCTCAAAATACCATACAAGTGAATCTGTTTGAGGGTTTTAAATCAATTGAATTCAGCCTTCCAAACATACACTTTTATTCATTTATTCATATATGATGATTTTAGAAGCAGACATGTGTTTTTTAATGGGTTTATTTGTTGAAGTCTGATATACATATTTCAGTGTTGGGAAAATTATGTTGGTCAACAAATCTACAAGTTGGTTATGCTGAATTTCTTGGTTGTTATTGCAGTAACGTTTCTTTGGGAATTTCCTCGGAAGTAAGTCGTAATTTTATTTTGGATAATTATTATATATATAACATCTACTTTTATTTCTTTACCTTCCACTGCAAATCAAAGATATAACATTGTTTATAATTGATTTACGGCACATTGACAATATTTCAAGTTGTAATAATGTTCTACTCATCAGGTGTGTAGGAAAATCATAATATTAACTGCCCATGAAGGCTTGATCAAGTTGGGTTGGACAATGAGAGCAGTTTCTGCTTTTTTATCAAAAGTCTCATTTCTTTTGTTGGACATGCTTTAATGAGGCAAGAAATTATTGTTTGTCACATGATAACCTGTACAATATTCTATTTATACACAAACTCTCAAAAGTTTTTGGCTGCACAATACTACAAACTTAGTATAATAAAGCAAGAATTTATGGATGAACACAAGATAACCTGTACAATGTTCTATTTATACACAAACTCTCAAAAGTTTTTGGCTGCACAATACTACAAACTTAGTATAATAAAGCAAGAATTTATGGATGAACACAAGATAACCTGTACAATGTTCTATTTATACACAAACTCTCAAAAGTTTTTGGCTGCACAATACTACAAACTTAGTATAATAAAGCAAGAATTTATGGATGAACACAAGATAACCTGTACAATGTTCTATTTATACACAAACTCTCAAAAGTTTTTGGCTGCACAATACTACAAACTTAGTATAATAAAGCAAGAATTTATGGATGAACACAAGATAACCTGTACAATGTTCTAATTATACACAAACTCTCAAAGGTTTTTGGCTGCACAATACTACAAACTTAGTATAATAAAGCAAGAATTTATGGATGAACACAAGATAACCTGTACAATGTTCTATTTATACACAAACTCTCAAAAGTCTTTTGTTGCACAATATTACAAACTTAGTATAATAAAGCAAGAATTGATGGATGAACACAAGATAACCTGTACAATGTTCTATTGAAACCAAATAATCTCAAAAGTCTTTTGTTGCACATACAATAAAAGAAGTCTAAGGAAGCAAGAAATTATTGATGGTCCAGAATGAAGAAAGAAATGATTAATGGTCACAAAATAACCTGTGATATTCTTTTGATAGAAAAAGTCTTATAAGTCTTTTACTGCGTGTGCTACACAATAAGTCTAACCTGAGGGTTTGATTTATAAATGATTGATAGTCTCTAATAAAGCAAGAAATAGTCAATGGTGACAAGGTAACCTGTACAATATTATATTGATACCAAAGGCTCATTGGTCTATTGGTGCACATGCTACATCAGTCTAATGAAGCAAGAAATAATGGATGGTGACAAGACAACCTGCACAATATTCTAATAATACCAATAGTCTCATAGGTTTATTGGTACACATGCTACATCAGTCTAATGAAGCAATGAAGCAAGAAATAATGGATGGTCAGAAGATAACATGTACAATTTTCCATTAATTGCAGACTGATGTTCAAGAGATTTCACTCAAAGGTCAAGGTTATAGACCTGCTGGGTCAACAGGAATTTGACCTTACAAAAAATGTGCTGGACCTTATTTATCTACAGACACTGTGTTGGTGAGTTGGATCTTCCATTTGTATGAGTTAAATAGGAGTTTCATGCTATTTTAAGATGAATATTGTATTTCATTTATATCTTGGTGATCAGTGCACCTATTCATGTTTCTAGTATATGATATGAGAGGTATATGATATGCTTACATGTGCTAATATGCATGGTTGCATGTTAAGAACTACATTTGCCATGTATAACATATGCATTCAAATAACGATTGAAATAGTTTTCATTCATAAGTTCTCCCTCCATGAACATAATTAGAATAATAGAAACATGAATCTACCCCCATATACATAAACAAATTACTCAAATATGTATTTTCCATTACAAAATACTTTTTTTTACTTTAGTACCATTTGTACTGTATTGTTTAAATCAAGATGCAACTTAATTGTCAGTTATCCCCATATATAATGTGAACATTACTTGGTGAAATAAAGTGTGTGTTATGTTATGGTATTTGATCTAGGGCAATAAACATAATATTTCTTTCTATGGCGCCAACTGCTTTTCAAATTGAACACAATTGTTTAGTGATGAGAGATGAATGAATAATCTCGTATTGCTTTAACTTGGTTGGGTAGAATATTGATCATGCAGAGGTTTCGAACCTTCATTCCAAGTCAGCCTAACCTCCAACAAAGCTAACTTGTAACAGATAAGTTTAGGTAGAAGACTGCACAAAAGAGCAATTATCCTTTTGCCATCACAGTTTCTTTCAAATGCCACATAGAAAATTATGTTTTTCTTTCTTGTTAATTGGAGGATTCAGTGCAAGTCTACCCTAAAATGGCTGTCTGCTGCAGCTTTCAATTGGGACGACTAATACATTCCAAAATGAAGTAATGAACAAAATAAACCATAGTTCATCCCATGTAGGGAAACATTTTAAGAAAAATCAAAAGCATAACTCCATACATGTACCGGTAACTCATAGGATAAAGTATTACTTTATTTACTTTTTATTAATTTCAGGTTAGGCATGTTTTTCAGCCCACTCATTCCAGCCATGTGTTTTGTGAAATGCTTCTTATTTTTCTATATTAAAAAGGTGAGAAATGAAACTTTTTCAATTTCGTCCTCCTAATTTCATTATTCAGTCATCAGTTTTGTTTAACCCATTACCAAACAATAACGACATTTGACCAGTTTGTTCCAGACGACTCTGGAAAACATCGTGGGAAAAGGAGAAAATGCTCCTAATGAGCAATTTCTCCTTTTCCAAAAATGTTTTTTGTCCAATCAGATGATTACTTTTCAATTTCATCACAATTTGAAATGTCGTCTGCAAACGCTTTCTATTAACGACATTTGACCAGTTTGTTCCAGACGACTCTGGAAAACATCGTGGGAAAAGGAGAAAATGCTCCTAATGAGCAATTTCTCCTTTTCCAACAATGTTTTTTGTCCAATCAGATGATTACTTTTCAATTTCATCACAATTTGAAATGTCGTCTGCAAACGCTTTCTATTTGGGACTGTCTAAAATTTGGCATTTGGTTAGGAGATAACATGTGAAAAAGACAGGTTCAAAGTAATATTTTGAACCAAGGTGTCAAATAAAGTGAACAATTATATAATTGTCATTTGCGGACGACATTACCGTGGTAACAGATCTAAAGGCCATGACTCAAGAGCTATGAAAGCTCCAAAGGCTCAATGGAAAACTTCTTGGAAAATTGAACATACTGTATTTGAGTAAATATGACATGCCTGGGTTTCCATGCAAGCCTATAGAAAGTTCTTCACAAAAATGAATATACAGTCTTGCGTTTGAACCCTTGCTTTGATTCCTTTGTTAAGATGAGAGAGTTTATTTTACTTCTTTTATTAAACCTCTATTGTAGGTATTAACCCTTACAGCGCTGGAACCATCTTCATGCTTATGCAAACAGGTTAGATCACAGGCCAGCCACCAAGTAATTGGCGGCTAGCCTGTGATCTAGCCTGTTTGCTACTCTGTTTGATTACAACACAACATACAAGGACTAAATACGTATATGAATACACATACATTGGTTAGACAACACAAGTGAATGTTATTTTTATCAAATTCATTAAAATCTATCATATCAACACATCTGTGTTTCATATTTTCTCAAAGCCGGAGAGTATCTTTCCTCATCCAAATTAAGCAGATATTTAAGATTTTGGAAAGCAGTCGACACAAAAATGTATTTATAGAAAATAACCCAATGAGATTATGAGATTTATAACATCTTTAATACTGCATGTAAAAGAGTCACTTACACTCCTTATCCCGACCAACATGAACAATATACAGGACTAAATAGCACATTGGTGAGGAAAATTCATGTAAATGTACCCGGTATTCCTAACTTTCAAAATGTCATCATATTTAATGTTCTTGAACTGTAATAAGAGTGATGCACATCTCAACACCGAAAGGTAGCAACTCTATGAAACTTTGTCACATTTAAGATCTTCACAAATGAAAAGATTTTACAGATAAATTTTTCTATTACAACCTCAATTGGGGTAGATAATCCATTTAAAAATTAACATTGAAGCCTATGGGAAATTTAATTTTTCTGTCATGATTATAAACCTGTTTGATTTTTTTTAGAAAAAACTTTGTAGAAAGATGCATAACATGATTCAGATTAAGATTTCAAAAAGAACTCCAACCTTTACCTTAGAAAATAGGAGAAAATCAATTTTGGCAGTTTTCAGGAAAGATATTTCATGAAAAAAATGCAAACAAGGGGGGATGATAACAACAACTTATACCATAACATAATGTGACAAAAAAGTTATTGTATCTTAACTGCTTTATACTTTATAGCTATTTTAGTAATTTTTGTATAGAAACATTGGAAAATGTTTGAAATTACAGTTTCGTAACCTAAACAAAATATTTCAAAGTAAGACAATAAGAATTATCAAATGTCATGGTAGATAAATTAGACTTACATCGGTTTTATTACATTTTCCAGACATCCCTCCTTCGCAATTGTTTACCGATGCAGGAATACGGAACAAGTAAATCTAACTCTCTCTTCATGATGGTCCTGTTACTGTCGTTTGGATTGGCTGCTATACCCATAGCAGCCATGGTGGGAATGTAAGATGCCGTCTTTATCAGTTTAGTTTAAACATATTTATTCTACATCAATTTTGAAGCAAGTTCTTACAACTTAGATTTATCACTCTCGATTCTGCTTCCTGGCTACATAACCAGTACTCGCGCCTGTTGGGGATTAATGAAAAGTGGCAAGGCAGATCCAGCTACTCAAATAATTCAAACACATGATCCATGTGTCCTGGGCTGACACTCTGTCCCTTGACCACAGTCCTCCTTTTTATCATACATTGTTATAAAAACATTTCACACTCAGAGCTTTGGGATTGGCTGCTAAACCCATAGCAGCCATGGTAGGGATGTAATGTCCTTTTTATCCTGCATTGTTATAGAAATGGATCACACTCAGAGCTTTTGAATTGGCTGCTATACCCATAACTAGGTTTCCTCATTTACAACCAGGTTTTCGAAGGAAAACTCTTGTTATTTGATTTGTGAATGTCTGCGGGCAGGTGGGCGTAAACAATATCTTCCGAGCTTAATTCCTCCTAGTTTTCTCAACAGATTTCAATGAAACTTCACAAAATGACTGTCACCAAGTGCCCTGGTGCATTCTGCCGGGATTCTATCGGTCACTGTTTAAAAAACTTTCTAAAATCATCCACTGCATGATGAAATATGTTAATTGTCTGCAGCTTGTAAAGAGATTAAATAGTAGTAATTAGGGAAGCTGTTGAAAACACGGTTTTGTGACAATTTTGTCCCTTGTTACTGATGTATTGATGTACTGATGTATTGTTCGTATTATTTGTTAAAATCTGCATTCAAGTACAAGCAAACAAACACCAGGGTACCGTTTTACTAAACAGTTTACGCTTAAGATTTGCGTAAGTCTAAAACAACATTTCCTCTTATTTCAATATTGGGTGCAGCAATATTGCAAAGTAACACATCATTGGAATCGTCTCTCCGAGACGCTTCCAATGATGTGTCACATTGCAATATTGTGCTTTCATTGAAGATACTATCCATGTTTATCAATTATGACTTACGCAAACATTTTCCGTAAGTTGTTTAGTAAAACCGGCCCCTGCACATACCACACATATATTTCAGCATCCAACCATCTGAAGCATGTGGTCCTTTCCGGGTCTACTCCAACGAGGGTTATGTCATGTTTGGTGTGATTACTAACCTCGTCAGCTCGTGGACAAAGGTGAAAGCTTTCTTCCACTTCATTGGGACGGGAGGATTCATGACGTGTGTCGGGCTTCTCCTATGGTAAGGTTTCACATATCCCTGATTCAATTTGAGGGTTCATATTGAAAGGCTTTTGTAAGTGCTTCATATTTGTGAAAGACTGACTATGATTCTTAGAATGCTGGGTAATTTTCTGAAAATAGATTTTTTCGTGTCGTCTGCTTCCAAAAACCTTGAATATCTGCTTAATTTTGATGAGGAAAGATGCTCAGAGTAGCAACCAATTTACTTGGCGGCTGGCCTATGATATGACCTGTTTACATAAGCATAAAGTCGGTTTCAGCACTATAAGGGTTTATCTTGTATTTTACGCTTGAATTACCTATTCTTTTATAGTCATGCATTCTTACACAAATGCAGTAGAAGATTGTAAGAACCACTGTAACAAAACGAGAAATTGCTCTCTTTTTGTCACACCAATTTGTACCATGAAGAAATGTTTTGAGTTGTTCTTCACACAAGTAGACAACAGTCCTGTACCAGTTCCAAAATTCAATAAACAATGTAGATTCGAAAATAATTCACATCTCATCCGTTCAGTCAAAAACACTGATTTTCATTGACTGAATATGATGTTCATTAGTATACAACCCCTTCTTCTACAATTATTCATGGGTTATTCTATATGCATAGTCATTCCGTAAAAGGGTCAATATAGTGTTCTATGGCCTTATTGCAAAATGAATATGAGTGAGTAGACACATCTGGACTTCATTAAGATCCCTTGCTTCCTTTGATTAGGATTCCATGAGAGAAAGTGTCTTCCCTAACTTGCTGAAGATTGTTGAATCTACTTGATGGTTGATTCAAAATATGGGAAATTGAGTATTTGGGTTCTTCTTCCATTTATATGCTAAACATGGCTGAGTAACTGAAATAAGAAACCAAACACAATAAAACATGAGGTCAAAAGAGTGAGCAATTGTATCAGAATTTTTTTTTGAAAATGTGCTTTATATTTGAGTCATAAAGTTAGCTTTCAACCCTTTACCAAATGCCAAATTTTCGACTGTCCTAAATTCAAAGAGTTTGCAGACGATATTTCAAAATGTGATGAAATTTGGAAATAATCTTCTGATAGGGCAAAAAACGTTGTGGGAAAAGGAAAAATTGCTCATCACGAGCAATTTCTCCTTTTCCCACAATGTTTTCTAGTTTTCTGCAATAAAGTGGTTAAATGTTGTAATTGTTTGGTAATGGGTTAACCATTTGCCTAAGATAAATGCATTTTGTGTATTGGTAGCAGATTTTTTTCAAGACTGTGTTACTACTTCTTCTGTTTCAATATATTTCACCCCAGATGATGAGATCACAAAGAAGACGTTATTTTTCATGCTTTCTATACTTCTGCTGTCCCTTTCAATTTGGACCAGTCACACATTCCAACATGAGGGTACAGGTAAAATACCCACAAAGATGTTTATCTTCTATCTTTATAGCTGCCTGATGTACTATTTCTACATCGCTGGTCAAGCGAACTACAACATGTCAAAGAATTTGAAAGAACAGCTCAAAGTTGTGAGTATAAATGAAATGAGCCTCTCCATGACAAAAGGGCCCTTATCGCAAAAATCGATAATTACGGAAAACGCCGATCAAAGTTACCGAAAATACCCGAGTATGAACGAGTAAATGCGGAAGTAAAATCACGGTAAAAGATATCTCCGCTGTTTCCTTTATTTTCGAAGGAATCCGTACTTTTCCGTCGAGAACCAACAAGAAAAAGATGGAAGAATTACAGGTAATCCACATTTAACTTTGTTGTTGTAAATTAAATGGAATTACTTATTTATAACTAAGAAAATACGAGCCTCTACCGGATGACAGATACGTCGTCTGCATTTTTTGGCTAGCTGTCACCTAACATGTCAAAATTGTGTGCAGAACGTTTAAAGTATATTGATTTAGTGCTTATATTTCTCAAAATAAGACATGTTTGTTAGAAAAAAGTTAAATTTGTAAAATTAGCGTATTTAGTTGGAGAAAACGATATTTAAGTGCAATACCTAATAATAGAGACGGCTCTTCGGTAAAGTCCGTGAGTATTGATTTTTGTATAACTTTATTATTTCCCAATCACATTGCGTAACGCCCTGGCGTAGTCGATTAAAGGGTTAACACCAAGTATTTTTGTCGAAAGGGCCGAGGGTTCGAATACCAACCAGACCTGTAGTTATTTTTGTTTTTTGATAAAACATTATTTACTACAAATATACTAGAAAACGTGTCAAATATCTTGCTTATAGTTATCATATTTTTTTTAATTTCAGGAACTTGATGAATTTTACCGAGATTTTTTCAATTCTCAATCAAGATCTATGCCTAGAGATGAAGATGAAGAAGGTATTGCAGTCTGTGACATGCTTGATGATGATGAGGAGGAGGAGGAAACTCAGTTGGAGCAGGCTAGAGACGAACCTTGTGTTGGACCGTCCCAAGACAGTGTTAGTCCTCTACTGTATTTAGGGGAAGAAGAGAATGACTTACAACATGTGAGAGCGGGATGTGGGTGTCCACAGAACTGTCTTTCATCAATTGATGACGATTCAATCATAGAGCATATCTTCAACCTAAGAGAAATGGAGAAGGACACAAAAGAAGCGTATCTGATGGGAGCTTTAATAAAAATTGGAAGTGATCCCAAACGCAGCAGGTATGGTGAAAGAAAGAGGACACGATACGAATATCGATTTGAAAGAACAATCATATGCAGGAAATCCTTTTTGATAATATATGACATAGGTGAAAAAACACTCAAGAATCTTATTCGCCATATAAATGACAACGGCAATGTACCACGAGTACATGGAAATACAGGCAAGAAACCCCGACATGCACTGGCGTTTGGCGATATTGAAAAGGTGGTGAAGTTTATCATTATGTATGCCGAAGAAAATGGTCTTCCTCAGCCAGCTGCTCCCAGGGGATGTGACGATATCCCCCCCAGTTTTCCTTCCGGCCTCTACCACAAAGGTGGCTGTCCACGGAATTTACCAACAGTCATGCCAAGAGACGAACACCAGGGCCGTCAAAATCTCAGGATTTTGTGGAATATGGTTACAGTGCTGTTCACATATAAAGGTATGGAAATACTGACTGTATTGCACAAACAGCAGGACATAAGTTGCGGATAAGGCATCCGTCCAGAACTTACACTTAAAGCATTTCAATATACGGATTGATTTTTATCAGTATATATTAAACTACATTGATTTTATTACATGAATGTGCGTTGAAATAAAGTTTATTCATTTTTTTCTTTTTAGGGTTTCACATCGTGTCAACAATCTTACGATTTCATTGTGATATCCGCTTATATTGATGTTTTCCTTCGTTAATGTACCGGCCCACACTTGGGCATTTTCGTACATGAAAGTACTGTACAAGTTCATGGTGAAAACTTGATAGTTAGAATAAAGAGCATTGTTGTAGTCCACCCTTTATTCCTTCCAAAATATGTCCCATCTTATTGTTGTGTTTTAAAGATTTCCGCACCAGAGAATGATGTATGTGCAAAATGTGAAATAGTCCGAAAGAAAGTCAGAGACGCGCAGACGGATGATGACAAATTGAGAGCGTCGACGGACCTGCAACAACATATATTAGCTGCAAAAAATGAACATCAGGTACACTAAGTTTCTTTCATTATCGTCACAACCTCAACCACCATCATCGTCAAACATTTTGTCATAAAGTTCTTTGAATCAGCTAGGTGATGTGAATATCCCTTTATATAATGGAACACGGGTAAATCATACTTGCGGAACTTGGCAGTATTCTGCAGAATGGTAAAGTTTGGCAACCTTTTTTGTATTTTCTTAAATAATTTTCGTTTCCAAATGTGATACATGATCATTAATCATTTATCTCCTCTATCTAAAAAATACCTTTAAAGGATGACTTTTAATAGCTCATTTCAGCTTTTTTTGCATACACTCTTGAGCCACCATCAAACACTATTTGGATAACCACAGGTCTATGTTATGCATACTATGTTTCAGGTGTACAGGACATGTGTAGCGAATAGCAAAAGGGAACTGAACGGAAGTCAACCTCCTCATATACCGGCAGAACCATGTTCCACGGATTACAGGCACATCCATTACACGTTCGACTTTTCCCAGAATGTCTCTTTGCCACATCATGTCAGACAGATGGGCCCTATGTACTTCGTTACACCTAGAAAGGTAATACAAATTATGAATATCATTCTCATGGTTTTTGATACTAGTGATTTTATTTGATATTTGGATGTAGAATTGGTGTATAATTCAATTTCTGAAAGTCTGTTTATTTCCCGTTAGGTCCACCTATTCGGATTCAGAGACGATGGTACACCTCGACAGTATAATTACCTGATCGACGAAAGCCAAACAATGGGGCCTGATGGTAAAGGTATTCACGGACCAGACGCCATCATATCAATGGTGGATCATGCCCTATCAAACTATACACGTGGCGAAAAGTCTATGACTTTACATGCAGACAATTGTGGAGGTTTGTACAAAAACGCTTATGAAGTTATTTTGAAAGCAATTTGAACTAGATAGCTGGAACGTGGAAAATACGTACATACCAGTTCTGTTTTTTAAAGAGCGATTGAAGATTTTTCATACAAGAATAATACTTTGGTGTCGTTGTATATATGCATTCATCTAAGCACCCAAGTTGCAAGTCGGCCAATATATACTAGTAGATTTACAGTCAAACAATGTAAGAGTAGATAGGTCTTAAACTATGTCACTAATTTTCTCATTTGGAAACTTTTTTTCAGGGCAAAATAAGAACAGGTATGTGATGGCCTATTTCTCATGGCGAACAATGACAGGATTAAATGATGAGATCAAATACCTAATGCAACTACCGGGACATGCTCGCTGTTTGATAGACGCTGGATTCGCCCACATTAAAAAACTATATAGAAGAACCGATTGTGAAACTCTGGAAGACATTGGTATGCACATTGATGAAACTATTCTTATGTGAAAGCAGCGACATTTGATATATATGTGAAACATGATGCATTCCTAGATTTGATAGCATATCATCGCGAAAAAATCTGGTAATTCGAAATTTTGGTGTCAAAACTGTTTTCGCTTTATCGTTTATTACATTAATTTCTTATTTTGGCATGACTATTCGTCAATTTAGAACTCAAACAAGAATGTCTCTGGGACAATATTTGATGATTAAATTGATTGGCTGCTATTTAAGGAATAATTTTCATGAGACAGTTTGAACTGAATAATATGGAAAAACAGAAGTACCCAATAAGTCCGAGCTTACTTAAGTTGCTTTCTCTTATATGCCAGTGTGATGTTACGGTAAATATTTATTTTTGCTGAGGTAAAAGTTTTTTTTTTTCAAACTGTCAGTTCTGCCCATGAAACAATTTACATGTAATCGTCATGGATCCTGTGCTCAGTCTTTTCTATTGATTGAATTCATTTCATAAAACATTGACATGCATTGATTACCGATATTATCAAATTGTGTTTTGCCATTCTATTTTAGAGCGTGTTGTAAACAAGTCTTCGACAACCAATAGGGCAGTGGTTTACGACAACGGAGTTGAAGGAACGACTTGGAAATGGCGACAATGGAAACCTTTCTTGAGTCGCCATTTCAAAGCATTGAAAGGGATCAGGGGCTACCAGCAGTTCAGGTTCACTACAAACGAGCCGGGCTGCGTCTTTATCAAATGGTCGGAGGACGGAGAGGAGACAAAAGTCACACTGTGTACAGCGATCAACGTTCCACATGAGCGACCGTGTATAGTGCCGGCAGCTGGACTGACACCTGACCGTGTGCGCTATCTTGTCACCCATGTGCGGCCATATATAAGGGAAGCCAACAAGGACATTACCTGTCCTCTAGAGTCCGCTGAAGAATAGTGTTTTGTTTCTGCTTTAGTTTGATTAAATAGTTATTTGTTAGATTCAAGTATATAATATTTAGATATTTCGTACAATTGATTTTTCTTCGAACCTGTTTCCATAGTAATGGACGACATTTAATGTAGTTTATTAGCCCAAATTGTTTATATATGTATATACTTGTATATACAATAAATAATAATTGCATCTATTTGCTTTATGCGTTTTATTTTGACGTTTCATTAACCCCTTCTCGAGTTTCTTACTGCGAACGTTCGTCAACGTCAAAATGGACGTCAAAATGGTCACGGACGTTAGTTACATGTACATTGTATACAGATTACACCATCTTATAGATGGATTACCCAAACAAGTAATACATCACTGTATTCAGTAGGGATCACTCTTTCAGATAAAATAAAAAAGTAAATTTCGATAAAAATTGCGATAAGGGCCCTTTTGTCATGGAGAGGCTCAAATATGTTTAACCTAAAGAACACTGTAGGCCTATAGCTTTTTTTTCTCTCTTAGAAATTTCTCAAATAATATTTCTTCATTTCAAATGAATCAGGGTCTGTGCTTGGGTAGTTGTTTGCATCTGCAAAGACGTAAAAACCAAAATAATCAGATTTGAGACCTGGCCTATCGGAAGATTATTTTTCAATTAAATCATATTCTGAAATTTTGTCTGCAAACTCTTTCAATTTGGGACAGTAAAAAATTTAGCGTTTGGTAAAGGGTTAAGGGCAGATAAGTAAAAAGTCCTCCTCGCGGCATTGCAATATAACTTAAAAAATTGTTGATGTGATGTAAAATCCCAATAAAACGAACATTTAAAATGTAATAAAAAAATAAGCAACACAGAAATGCCCTAACATAGCTGTTTATGATGAATCTAATTATTGAGTTTTTTTAATGACTGTCTAGGGAAATGATCTAATATCAGGGTTCGTGCTCTAACATGCTTCTCATATTTATGCTCTGTAATACTGATAAGCCCCATCTCACAACAGTTACTTACCTTTATATATCAAGTAGAATGCCCATGGTACTACCAAGTTTAACCCTTTCCCAAACAACAAATATTCGACTGTCCCAAATTGAAAGAGTTTGCAGACGACATTTCAAAATGTGAAAAAAATGGAAAATAATCTTCTCATTACGAGCAATACCTCCTTTTTCCACAATGTTTTCTATAGTCGTCTGCAACAAAGTAGTCAAATGTCGTTATTGTTTGGGAAAGGGTTAATCAGATCTTATGGATGTTCAAATCTGGGATCTTCCACCATCCATAATGCATCAAGCATTGCAATAAAGACGCAATGAGAAAATTGCCGGGACCTGCCAAAAGAAATGGCGCGAGCACTTGTTTAGTATCTATGAAGCAGTGATTGAGAGTGTCTTTAATAAGCTTCAAGCTTCCGTCACAATCGATATAAAGTAAATAAGTTTAAATTCTGTTAGTGTGATGCAAATCCCTAACAAACAATTTCTTTTTTTAGGAGGGCCGTGATAAACAATTTCTTCTTGCTCGCGTTAACGAAGCCCTTGAGCTGGAGGATGTGGAAGAAGAGCCTGATGGAAATCAGAAAGCTGCTCGGGCTGTTGCTTCTGCTGCTGCTGCCGCCATGTGATCTTATTGTGAGATTATTGCGAACTTATTGTGAACTTATTGGGATCTTATTGTGATCTTATTGTGGATTGAGTCTATTTCCTCATGAGAGGTCGTGTGATTTGTCCATAGTGAAGGCTCTGCAGATGACAATTATAATGTGTTAAAAATAACACTTTCTGTGTAACATTGGGACAAGGGAAGTAAATAGATATTATGTTTTACCAGCAATTTATCATTTTGGCACAATGGTTGGTCAAAATATTCTTTTCTATGTGTCTTGAAAATAGGCAAAAATTGAAGTGATGGGTGGACCATCGCAATTCTTTCAGTCGATAGATATTATTTTGGGGTGATTTGTTTGACTGGTTTATTTGTATCACAGGGAGAAATATCATAATAGACCTTTATTAACACTGGAGAAATATCATAATAGACCTTTATTAACACTATATATAGTGTTAATAAAGGTCTATTATGATATTTCTCCCTGTGATTTGTATGTAACAGCCAGTCTATGCCAACCATTGTGACAAAAGAGGAAATTGTCTGATAAAAGCTATATGTCCCTTTGTCTCCCATGTTTCTGTTAAATATTTTTCAAATTAATTCAGGTTTCAAGATTATTTTTTTACCAAACTATGTCAATTTCATTTAGTTTTATTATCCTGTTTTGTAACTCCTGTGTTCTATTTCTTTTTAATTTATTATAGGTAGGCTTCATGTTTGATTTACTGTTTCATCGTCATTAGATATTGCATACCTTGTATGTTCCTAAGGGTGTCATCAAGAGAACCACAAATCAAGGGCCCATATGCAAGTCCTTAGATTTGCATTGAACTCTCTATATCTGTTTAAATAGTTATCATTTTATACCTTTTCCTAGTCGTTAAGTATTTTAAGCAGATACTATATGAAGATATTGTTTAGTTAACCATATCTGTGTTTATTAGGTCTTGATTGAGGAAAAAAGAAATAGGAAAATTTTAGAATTTTTTGTTGAAATAACAATCAAAATAAACAAAAACATGAAACCTTATGGTGAGAAAATTCCATAACCTTATACTATTATTTTCTTTTAACCAAAAGGCTTTTGCTATCTTTTTTCTTCTATTAAACACTAAAAAATCAAGACTTAAGGATCTATTCTAATCAGACTGCAAATTTCTTAGCTCATTATGTACCACATTGTATTTAGACAAGACAGTTTGTTTAGTTTATTATTATGCAGATAAAATTGTTGTTAATGTTTTAATTAAAAAGAATATTATTTAGATGTTCCGATAAAGGATAATAAACTTTTATTTGAAAATGATGTCATTGTTTTTGTTGTTATTGGAACAATACCTGATACAACTTTTTACTGATGTTACAGAATAAATAATATACAAAACATTTGAAAAATACCTTTTTTCATCAATTTATTCATTCTCTCATAATAACTTTTGTAAGCTATTAAAATAAAATGTACTTGCTGACAATTTAGGTGAAGAAGTATATCTAAACTTGAAATCAGATAGATCCTTTTATATGTGAGGGATAAAAAAGAATCCAACTCTGATAAATATTTAAAACTTGTCACAATGTTTTCAAATGTCAAATATTGTACTGTTTGAATAAGGTATTAAAATCTCAATGAAACTGGTTGATTGTTCAAATATGTATATCCTTCTTAGATAATCATAATGAAATGTTAAAAAGGACTTTTCAGAGAAACATTGAAAATGAAACTTCATTTGTCTTGGTTAGGAACAAAAACACAAAATCAAACTATTTTCAAGATCTAGGAACTCATTTCTAGGGCTCCTTAAAGGTTTCCTTCATCTCACTACTTGAAGTACTTTGATTACACAAATTCTCCTTTGACATTGCCGCTTGATTTGCCAGCTGCTGTTCTAAAAATAGATATGCAAGGATTGTTTACATTTTTCGTCAGGGATCAATACTCTTTCATAAAACATAGATAGGGTGGCTACTTATTTTTAAACTGAAAATCGTGACAACCTACTCTCTCACAGATATGACAGTAAACTGGCTTAGCGTGATCAAGTGTGCATGAAAAAATCGATTACTCTCAGGAACACAATGATAGGTAAAATTGATTTTTATATTTACACAAATTCTAAAAGTTTATTTTACATCTTCCTCTTTTCTACAGTTGGTAAAGTTTAACTTCTATCAGAGGTTCATCTTAGTATTTAGATTTGATGTGGGTTGGATTAAGTGAATACACCCAGTGGTGTCACTAGTTGAATGGTTGAGTTGGAATGGGTGTTAAAGTACATCTTGATTGTGGATGGTCAATCAAAGTTCCAACTCTTACTAACAATTTGTATTTGTCACCAAACTTGTCAAGATAATATGGGTTCTTGATTGTATTGATTATTTTGGAACAATTCACAACAAAATTGATGAAAGGTCACCCCATTTTGGATGGTCAATTAAAGTTCCAACTCTTACAATTCACATTTGTTTGATTTAGTCTCAATAATGAATCGTGAATGAAGCCTTTTTCAACATTTGGATATTAATCATGATTGGATGAAGGTGTGAGTCAATATAGCAATGGCCTTCAAGACCAGAAATCTTGGCTAGTGCTTGATTGAATTATGTTGGGACACTTCGCAACAAGTTTGATGAAGGGGTACCCTGTGTTGGGTAGTTATCCAAACTTGTAAAGATAAAGCTGGTTCTTGTTTGTAATATTTTGAGACACTTCGCAACAAATTTAAAGAAGGGATACCTCATTTTGGGTGGTTGCTCAATGTTCCAAATCTTACTAACAATCCGCATTTGTCGTCAAACTTGTGAAAATAAAGTCGGCGCTTGATTGTATCAACTATTTTGGGACCCTTCACAATCACATGAAGGGGTACCCCATTCTGGATAGTCAATTAATCTTCCTTACTAACAATTCGTATTTGTCATCCAACTTGTCAAGATAATGTTGGTGCTTGATTGTATCAATTCTGAGTGACAACTTGTATTGGTCTACATCCATCTAGTCAAGATAACTTTAATAGTGTCCTAGCATTGCTGATAAAGTTAGCAATACAAAGTTTGTATCCCTTATTCAACCCTATAAATGCCTTTTACCGAACAAATAGGTGTTGGTGGTGTGTGTGGGGCAAGACCAGCCTGGCTGCCACATGGTTAGCTCAAAATTGGTAGAACTTCATTCTATTGTTGAGATCTATGGTAGAGGGTTGGAGCCCCCCAAATCAAAGCGCTGATAGCGCTGAAGGACTAAGGTGCGTTTAAAGCAAGATGTTTGAGAATATATTTGAAAGTTTCTTTGGGCAACATCTCGAGGAAAACAGCTGCTCCTTTTACCACCATTACTATAATTATTACTTCTGTGAACAGAGACTGAATGATATCCTATTTATCAAACATCTGGACATTTTACGATTTCCTATGAGGCAACAGTTATAATGATATAGAGCCAAACAGAGCGAGTAAATCCGGACTACATTCCTAGTTCCAAGAAGGTATTAGTCCGCACAGTGAAGGCGGATGTTTGATGAGTAATTGGGGTCAGACCGCTGTTTGTGTATCAATAAAGTACCAGTCCCTCAAAAAGTGTTATGTAAATTCAATGGACTAATGTGCTGACGCTCCCTTAGTCCAAAAATAGGTACACTTTTCCTCTCATGTTTACTTAAATGGTGGCAGCAGTAAACAGCAGGAATGCCAGGAAGCAGCCTAGAGTTTAATGGGGGAGGAGTGTAGTCTGTTTGAAGACCAGCCAACTGGTTAGCCATGGATTGTGCCTCATTCTAGTGTGAGGTGGTTGCAAATTTGAACCCCACACTTGCTGCACTTTTCCTCTCATGTTTCCTTAAATGGTAATGGCATGTTAGAATGGCAGGAATACCTGGAGGCTGCCTACAGGTTCATTGGGAGTGTAGTTTGTGGCGAAAGACCAGCCGCATGGTTGGTAAGCACAATTGGTAGAACACTGTTCAACTTCTTGTGTTGAGGTGGTTATGGGTTTGGACCAAAGGATACATTTATCAAATTATGGTTAGAATCTCTTTGCGAAAAGGATAGCCTGCTAATTAGGAACAATTCATCCATTGTGTCTTTAAACAACCCAGAACAGGAAGAAGGTTATGATAAAGGACAGATCTGAAGTCCTCTGACTTATTGTGTTCTAATTATATACATAATGCGCGCTAAATGTCATCGCGTCTTAACCCTTCACCAAACGCCACATTTCCGACTGTCCCAAATTGAAAGAGTTTGCAGAGCAGACGACATTTATTTCAAAATGTGATGAAATTGAAAAATTATCTTCCGAGAAGGCAGAAAACATTGTGGGAAGGGGAGAAATTGCTCGTTACGAGCAATTTCTCCTTTTCCCACAATGTTTTCCAGAGTCGTCTGCAACAAACTGGTCGAATGGCATTAATGTTTGGTCATGGGTTGAATAACCCAGAACAGGAAGAGGGTTATGATATAGGACAAATCTTAAGTCCTCTTCTATGACTCATGGATGTGTTCTAATTACATTGATGTATAATTTATATATTTCCTTTAAACTGTTCCTTTGTATGGGATTTAATGTTAAATTGAAATCAAAATCAGCAGCAGATAACAATCCGAGGGTTCAATGCAAGACTATAGTAAGAACATGAAGCACTTACTTTAGACTTGCAGTGAACCCTTAAATTATTAAGTATGAAACTTGACATTTTCTGTTTGATATTAGATAGAAAATATGATAGCAAAAGAAGAAATTATTCATTTGCACTCAATGGTAGTCAAAAAGTATCCTGTGTAAGAGAATTAATTAGCAACTGAAATGCATGGGATTGATTGTACATGGATCTATCTTTAATGAAAATGCTGGTATGATTCATCATTTAAGCTTAAATACTCATAAATATTCATACTCTATTTTCTCCTTTTACTATTTCCTTATCTTGTTCAGAAATTTTCAAAATGAAAAGTAAGAATTTGGACTCAAACGGGTTTTGAATCATGTTGGAAGTATATAGACAAATAATTTTTACATGATAGTAAGTATATTTAAAAATAAAGATAGGAAGATGATTTTAATGGCATGGTTATTTCCCCTTCTCTGGACTAGTGTCAATTGATGTCAAAATAACAAAAACGATTTTACCATTGGCTCATATAAGACTTTAATCTACTGTGATTTGAAAAAAATAGTAGATGGCAATAGTGAAGTATAATAAAAAATACAATATAGCCTATTTTTGTGTCATTGGGTGCAAAACATTATGACAGAAGGACAGATTGCTTGTTTCACTCAAGTTTTTCACTTGTCTCATTTGTTTCTTACATGAAATGGAAAAACGTTGGTTGCAACTTGCAAGTAAATTATAACCGGTATATATGAGTCACAGGCTTAAGCCTTTATCCTGTACGAAAAAGGTAAATGGTATGATGAGGTATATTGATATATTAGACTCAATTATGATCTGTGAATGAAATTTTTTTCATCATTTGGACATTTATCATGCTTCGAGGGCGTCAGTCAAAATAGCGAAAGCCCTCGAGACCAGATATCTAGACAAATTGATATATATAAGGCAAATGGCCATACATTTGATTTCCATAGATGACAAGATGTCAAATAAAATGAAGAATAAATGCATAACCAGATGAACAATTGAAAACATTTCATCAAAGAATCAATGACTAAAACAGTACACGTCTGCTGGAATGTGATTAGTACAATAACTCTGTATCTTAGTACATGTACCCTCTTAGTACTCCCAGTACTAAGGGAGGTAACTCTGTCTGAATGAAACGCCATACTAAGTGTCAAGAGAGTACCTTTCACACATTACCCAACAAATATAACATTTGACCAGTTTATTGTAGACGACTCTGGAAAACATTGTGGGAAAAGGATAAATTGCTCACAATGAGCAATTTCTCCTTTTCCTACAATGTTTTCTGCCCTATCAGAAGAGCATTTTTCAGTTTCATCACAGTTTGAAATGTCGTCTGCAAACTCTTTCAATTTGGGACAGTCGAAAAAGTGGTGTTTGGTAAAGGGTTGACACATTTTCAATCGAGATCGGTTAATGAGCAAAGACGAGACTTAATATTTTTGTTTGTTTGTTTGTTTGTGTTTTAAATGTCATTTCAACAATTTTCAGTAAATATCACAAAATAACAAACTATGGCCAGCAGATATAGGGAGCCCTATGAGAGCCCTGTAAAGGTTGACCAGGAGCCCCAGGGGTCCAGGGATACTGTGATAAATGTCAATAATGGGGCCGTCGGGAATAGGTCAGACGAGCCTGGAAGAAGGTCGAAAGATCGTCATGCCCATTTTGCCAAAAATGGACCCGGAAGCAGGGGACGTTTTTACCAAATGCCCGACCATGTGTATAACAAGTAAGTTAACTCTAAGCTTTTGAGGACTTACAAAACATTGGAACAGAAGAAAATTTGCTCATTTGTTTTCACATTTACTTTTATTTCGGAATAGTTGTAAAAATGTATGCCAACACATACAGCTTTTAACCCATAACCAAACATTAACAATATTTTACCACTTTGTTCCAGACAACACTGGAAAATATTGTAGGAAAGGAAGAAATTGCTCGCAACGAGCAATTTCTCCATTTCCCACAATGTTTTCTGCCCCTTCAGAAAACTATTTTCTAAATCCATCACATTTTGAAATGTCGTCTGCATTCTCTTCCAATTTGGGACAATCAATTTGGCATTTGGTTAAGGGGTAAGCCGCCTGCATAAAAAAGATGCAACTTTAGATGCAGGTGCCATCAGAGACATTGATGTATTCCATGTCTCCAATTCCGTATATCATCAAACCATAGATGGCACTGGGTATATTTATTCAAGACAATAAAATGAGGTGTTTAAATTTTTGGAAGAAAAAAAAATATGCCATTGTTTTTGTCATGTCCTACATTGTGATGTAGATAAGAAATAGAATGCCTTTGTAAATAATGTAATAATGCATTACTGGTAATCAAAACGGGATTTCTGACAGACACGTCATCCAAGTGCTATCTTTAGGGTTTACTATTTGTACACTATTGAATAAGAGATGTCATGTCAAATACATTCGTTTAATCGACATAAGATTTAGATAGCTCAATCGCTAAGGCGGCTCGATATGCAATGTTACCTTAGAATTCCAAGTTCGATCCTCACCTATAGTTTTCTTTTGTGACAAATTAATTTGCCCTTTTTTCACATCTTTTTAACAATGCTTAATCTTTAATGGTTACCAGATAGAATGGCATTGACTACAATGTTTTATGAAATCAATACAATTAACTAGTATGCTAAATGATATATACTATAATAAAAAAAAAGTGAAATAAAAAAAGGCATAAAAAAGTGGGAAAAAAGCATGAAGCTATCATTTCTTTTGTAAAATGTTTTAAAGAAATGAAATGTAAAAATAAAAAGCTTATTGAAAAAGAATACAAAAAAACACTTTATGTTGGATTCGAACATGGAGTTTCCGCATGATACTCGCACACACTATCCATTACACTATATGTTTTGCAATACACAATAAACAATGTAAGCATATACGTAGGTGAGTTTGATATGGACAGGGGTTTTGGGGAATACGCTTCTATTTGTATAGATAACCTATATGTAAAACGTGGTGACGTAACTGTCAGGATTCCCGTGTTTACTAGTAATTGTAATAATGATATACTGTGGTTTAATGATGAATTTTCAGAATACTTTCACGCAGGTTGACTTGTCGATTGTTATTGATTTGCTAGGAGAAGTGGACTCCCTGAATACAGTAGATTATCATGGAATATATAGTCTTGAGTTACATTTTTTAGGTGCTTTAACCCCATTCTCCATGCATACAGATTGCTAAAGAAACCATTGTGGTGGCAAAATAAAAAAAATCCTTGTTACTGAATATTACTCTTTCTGTCTCAATGGTTTCTGTCCAATGTCACAAAGCCAAAGTCATTTTTTCATAAAATATAATTATTGCTTGTTTTCTCTCTCAGGCTAGACCATCACAAGATCTCATATGGGAAAAATCATTATCTTTTGATTCTTTACCACCTGCAGATGACATTTTTTCTTGAAACAGAAGAGTTTAGAATACCTTGGAAACATGTGAAAACCTTTCAGATCTGCTTTTGTGAAATGTGAATATATTGAAAATCATTGTGGTAAAAAGAGAAATTGCTTGTGACAAGCAATTTCTCCTTTTGCCACAATGCTTTTTGAAAGTTGTCTCCTGCAAGATGCAAACATGTGTCATTGGGTGATAATATGTTGATAGATAGCACATTTCTGTTAAATTCATATTGATTGACCATACAAATACTAGACCAATTATAGTTTGGATAAATTTAAAGATTTCCATCCTTCTTCCACAATATTATCAAAACTTATCCTTTGCAGCCATCTTAATATATCATGTTAGTTAAATGACTAACTTCAGTAAAGATTGACTAATGACCTAGATTATTATTCGATTCAGTAACAAACCTGTATTTCTTTTTTTTTCATTTTTGGCTCTATACAATTCATTTAAAAAAAAAAGACTATGAACAATTTCAGAGGCCAGGAGAAGGTGCCTAGGGAATAACAAATTATACTGATGTTTAGCGAAATTATTCCTTATCAGAAGACAATCTTTAAAAACTGGGGGGGGGGCATAGGTTTGAATTGAACCTCAACGATACCTTGTTTTGTGGAAGTGACACTTTCGAGCCCGAACCTAGTACTGGTGAATCAAGGAAAGCTGTAATGTAACTGAAAAATTGTTGACACAGCATTAAACCTCTTATAAACAAACAAACAATGAACGATAAAGGTTTTCTTTAGATTGTGCAGATAGCATTAGGCCTGGAAAAGCCAGTACTAGGACAAAAAGAGTGAAACGTTTTTGAAATTGGTGTTCAACCTAAAACAATTAAAACATATTTAACAGTATCATTTACATCAATATTCAAAGGTACTTTGCTGAACTATTTAGGTCATATAAGGGAAATGGTTTGACAAGTCAGATATTGACTTTTGGACTTTTTATTAACCCATAACCAAACGCCAAAACTTCGACTGTCCCAAATTGAAATAGTTTTCAGACAACATTTCAAAATGTGATGAAATTGTAAAATAATCTTCTGATAGGACAGAAAACATTGTGGGAAAAGGAGAAATTGCTCATTATGAGCAATTTCTCCTTTTCCCACAATGTTTTCCAGAGTTGTCTGCAACATACTGGTCAAAATTTTGTTTTAATGTCGTTATTGTTTGGTAATGGCTTCAGAGGACAATTTACATCAACATCCAAAGGTATTTTGCCAAACTATCTTAGGTCAGATAAGGGAAATGGTTTGACAGGTAAGATAATGGCTTTTGGCCTATTTATTAAGCGTTGGTCATGCCCAGGTGATTATTACTGCACTCATGTAGACTCCTGTAGGGCATGTAGACCTAAATATATGGTCCATACAGTGATGAATGGAAAATAGAAGTGTAAACTAGTGTTAAACATTGTTTAACTTTGTTATTGGATACCCGTTATTTAAAACTGTAAAATTCGTAAATGGACTTAAGAGTGGGTTTGATATGTTACTGTTTGTAAGAAAGGTCAATAGAAGGGTTGGTGGGGTGGATGTTCTCTTTTTTAACTTCAATTTTATATGCTCGCCAGAGGAGTTATTAAAGGTGCTTGTTAGCAGATGTGAGGAAATTTGGAAGTTTAAGATTTATTTAATCTGTTATATGATATGCACTGAAGAAAGATTGTTCAGAGCAAACTCCTAGCTATTTTATGTTTTTACATTTTGTATACGATGTATTAACATGTATTTTAATCCAAAAGCGTGACATCGTTTTTTAGATTTACCACATAATAACTTAACATACTTGGATAAGTTGACGCTTCCTGAATTAATTATACTTTCAATAGCTACTTTTAATTGTATACCAAGCAACATCACAAAAACTGAATTGTTTCAACAGCATTTTATTTTGACTTTCAAATTTTCTCTTCTGTGAACAAGCATCTTTAATTTGTTACATAAAAATGAAGCGCTCATTTTGAAAGTGCTCCAGGATGTTAGTAGGTAAAGCACAAACTCATCAGCTTAACCCACTATTCTGAAGGATCTCAAACATCACCTCAATTATTCATAAATTATCGAAATATTGCTTAATCTCTTAAGAAAATATTTTGATAAAAGAGATACTTGCATTATGCTTGTTTGGTGTATACAATAAACTGTGTTACTCGTATTGATGAATATGATCCTCAATTTGACTCAATTTGATTAAGGTGTCATTTATTGTACTCATAAGACTCTGATGATACATTAAGATTTGAATTCACCATTTAATATGTAGAGGATATGTGTGGGAGAAATGGAAAGCCTGTTGATAAAAGATAAACAAAATACACACGTATATATTTATAAGTTTTAGCCTAGTTTGTAAATATACTTATCAACCCTTGTCTTAAAATGTTGATAACTTTTGAGACCTTTTCAGTTGTCATCATTTGATAACAACGAAGCAAGATTCTGCTTATGATGAGCAAATTCTCATTTTGCCCACATGACCTCAAGTTGTTCTTTAACCCTTTACCAAACGCCACATTTTCGACTGTCCCAAATTGAAAGAGTTTGCAGACGACATTTCAAAATGTTATGGAATTGGAAAATATTCTTCTGACAGGCAGAAAACGTTGTGGGAAAAGGAAAAATTGCTCGTTTCAAGCAATTTCTCCTTTTCCCACAATGTTTTCCAGAGTCTTCTGCAATAAAGTGGTTAAATTTCTTTATTGTTTGGTAAAGGGTTAAACTGTGAGTGAGATTTCTTTTTAGATATAGTAAAAATGTTTGCCAATTTGATTCGAGTGATTCTGAAATAGGGAAAATCTTAAGCAGGATTAGAGTAGGGGTATAGGTATGTTTACCTCTAAAGGAATGAAAACACTGCATCTGATAATTCTGAAATTGTTAAAAAAAAAATAGCTTATTGCTCAAAGAACAAAGCAAAATATTTCATTAAAGAAATTAAAGAAAGCATATATGGCATATATGGTTTTGGAATTTGATCTTTGTGTATTATTGTCTTGAAATGAAAAATAAAGTAACTTATTTTAACTTTAGAATAAATCAATTTTACTAAAGCAGACGGCAAACAATCCAGTGTGGCAAAAGGAGAAAGAGAAAGAAACTGTCACCTAGTGAGAGTTAAACCATTCTTACAAAAAAGTATGCGGATACCAACATGTTACGAGTATAGATCAATTGAAAAGGGATTGATTTACAACTGTGAGTAAAGATCATTTGATGTTTTACTGATATTATGAAAATATCGGTGTTCAAACGTTGCAATAAAACTTTCGTCGCAAGTGGCTACCATTAAATGAATGGTTCGAAAGTTTGACGTGACAGGAGATATTGCCAGATGCAAGAATTTCTCAATATTTTCCGATCATATCAAATTAGTTCGATTTCTTTTATTGGTAAGTAAGCTTTGGGGTCAGCCTTTATATAATTGATTTTGAGGCAGTCATGCTATAGAAATAAAATACTGTTGAGGTGATGTAAAACCCTAACAATCAAACTTACAAACATATTGAAAGATTATGGTGTTGTGATTGTTTATACTTCAAACAGCATAATAAGTGTATAAACAGGGTTGGTAAAATCAATTGTCTGTATTGCCCAGCTTGTCCAAAAGCCTTAATAGACAAGTGAATTTTTACTGAAATTTACAATTCAAACATTATACGGACAAATGCAGAAAAATATTTGGCATGAACAGACAAGTAAATGAAAATCAGATTTTGCCATCCGTGGTAAAGGATGTATGGGTTGATATTCATAAAAAAAGATAACTGATCATATCCGTCCACATTGCTATGTTTACTGTTTGTAAGAGCTGGTTTGTTAAACAAATTAAGAGGAGGTCGGCTGAACAAGCTAAGAGCTTGTTTGTTAAACAAATTAAGAGCCGATATTTTAAACAAATTTGCAAGGATTTGCATGACTGAATTCTTTCGGCTAGACTGAACTTTTGAGGAAAGACTGAACTATTATGGTTTGACTTATCTATTGAGGCTTAACTAAACCAGTGAGGCTAAACTGAACCATTAAGACTTAACTGAACCATTGAGACTAAACTGAAATATTGAGACCTAACTGATATATTGAGGCATAATGAAATATTGAGGCATAACTGAAATATTGAGGCATAACTGAAATATTGAGGCATAACTGAAATATTGAGGCTTAACTGAAATATTGAGGCATAACTGAAATATTGAGGCATAACTGAACCATTGAGGCATAACATAAATATTGAGGCAATACTGAACCATTGAGGCTTGACTGAACTATTTAGACTTAACTGAACCATTGAGGTTAGACTGAACTAATGATGTGAGACTGAACTCTTGAGGCTTGACTGAATTTTTGAGGCTGAACCTAACTTAAGGTGCTAGAGTGAACAATTGAGGTTTAGCTTAACTATTGAACTATCTAGGTTAGACTGATTTTTAGACTCATTTGATTTATTGATGCTCAACTGAGCTTTTGAGGCTAAATTGAACTATTTGATCTGGAATGAGCCATTGAGGCTTGATGGAATAACAGAGGTTGGAGTGAGCTATAGAGGTTTAGTTTAACTATTGAGGCTTGACTGATTTATAGAGGCTTGAATGAACTTTATAGGTTTTGAGTATTGAGGCTAAGCTGAATTATTGAGGCTAAGCTTAATTATTGAGGCTAAGCTTAATTATTGAGGCTAAGCTTAATTATTATTGAGGCGCAACTGAACCTTCGAGGCTGGGCCCTCATATTTGTATTTTACCTGTATGTTTTATTACAAACTAAGTGTTCCGGGGTCAAGTTGTCTGGTCACTGGTGTTTGAAGGAGGTTAAGTGCCTTGAAAGAGAGATAAGAAAGATTTAACCCTTTACCAAAGGCCAAGTTTTTGACTGTCTCAAAATGAAAGAGTTTGCAGACAACATTTCAAAATATGATGAAATTGAAAAATAATCTTCTGATAGGGCAGAAAACATTGTGGGAAAAGGGGAAACTGCTCTTAAAGAACCATTTCTCCTTTTCCCACAATGTTTTCCCGAGTTGTCTGCAACAAACTGGTCAAATGGCATAATTGTTTGGTAATGGGTCAAAAGAGAGATAAGATAGGTTTAAATAAAGGTTAGGACATTGACATCTCACTAAGACCTTTTGGTGTTTTGAACAATCACCATTATTTGAAACTTTGAAATTGATGCCAATTTTCACGGTGTGTATAGAATCTTGTAAATAAACTGCATATTTTGATGGACAAAACCTTTGATTGGTTATTGTGATGTGACAAAAAGAGATATTTGCATCATATGCAATTTCTTCTTTGGTGACGCTAATTTCAAGACCTATCTTTAATAAAGGTAATTAAGGCCTGTATTAGGAACGGTTAACCAAGACTGCTTAATTAACCCAAATCACTGCTGTGAATTTATCTAGGTGATTAACTTTGCCCCTCATGCATAAAACATCCAGCAGACAAATCGTCATTCATATATACAAATATGCATAATATGATTTAACCTTTGATCCCATATACCTGTTTAACCCATTACCAAACAATAACTACGTTTGACCAGTTTGTGGCAAACAACCCTGGAAAACATTGTGGGAAAAGGAGAAATTGCTCTTTACGGTTTTGATTCTATTGTGCCAAGCTTCCCTAATTTAGTCTGCATTTAACAATGGAGATAAAACTCATAATTGCCTTAATTGATTCCCCAACACAGGAATTTGTGACTGGTCTAATTTAATAAGATCAGCAGATTTATGATTTTATATTTAATTAAATTTATATTTTTTCTATACTGGTGGACTTTTTGCTGTATGCTGTTGCTTTCAATTTGGACCAGTTTACAAATTCTCACATGTTGGAAATAGGTTAACCCTTTCCAAAACGCCAAATTTTCGACTGTCCCAAATTGAAAGAGTTTGCAGACAACATTTCAAAATATGATGAAATTGGATAATGATCTTCTGATAGGGCAGAAAACTTTGTGGAAAAAGGAAAAATTGCTCGTTACGAGCAATTTCTCATTTTCCCACAGTGTTTTCCAGGGTCGTCTGCAATAAAGTGGTTTAATGTCATTACTGTTTGGTAATGGGTTAAAGAAGGGGGAATGGGTAATTAAGGGCTAATATATCAACCACAAACGGAAGATCAGTCTAAAGGAGGATGCTCCACATGAATAGTACTTTGCCATTTTCTCATTTCAGCATGTGTGTTAAATGGTGTTAGGTTGAAATTATCCCGTTACAAAACAATTACGACATTTGAAGGGGTTGTTGCAGACAACTCTGGAAAACAGTGTCTCCTGCCCTATCAGAAGATTACTTTTGAATTTCATCACATTTTGAAATGTCGCCTGCAAACTCTTTCAATTTGGGCGGGTCGAAAAGTTGGCATTTGGTAAAGGGTTAAGAAGGGGGAATGGGTAATTAAGGGCTAATATATTCAACCCCAAATGAAAGAGACCTGTCTAAAGGAGGATGCTCCACATGAAACATACTTTGCCGTTTTCTCATTTCGTTGTGTGTGTTAAATGGTGTAAGATTGAAATTATCCCATTACCAAACAATAATGACATTTGACAAGTTTGTTGCAGACGACCCTGGAAAACATTGTGGGAAAAGGCGAAATTGCTCTTAACGAGCAATTTCCCCTTTTCCCACTATGTTTTCTGTCCTATCAGAAGATTATGTTTCAATTTCATCACATTTTAAAATGTCGTCTGCACACTCTTTCAATTTGGGCTAGTCGAAAATTTGGTGTTTGGTAAAGGGTTAAAGGAGGATGCTCCCATGAATAGTACTTTGGCATTTTCTCATTTCAGTGTGTGTGTTAAATGGTTTAAGATTGAAATTATAAGTTGGTAGAGGTAATTAAGTCTTCTTACACAATTATGTGATAGTCAAATTTTTCCTCATTTCGGAGACTGTGTTAAATGGTGAAAGATGGATCCTTTAGTTTGTGTTTGTTGGAATCTATATCCTTATGAACAAATGTGATTATGAATTAAAAAATCTACTTAAAATACTCAGCTTTCCAAGATATTTTTTAAAATTAATTGCAGTAATTAGATCTGCATGGTTGCTTAAGTTATCTTCTCTGGAGCTTTAAAACAATTTAATGAAGAACAGAAACATGCATTATGGAAGTGTTATATTAGTTTTGACAATAATGTACTTTTTTATATTACTGATATTAGGGTTTTATTTTGTGTCAGTAGTATATCAATTATATTGCGATGCTTGGCTCTTGATGACGGAGATGGAACCCAAACTTCACTGCCCATAAGGGCTAGTTAAGCTTGGTGGAACCATCAGCTTTTTGCAAGACAACTAGGAGTTTTCCTTTCATGAAATTCCACATGCTGTCACCAGACTCTGAATTTATGCAGAGAGAGCCCATGTTTTTTAATCCTTAGGATGCTGAGTAATATTTTTTAAAAACAGATTTTTGGGTCGTCTGCTTTCCAAAACCTTAAATTTCTGCATAATTTTGATGAGGAAAGATACATAAGAGTAGCAAACAGGTGAGTCACTGGCCAGCCGCCAATTTACTTGGCTAGGCGGCTAGCCTGGATCCAACCTGTTTGCAAAAGAATGAAGTCGTTTCCAGCTCTATAATAAAGGTTAAAGTTCTCCACACTTCCATTATACCATGGAGGCCTCTTGACAATGTATTTAGAACAGAATTAATCAATTATGTGTGATGTAAGATTTTATGGTGTTTTTATGATAAATATCAATTTTTCTAGAACCTACACAATTTTACTGTAAATCAGCGATATTCTTGCTTTAAGGAGTATGAATCAAATATGGCCTGATATGGCTTAACTTCATACCACAAACAGTTTGGCAGATAGAGGTTATTGTGAGTCTAACATAGTTTAAAGGTCATATGTACAGGTTGGGTTTATTTCATAAAATTAAAATATGAAGTAAAAGAATCACATTGAAATTATTTGCAACATTTTAGCATAACGCATTACGTCATAAATCACCGTCATAGCGCACCGATTAATAAAAGTTCGTATGACTTACTTCCCTTTGCTGTGACGTCACTCGTGATCCACTGAAAACGCCATGTAAAGGGCGTGAAGAACGATGGCTGGTTAGAATTGGTGTTTTTCTTCAAATAAACGATCCCAAAGTCAGTGTTTGGATTGACAACGCATTTTCTTTATTGAATATGATTCATATTATAAGAATATCAATTTGAAAAAAGATAAATCAATAACTTAACCCGTGAATTTGCATGGATTTGTCATTGCGTAAACCTGTTCTTATGAAAGGAACGGCTTGAAATTTGGACGGTTTTCCTTGAAATAAATGATTTTAAAGTCATTATTTGGATTGACAGTAAATTTTCTATAATGGATATTTTTCATATTATAGGAATATCCATTTGAAAAAAATAAATTAGTGACTTAACGCGTGAATTTACAAGGATATGGCAATTTGTTATATGAAAGGAACGGCTTGAAATTGGGACGATTTTCCTCGAAATAACAATCCTTAAGTCAATGTTTGGGTTGACAGTGCATTTTCTTTATTGAATATGTTTCATATTATAAGAATATTCTTCTGGTAAAAAAAAAGTAAGTGACGTACCGCGTAAATTTGAAAGGATTTGTAAAAGTTTTCATATGTAAGAATCGGCTTGAAAATTTGACGATATTTGTGAAAACAGCTATTTTTATTAATATTTGTTAGAAAAAAGCCACAAGTACTTTTTCGTCAATGATCGTGTATTAGCTTTAAGGTTTTAATTGAGTAGTAAACAAAGACATAGATCTGAATAAACGAATTGTCTTAAAACCGTACGTCGTCTATCTTTTAACTGTCAAATTCACCCTGCATTGTCAATACATGAAATGAAACGGGAGAAGATCATAAATTGCGAACAAACAAACCGTATTATAACCCAACTTACTTGTAATTTGAAGGTTATCCTTTAACTCTCATTTTCACCACACATCAACTTACTTGTGATACGAAGGTTATCCTTTTACTCACATTTTCACCACACATCCAAATTTCAAAACTAAACACTGGCACATTCAAGAGTATTTGTTAAAATCATCCGGCAACTTTCCAGTAACTCCACCCCCAGTAAGAGGTCTATGATTTCGAAATTGATTCCGATGTCGTCTTTCTAGATGGACGTCCTTTCTAGATCAACTGTTTTGACTTAAGAATTGTTCTTCATATTCACTTTACACTTATGTTCTTTTTCTCTCGTGTAAGTAGCCTTGACATATTGAGCATTTAATTTTCTGACAGGTTTAATAATTAACAGCTAAAACAAAATAAATCGTCATAGTGTCAAACTATTCTAATAGAAAAGACAACATGTTCACTTCTTTGAATTTCATAACGACAAAGTATCAGACGTAAGTCACATTGAGAGATAAATATGTCCTGACACCTTATCAATCCAAACATCCTGTGAGAGTTTGGTCTTAATTGGTTATATCTTAACAATGGATTTTTTAGATAAAGTTAATTGCCGCGCATTGAAAGTGTGAGATTTGCCGCTTGTTATTTTATGTCTGGAATAGCAGAACGTGTCAGACCTGTTAATTAACAACAGAGATATTAAAGAGATTAACGCCAGAGGCTATCTTTCGCCTAAACAATAAAGGACTTGAGACTTGAAACATACTGTGCAAATGTGGCAGATTGGTGTTAATTTGCACCACGACCCTTAATCCTTGTAATGTCCAATGTTTGTTGATTGACCCTTTGTATGTGAGGTAAACTGACAATAATCAATTAAATTATAAACAAAGAGATTATGTTCAAATGTGTAAATTAAATAATAGTGATCTTATTACTAAATTATCAATAAAAATTTGTCATAATCATGTTTGAACACCTGCATTTCAGTGTGACATACGTCATTTAAACCAATATTACCAATGGCAAAAAAAAAATGAGGTGTGTGATTTAAATAATCCCGAAAAGCAGATCATTTTCGTTCGTGAGTTCAGAGACAGTTTGCGGATATCAAATAATCATTATTTTGAATTTTCATTCAAAGACAACGGCAGATAAAAGAAACTTGCTTGTTTTAATCGGTTTGTTATCATAGCAATCAACGTACATTTTTCATTTTGTCTCATTTATGTACAATGGCAACGTTTCTACGATTATGTTAAAACATAAACAAGTTTTGCAAATAAGAACAAGATGCATTTAAGCGTTTAAAACCCAAAGACATGGCAATACAATAACTTATGATGTTGGATGAAGATAACATATTCTTTCAACCCTTTGAATTGTTACTTAATATAATCGTAAAGCAGCCTAATTAAGTATTCCTAACTAAGTATGTAACCATAGTTAATCGGTTCCAAACAAAACTAGCTTGGTGAGTAAGAGAGTCATTCAAGGAAATTAACATTCAAAAAAGGTGTAATCAACGTGATTTATCCTTTTCTTGAATTTATCTACATTTACACAGTGCAAATTCTATATAAAGATCTAGCAAGACTACACGAGGCTCTAATACCCCAAACTAACAGTCAGGAATTGTTTTAATCACGACCATCAGTTCACCACAACGTTAATTCTGAAAAATATTTTCCTTTACCTGAGATCACTTGGGAAACAGCGTAACAAAAGGACTTCAGGCTTAAATTATCATTAGCAACTTGATACATTGGGTAATAAAACAACGACTTTTGATAGATATTTGGGGTCATTCCGAAATACAATGTACACATTCGCGCGTCACACCAATGTCTTGACACATGATTGTATGCTTTATCGCTTGATTGGTGTTTGAAAGTGAGATTAGCTTTGTCTGGTTTGCATTGACAGTCTTGAAACCAATACATCGAGGTAAAGGGAATGTTGTCGGTGTGTTTCAAATAAGGGAAATATATTCTCAATAAGTAGAATGAATTTGAAGCGTCTTCACCTGCATGAATTACTTTGAATTGAGTCCGATCATTTAAAGATCAATAAAATCAATTCTCTGGACACGCCTAACAATGCGTAAACTTGCCATCTTCGAAGTGAAAGTAACACAGCCTACTGTTCTTGTTTGGGGAATATATCTTTTGCTTATTTGTAAAGAAAACACGGTCCAGTTTACTTATCGAAACTTTTTGCAGCTTCTATGTTCGTCGGAAAACGGGAGAAACTCGCATCCCTGCGACCAAAAGCAGAATAACAACAGTCAAAGTCAATAAGACCTGTCAAAATACCATATTTAATATCCAATTTACGTTTCCCAAAACACAATTCAACACTTAAAATGTCCGAAATTTTTGCAAAAACATTGTCGTTACTGAGAACTAGATTCTTCTTACTGATAGTTCATATGACTTTGAAGCACAAATGACGTCACAACAAGGGAGATAAGGCATTCACAAAAATCGATAAAGGTGAATAAAAGTAGTCAAAAACAACATTTTGCGCTTCTGTATGAGAAAAAAATCCTTACCTCCGTCATAACGAAACCATAACCTAATTCAAAAACCATAATTAAAGAAAATTTTGTTTATCGGGAAATATGACCTTTAAAACTTTCCTTGTTCTTAATATACACTGTAGACCCCAATAAACCTATTATTAAAGGGACAGAATTAACCATATTACTGAATACATGATAAATTCCAATTGAAATCGTTGTGACAACGATAGACTTTATTCAAGTTGAGCAAAATGTCTTTATAATACAGTGTTTCAAATTTTGTCCACTGCGAAGATGTGTTAAATCAATAGTTTGTGGCTAAGGATTGAAGTGAAATTCACAGGAAATCATCTTATGCAAGTATGTTATTTAAACGTCATATATAAAGCTGTTCTATCCATCCCATCTTCTATGGGTTACTTTAGAACAGGTTGAACCTAAAAGTTTTGTGTTGGATCATTCTGCAGAATTCAGGATTGTGTAGCGGTTATTGACTTATAAAAAAGGAGAAATTGCTTATTATGAGCATTTTCTTCCTTTGCCATGACAGTTTGTTTCCGATTTCTCCCCCCTTCCCATACCAAGGGGTTGATGCAAGACTAAAGTAACTGCTTCACGTTTGTGAAGGACTTACTATAGTCTTGCATTGAGCCATCAACCCTTTCCCAACCAACAAATTTTCGACTGTCCCAAATTGAAAGAGTTTATAGACAACATTTCAAAATGGGTCGAAATTGAACAATATTCTTCAGAAAGAGCAGAAAACCTTGTGGGAAAAGGAAAAACTGCTCGTTTCAAGCAATTTCTCCTTCTACAATGTTTTCTAAAGTCATCTGCAACAAAGTCCTCAATTGTCATTGTTTGGGAAAGGGTTAATTTTATGCTCTTTTGTTATTCAATTTGCTTTATTTGCTTTTGCAGCTAATTTGACTCGGTCACAATTTCCCTTTGGGAGAAATATGAGACATACAAATGAATGGCTTAGTTCTATAAATATTTATAACATGTGGTAGTAATGGTGTTTCGAAATGAATATACATTAAAGACAAATGTCAAATTTGGCATATGATAGACTTCTAGAATATCATAGTAGTGTTTAGTTTATCACAGGCTCAGTGCATGGCTACTAAAGTAAGTGCATGATAAAAGTGATGGACTTGTTATTATGATATTCGTCCTGGTATGTAGTATAGTATTTGAAATAAAATGTACGATACAAGGGACAAATTATCTAAATTAGAATAATACTGTTGCTTAACCATTTAGAAATATTCCTACCTCTTAAGAAATATTGTACCAAAACTAATATGAGGCAAATACAATCATGTAAACTGGAATGATTTTATTATGTTTCGTAAAAGTTAGATCTATGTGTTAAACACACATGTATAGTGTCATACAGTAAGTGAATTATTTAACTAGATAAGTATAACTAAATCATGGTATTTTTTGCATTTTGTTAGAAACATACCATTTATGAAAAATAACAGATAACGGAATCAATGCAAGACTAGAGCAAGTCAATCACTCTTCTGAAAGACTTGCCATAGTCTTACATTGAGTTATGAAGGTTCTACAGTTTATTATTCAGTAAATCTTTATAGGCTAGCCATGCATGTACATATCGAGGTTTCAGTAAACCACTATAGTAAGTGCTTCATGTCTATGAAGCACTTACTAAAGTCTTGCATTGAACTCTCATTACATGATTGATATAACATGATGATGAGATGAAATAAGAATGTTGATGATCCAACCAGTAGTAAATGTGAAATAGTGTGAGTCTTTATAGTGTAATTTCAAAATGGATCTGTTTGAACATTGGAAATGAATGTCAATCAAGTTTTTCGTTTTGATAAAACATCAAATGTGCGATTTCGTATAAAGGGAGTTTTTCATGCTTGTGTTTTCATAGTGATTCAAAGGAAATAAAGAAGGAGAACTGAAACGAAAATGTTAGAATGTGACATTATACGGCTCTGTCATATATGACTGTTTTATGTGTAGTGTTTGGAATGAAACATTAGAGTAGAGGAAAGTACAAATGTCTCAAACAACCTATGATAAACTGTTACCAACTCATAGAGATGATGATTGTGTATTCTATGTACCCGAGTATCAAAGGTAGGTTGGACTAATTTATGGACAGAAACCTATATAGAGCTGTCATGTTCATCAAAAGAATTGCTAACCCTTTACCAAAGGCCAAATTTTCGACTGTCCCAAATTGAAAGAGTCTGTAGACAACATTTCAAAATGTGGTGAAATTGGAAAGTAATCTTCTGATAGGGTAGACAATAATGTGGGAAAAGGAGGAATTGCTCATTACGAGAAATTTCTTCATTTTCAACAATGTTTTCCAGAGTCATCTGCAACAAACTGGTGAAATGTCGTTATTGGTGGGTAAAGGGGCAAAGCCTGTATTAGGAAAAGGGTTAATCAGGACACTGCTGTGAATTTATCTAGGAACCAACCTTATGCTTATGCAAATAGGTTAGTTCCAGGCCAGCTGCCAAGTAAATTGGCGGCTTGCCTGTGATCTAACATGTTTGCTACTCTGAGTATCTTTCCTCATCAAAACTAAGCAGATATGTAAGGTTTTGAAAAGCAGACGACACAACAATCTATTTTTAGAAAATTACCCAGCATTCTTAGGGTAAATTACAAGTTGTTATTCTATAATGACCTGTCAGCAAGTATGAAAACATCAGCAGACATTTAGGCTTCCTTTTTGAAAGATATACATATGATAAAACTGCACAACTTAGATTTGTTTCCTTATTTGCAAGATTTTTAAATTAATTATTTACCCTCTCTACTTTGTATAAGTATTCATTTTAATTCATTGACGGCTTATTGTGGGAGATGGAGAAATTAATTGTTGCTAACTCATTATGTCCTTAGTGATTGGGACTCTGTACTAGGTTGGCATTTAGTTATGGTAAGGGTTCATGTCCAGCTAAGTGGTTAACATGGATGATTTGTAGCATTGCGGACAGATTTTGAAGCCCCAACTGTGCCACATATTTGTAGGGGATGTCCTTTGGCAAGCCATTTGGAGCACTAGTATAGCACCGGTGAATCTCGGGAAAGTTGTCATATATCTGAATATTTGTGTGCAATCTTATATGAATCAAAAAAGGGGATGGTTTTTACAAGCCATTCTGTTACTTCTTAACCCTTATAGTGCTGGAACCGACGTAATGCGTATGCAAACAGGTGAGATCGATTAAGCAGATGTTTAAGGTTTTGAAAGGCAGACGACACAGCATTCTAAGGTTTAAACACTTTTCTTCATATATTTAACCATTTTGGCAAGTATTTCAGAAGATTTGATAAACCCATTTGGAGTGTCCAAATATGATTTGAAGGAAACACTCATTGCGAGTAATTTCTCCTTTGGTCAAAGTGTTTTCGACAAAGTACTTTAATGTAGTTTAGGCCAGGTTTCGTTTGCTGTTGCTTTCAAATTTGCATGTTACTAATTCCCCATTTGAGGTATGGGCTAACTAACTGTGCATGCAGACTGCCTTTTACACATTACCAAATACAGACAATTATGAAAACATTTATTATAGACGATTTCAAAACAAATGTGACAAAAAGAATAGATAGATGCAAATGAGAAATGAGTCCTATTGATCTTACAACATAAGAATATCATTTTTGATGGTTTATGATTTGCATTTATTCATAAATCTTGCAATTCGAAGACATTTATTCTGTATTGCATTATGGGTAAAGGATGTTGCCGAAGGCAAGTCCACCTGTAATTATTCATGATAATCACCAACATGTAACTTTAGCTTTTGCTTCCTGTACTTACCTTTTTGCTGATGTAGATAAATTTTATTACGCTTTTACAATGAACATTATTTAGAAAGAAATAAATTACTTTCAAACTGTTTTAGTTTCTACTGCAAACAACTTGACATTTGGAAGTTAAAAGTCAAAATATCCATGATCTTTCGTTAGGCAATTATTATATATATATTCATATATCATCGTATAAAATTCATCTTAGAATTGCTGTTGAAAACTGAATAAATTCAAAAGGTGTCAGTATATCTAAATCTTGGTCTTAACTTATTTATTTTACATCTATTGTGAAACAAGTTCTTACAACTTAGATGAATCACTCTCGATTCTGCATCCTGGATACATAAACAGTACTCATGCCAAATGTGGATTAATGAAAGATTGAAAGGCAGATCCTGCTACCCACGGGATTCAAACCCTAGACCATCATGTCCCAAAGCCGACACTCTTCCCCTTGACCACTGTCCTCCTCAAATGCCGGCATATCTAAATGTGAACAGCCGACTTGAAGTTAACCTCAAAACTGTTGGAACTTATCAACTGACTGTATACACTTAAATACAAACTAATTTTGATTCCGATTTCTATTCTCCAGTTCATATTATACAAAAAACACAGCTGTTGTACAGCTTAAAAGATATTTCATTCTAACTTCCATATTTCCTTCCATCTTTCCCCCAGATATGTTGACGCAGAAGAGGCACACCATCGGGCTCCAAAACCAGATTATGATGAAGCAGACGGGTCGACATATTATCCAGAAGAGGTCACAACACTTTATATGCCGAAATACAAGGCAGGCGATGGGGGAAAGACTCTCATGCGTCGCAGAAAACACTCCTCAAAACGTCGCTCGTCATCAAGGACGTCATCAAAGAGAAAGCAGGATTACGAGCCGATAGATGACCTACTTAGAGACGAGGATAACCACCTGTTGCCCAGCTTGAGGTTGCAGAGGAGGGGCAGAACAAAGACATTGAAAGGTAACAGGGGACGAGATAGGGGCAGGGTATTGAGTGATGGGGTGATGGTGGTGGGTGGTGTGTCAGCATATCTATATGCATTATGTAGTTATGTAGTCTACAAATTCAATAGCTTGCTGATAGTAATTTCTGTCACCTAAGTGAAATGAAGCTGACGAAAACTGGTGGTACAACAAACATGTTTAATCATCCTTGGTAATTGAAAATGTTTATGAATAATTTGTTTGTATGGAATGTAACTTGAAGAGTGAGATTTTGTAAGATTAGGTCATAATGCAAACATTGAATGCATAAAAACTCATTTTTTTTACCCCTTTGTCCATGTTTCCAAACTTTGACAGCCTGCTGCAGAAGTTTATAGAAACCACTGTGACAAAAGGACAATATGCTCTCAATGAGCAATGGTTTATAGCCATTACCATTAAAAGATGTATTGCTTTATATGTAACGTTTTTTCTTCTGCTTCATCTTGTGAAATGACTTACTAAAGACAAAGCCTTAGTTGGTATAGTTTATTCTCAGTAAATTATAAGACTGTTTGACCAGTCACAATTTACCAAATGGCGGGAAAATGGATTAAAATTTAATAAACTTGGCAATATCAACTAGTGAAAAACATGCCTCTGATGAATCTAATTTACTTTAATACTGCCACAGCACTATAAAAAGTCTTTAATTAAATTTTTCGTATTTCAGACCGAAAAAGTGACCTGGTGGATGAAAAACGTCAAGAAGAGGAGGAGGCTGCAGGCCAATCGTTCGGGGATCGGTTCCACGACCTTCGTGAGAGAGATGATGTTACAATCGGACACTTGGCGGAAATCATTCGTGACACAACAATGCCAAGGGTTAAAAAACTTGACTTTACCCAACCTGAGGTAAAGAGGCATATTTGAAATTGGCTAATGGACGAAACCCCCGCCCCAAGTTTGTCGGAGTTGTTTCACTCTAAGAGCTTTTGAAAGCTTTATGTGTATGTGTTCACACGTATTTGTTTGTCGGAGTTCTGAACACCTTTTTATTGGTGTAATCGTTATGAATATTAATTTTGAGGCATTCTGTTGATCAGTCAATTAATTGGGGTTATTTTGGAAAGAAACTTTTTTTATGTTGTTTTTTTAATTGCATATCCAGGAAATATTTCAAGAAAATGATGAGGCTAAAGGAGAAATAGATTAAAACAAACAATAGCTTCATCGCAATTCGCTGTTTCTCAATAAAATGAGCCAATTGATGTTCCAAGGAATATTTTGCAATGTGAAGTATTTACTTAGTGAGTAAATCCTTTTGCAGGTAGTTGCCGACGTAGGCAAACACAGGCAACATATATTATGTTAATATGACCTGCCATCTTGACATTATAGAGGCAGACATGCTAGAAAATGAAACATACGTTACTGTCGCCACTCTACTATTTTACCTTTGAGAGGGTGACACATAGAACATGCAATGTTTGTTTCATTTCTTTGTTATTTATTTGAAAAAAGCATGTTTGGTGAGCATTTTGATATGACATTTATGGTGCTTTATGACTAAACCAGGTATATACGCATAATTCAATGATGTCGCCATTTTTACTTGAAGTGAATTCAGACAACATGCCCAGTTTGTTACATACACATAAAATATTCAAAATACCAGATATCATACGCATTTGTCTTTAAACAACAGTTGATATATCAAATTATAAAAAATAATTGCATTTCTAGAAAAAAAATGGTACAAATTGTCTTTTTTTCTGAATTTGACTAGGAAAGGATAAATGCATTTTTAAGTATGAAACCTACGTGACATGCTTTTTAAAAGTAACTATTACGTCTAAAAATATACAACGTACAGTGATCAACCTTCTTGGCAAATAGTTTAATTTTACACAATGGCATTGCAAAGAAACTAGAAATTCACATGCAAAAGCATCTCAAATGTGGCGATGTAACATACGTTACGAAACATACGTGACCAAGATTATTCCCAAATTAATATCCGGATGGAGTATCCATCTAAAACTGCAAAGTCAGGGGTTTATTATATAATGATGTCATCAGCAAAATGACCACCATGTTTTGAAGGCGCTCATGACTTGAAATTTGACGAAGAACGCATATGTTTGGTGACATAAATTTTGCGGAATACACTGTGCCAGGTAAGACTTAATATATCCAATTAGTCATTCGTGCATGTATTAATATATTGATTTTCTATATGTCAAGGAATTTTCACATGTTAACAAACATTGTACATTCATACTCAAACCACATGGAACAAAAACAGAGTCACAAAAACTAGAGAAACATACGTTACATCTGGTAACGTATGTTTCACTATATAATTTCATCCTTATAATAATTATTACACAGAGAAATATACCATAGTCGTTAACATTAAACTGTTTCGTCCATGCTGATTTACTTTGTTGGTAAAGTTTCTTGTAAAAAACATATTTTAATGAAGTTACCACAAAAAGAAGTTAAACTTGTAGAATTCCAGCGACATCATTTTTATGCTAAAAATTGCCTCTTAAAACCAGCGAATGATTTACATAATGACATGTGTTCAATAGATTAAGTCTAGCCCATTGATGAAATGCCATTTCTATACATAGGTCATTGTGTCTAACCATTTAATGTTGTACTTTCCTGATCTAATTTTGGTAACGTATGTTTCAGAATGCCTCTTTCTCGTGCCGAGATACAGTGACGATACAGAGAGCGTAAAAATGCTTCAGATGGTGAAAACTTTCTACAAAAGGAACGAAGAAGACAACAGAAGTACTACAAACCATCAGAAGATTTGTCAGCCTCAGACAGAAAGAAAAGAAATGAAAAGATTAAAACCCGTGTGCAGAAACACCGCCGATCTAAGAGAAATCAAGCAGAAAGTAATACTGAAAATGCTGACCAGATTGGTGCAAGTTCAAGTGGATAAGGCACGCAAGAATCCAATGCAAATCATCTAGTTGTTAAATTTCCTAACAGACGAAACAGCCCTAGAAAAAGATTGAGTAGAGCCCTTGTTACAGTAAACTCAAAACTTAGGAAAGTCATTAATGAAAATATTGAAACTCGGAAAAAGGTCAAAACATTACAGAGAAAATTACAAAGAGTGTTGAAATCCAAATCTAAAACAAGTATGTTGACACCAAGATGGAAAACTTCCATCTTTATGGCATCGTCTGGTATTACAGGAGACCATGTTAGAAAACAGCTTTTGTTTGGAAACGTGCTCTTGCACCACATGAAGACTAAATCAAAGAGCATTGACAAAAGGCACAGAAACGGCGTATACGCCACGGTAGCCGGCGAAGTAATGAGAAGTACCGCTGCATTTCCAAACTGGCATCCGAACTTAACGTTAATAGACACAACTTATCAAAAGTCATCAAGAAGGGTATTGATTTTGCCAAAGTCAGGAGGCGTAGAGTACAAATGAAACTAAAGGACAGTGTAACCAACTTCTTTGAAAGGGAAGATAATTGTAGGATTCAGCCTGGGAAAAGGGACGCCACAAGAAACGAAGGGGAAAAGATACAAACCTGTGTCCTTACTGATTACATGGGTAATCTTCACCAGAGGTATTTGGCGGAAAACCCAGAAAACAAATTGTCTTTGGCAACGTTTTGCAGAATAAGACCTAAGCATGTATTACTGACTAGTTGCTTAAGTAGAAATGTATGTCTGTGCACCAAACACCAGAATCTAGCACTTAAGTTACAAATGATGCGGAAATCAGGAATTGATATTCCACAGAATTCTGAAACGTTTATTCAAAGTGAAATGACAGTTGAGAAAGCACAATTTCAAGATCCAGTTATCTATTCTAGATGGAAAAGAGTTACTCTTGAGAACGGTAAGAAGAAAATGAAGATAGTAAGTGAATCAGAAGATAGAAACACCTTCTTTGAAAACTGGTTAAAGGAAGAAGCTGCATTTAAGGTCCACTACCAAACGATGAAGAACCAGTATCAGAATACTCGTAAACTTAAGGAAGCATTGCCAGAGAATGAGATAGTCATACATATGGACTTCGCGGAGAACTATTCTTGCAAAACTGCTGATGAAATCCAGTCTGCTTATTGGAACTCGTCGCAAGTAACACTGCATCCAATGGTTATATACTTCCGTGGAGGGACGGAAGTCTCCAGCATAGAAGTTACGTGGCAGTTTCTGACAGTATGTCGCATTCATCAAGTACAGTCCTTGCTATTGTCGAAAAATTGTTTGATAAGGAGATCAATTTGCCTGGCTGTGATGAATTACAATATGTGCATTACTGGACGGACAGTCCTACGTCACAGTATCGTAACAGATACATATTTGATACAATTATCAATCATGAGAGTTTGTATGGTTGTCAGGCCACGTGGAACTACTATGAAGCTGGACATGGGAAAAATGTGTGATGGGCTTGGGGGTACCGTGAAACGCCTCGCTGATGAAGCAGTTCGTTCTGGAAAGTGGTCCATCCAAGATGCAGACGACTTTATGAGATGGGCAACAACGTCAACCATGAAAGGTGTGAAGTTTTCCTTTGTGAGAAAGGAAGAATGCGACGGAATTGCCCTCATGTTACAACAAGTAAAATTGGCGCCTATCAAGGGTACATTGCAGCTACACGCAGCCAGGTTAGACATGGATGGGAATTTCATGCTATTGTGACGAGTGCATTGATGGTCGTATATGTGACACATGGACTGTACATAACGCACCGAAATCAACGAGTACAGATATTGGAAAGCCCTCTCCACCAAGTGAATCTTATAAAGAAGATGACATCATTGCTGTTATTTATGTAGGTGCGTGGTATGTCGGTCGGATCGTCGAGATAGATCCCGACGACGATGGTTTCGATTACAGAGTGACTTTTATGCAGAAAAAGAAAGCCTCGTTCCAGTGGCCCAGTAATGAAGATGTTGTCTGGCGTATGAATTCGCTCATACTGTGTAAAACAAGTCCACCTATTGCCTCTGGGAAGTCAGAGAGAATGTATAGGTTATCAAAAGAGGAACTAGAGGACATAGAGAGTCGTTTCTCACAAGCATAAAAACATGGCAAAGTGAAACATACGTTACTCAAATTATAATTCAATTGTTTACAAAAAATGTGACCAAGATCTACCGTCTCGTGTCTCACAATTGATTGTAAATTAAGAACAGTTTAATCAAAACATGTATATGTACACTATATGTAGATTTTTGTTTGCAAAGGGATAAAATTATATCCAATAATACTTGAACCATAAAACAATGTGTGTAATCCTATGAATATATTGCAAAGTATAAAAACATAGCATTCTGGTTTCTAGAAGAAAGCTATTGACTTTTACTAGGTAATATAAACATGTTGTAAGAGTTTATATCACTGTAGTTTATTTTCTTAAAATTTTCAAATAGTTAAGTGTTTTTTTAAACATACGTTACTGTTTCACCATTTCTTAGCACTGTTTTTCTGAAGGACAATTAGTTTACAATGACTAAATAGTCGACTGTTTACATTAGTTTGAAGTTCAAATTATCAGATGTTATTGTTTGTTTCTTTGTATATCATAATATTGTGAAAGCATACGTTTTGACAAATTGGAGAAAAAAATATGCGAAAAATAATTGGTTTTCAGGTAAAAGATTCACACTTCCAATTTATTTTATTTTGCAAATAATCAGAGAATGAAGGTTTTGGAACAGATGTTTATATGGCATATGTCTATGTTTTCAAAAGGTATAAACAGAGCAAAAGTGCTCTATCAAAAGCACATTTGTTTTCTATTCTAATATCAAGGGTGCTTTTGAAACCAACGTTACCACTGAAATTCTAGTACATGCTTGTAAGTAATCACCAATTCTACACCTGAAGGAATTTGTTAAAAATATTTTAGGAAAATATCCTAAGGGCCTACATCTTTTAGACAAAACGCAATACATTGATTATTGAAAAGGTTGATTTTCATTTATTTTCCTTCCTGATATGTTCTGTTTTATTGAGAAATAGCGAATTACTCTATTCATATGGGCCTTTATGACTGGTCCAAATTGAATGAAATTTGTAGTAGTCACAAGTTTTAACCCATTACTCAACAATAACAACATTCAACCAGTTTGTTGCAGACGACTCTGGAAAACATTGTGGTAAAAGGAGAAATTGCTCTAAAAGAGCAATTTCTCTTTTTTCCCCACAATTTTTCCTGCCCTATCAAAAGATTGTTTTTCAATTTCATCACATTTTGAAATGTCGTCTGCAAATCCTTTCAATTTGAGACAGTAAAAAATTTGGCGATTGGTAAAGGGTTATATATAAGCTGTGAAAACTGAGGCAAAGGAAATTACCAATCATGTCACAATTGATTTTTAACCCCTTTCTCCATTTACACTTGATATGAGGTACTGGCAGCAGATAACTTTTAAATCCATTGTGACAAAAAAGGTTTATTGCTCATAGTCAACAGCTTCTATTGTATTTCTCTTGTCAATCAATTCTTTCTAAACCTACAAAAGTATATTTAATACTAAATGATTGATGGCTGCTATTGTCTCAATTTGTATGTAATAGAAATAGTGAATAATTCTACATTTAATCTTCTAGTACTGGAACCGACTTCATGTTTATGCAAACAGGTTAGATCCAGGTCAGCCCCCAAGTAAATTTGCGGCTGGCCTGTGATCTAACCGGTTTGCTTCTCTGTGTATCTTTCCTCAACAAAATTAAGCAAATATTTAAGATTTTTGAAAGCAGACCACACACAAATTAGAAAATTACCCATCATTTTAACGGTTAAGTGCTAAACCAAGTATATGTGATATAGAGTATCGTGTTTTGAAGAAATTAAGTCCATATAAACTGACCATGGTCATTTCAGAGAGCATCTAGAATCGGCAGACGGTGGAGGGATTTCACCCGCCCATTTCAGCTGTGGAACTCTTCCTTTAAACTGATAGAAGGTAGGTCATCTAAGGTCATCAACTGGTTTTTCCATTATTTGGAATTGAATTGGAGGTCTACCTCCTTTTCAGAAATTTGTCGGTTAACCCTTATAGTGCTGGAATGGACTTTATGCTTGCAAACAGGATGGATCCAGACCAACCACCAAGTAAATTGGTGGCTGGCCTGTGATCTAACCTGAATGCTACTCTGAGTATCTTTCTTCTTTAAAGTTAAGTAGATATTCAAGGTTTTGGAGAGCAGATGGCACAAAAATCTATTTTAAGAAAATTACCAAGCATTCTAAGGGTAAAAGATGGTTGTTCACAGAAGACAAAGATTGAAAGTCAAAATGAAATGTTGTTCAAACAATAAGAGTTTTGTATTGTTATTTGATATACAATTAAAGTAGCTATTGAAAGCATAAGTAATTCAGGAAACGTCAGTTGGAAGCATCAGTTTTTCTTACTATGTACAGTGTATATGTGGTAGATCTCAAAAGCCATGTCATGCTTTTGGATTCAAATAGATATTAAGTCAATGTAAACACACTTTGAAAAATTAAAAATGATCATAAAGGCCAATTCAAACCTGGCGAGAAAGTTTCAAAACTTTAACAAAAGCGCACACGATGTGAACAGAGAAAATCGAAAATGTGTTTACTAATTTGTACACAAATGGTGACCTGAGGGACATTTTAAATCTATGTCAACTGTCGATAATTACATAATATGCCATAGTTTTTACAACCTATTCATGGGAATGTATTCGATGCCGAATATGCTCAAAACTGTGGATGTATGCGGAAATAATAATTTTTATGTATTTTGTTGAAATACTTCCCAAATTACAAATTGCTTGTTATGACTTGCTCAATGTGGTTGGTTTCTTTAGTCTTCTCCAATAGGTTGATAAAATTTTGTATTCATGAAGCAATGAGTCGTGACAATTTATCATTGTGCTGTAGAAAAGATGGGCTTTGATTTTGTTTTTATTTTTTATGAAAGTTTGTGACTTTGTCAATGTTGTTTCTAGAGTCTTCTCCTGTAGGTTGATAAATGCTTGTCTTCATGAAGCAGATAATTGTTTTACTGTAGAAAAATTGGTCTTGATTTGTCATTTTTATGATTCCAGGAAAGTTTGGCACAGCTGTGATGACATTCTTCAAGTTCATCCGATGGCTTCTTTTCCTGAATGTTTTCATGATGATGATCATGTTTTTCGTCATCACGGTTCCCTATCTTGCCCTCAAACCACACGGCTTTAATGACTCGGTGGATACTTCCGTCTCACACTTCACGGAACTAGCGGTAAACTGTACGGAAAATTATACGGAATACATCAAGGAGTTTCAGGCGCAGGAGAATAACTTTGAGAAAGTTATCGATTTTCTACTTGGAACAGTGAGTTTAACATCAGCATACCATTTTTACTAAACAACTTAAGGAAAATATTTGCGTAAGTCATAACTGATAAACATGGATAGTATCTTCAATGAAAGTACTATACTGCAATGTGAAACATCATTGGAAGCGTCTTGGAGAAACGATTCCAATGATGTGTTACTTTGCAGTATTGCTTAGCCCTGTATTGAAATAAGAGGAATTGTTGCTTTGGACTTGCGCAAATATTAAGCGTACTCTGTTTAGTAAAACGGTACCCAGCAGTCTAGATATGGAGGTGTTATAAGTTCTTTTACAAACAGTATTTTAACCCATTACCAAGCAATAATAACATTTGACCAGTTTGTTGCAGATGACTCTGGAAAAGACTGTGGGAAAAGGAGTAATTGCTCTTAATGACCAATTTCTGCTTTTCCTACAATGCTTCCTGCCCTATCAGAAGATTATTTTTCAATTTCATCACATTTTGAAATGTCATCTGCAACCTCTTTCACTTTACGACATTTGTAAATTTGGGGTTTGTTAAAGGGTTAAAAACTACAAGACAAATCTTGCTTTAAGATGATTCCTTTGGAAGCCAAACTGTAGGGTTTTGATAGGCAATGAAAGAGTTAGCCATGGGAATACCGTCTTATTTTTGTTTTTTAATTTTTGTTTGAAGAAGCTTGAAATCAAAAGCATCAGCAAACAACAAAGCTCTTTGGTTAATGTAAGATTTCTTTTTGACAAAAAGTAGAAAACTGACCACAAGATAAATTACTTCTGAATTCTTTATGACATACTAGAATAACACTCTCAAACATTTGGTAAAATTAACCATGAAAACAAGTAAATGTCCACTACAAACAATTTTTATGTTGTCACAGTATATATATATATACCGTCTTATTTTTGTTTTTTAATTTTTGTTTGAAGAAGCTTGAAATCAAAAGCATCAGCAGACAACAAAGCTCTTTGGTTAATGTAAGATTTCTTTTTGACATAAAGTAGATAACTTATCACATGATAAATTACTTCTGAATTCTTTATGACATACAGTGATTTCTCGTTAATCCGAACATGTCCGTTCCCAACAAAATGTCCGGATTAACGATTCATCTGGACTAATGAAGTAGCGCATGATCTTATACACATTAAGACATAAATGGTCTGAATGCACATGTATACTTATAACATTTAAGCAAGTGCCAAATTGTCGACCTTCCCAAAAATAATCTTCTGATATGGCAGAAAACATTGTGGGAAAAGGAGAAATTGCTCGTCACGAGCAATTTATCCTTTTCCCACAATGTTTTCAAAAGTTGTCTGCAACAAACTGGTCAAATAATTCCGTTCCCTTACAATTTCGTTCTGATTGCGAGACATTCGGACAATCGTGGTCAGGTTAAACGAGGCTTCACTGTACTAGAATAACACTCTCAAACATTAGGTAAAATTAACCATGAAAACAATTAAATGTCCACTACAAGCAATTTTTTATGTTGTCACAGTAGTTCAGTTGTTTTTCTAGCTATATGACAGAGGTCTTCCATAGACAACTTTCCAATTTATCATATCTTATAAGGGTAAACCACAATTTTTTCTCCATATCCAAAGTCACCAGCTTTTGGTTTCACAAATTCAGCACTTTATCATCCCAAGATCAACTTGTCAACGCCTCCTTCCCAATTAGTGGCATTTCATCAAGTAAATTTATAGTACATTTCTGTTCCCTCTTGTGAATAAGAAAAGTAAAGAAAAACCTTCATTTCTGATTGGTTCAGCAAATGGTCATCATCCATCTTGTACATGAATTTGTATTGTCACATGACAATATTGCATTGAGTCTTGCACCTAGGAAACGTTGACTGCATTTCAGACTTTGAATCCAATTGCAAACTTGTTATCATTTCGCATTTAAAATTTGTCTGAAAGTTTGTTCTGTTAAATTGTAAATTTTTAATTAAAGCAAAATGTCTATTGAAAACTGTTTAAAAAGGGAAAAGAAGTCCTTTGTTTTCAAAACTTTCTGTTGCATTTGTGTTTAAGGTATAAATGTTGTATTTATATAACTTGTAAGGGCATTGTGCAACACCATTTGGATTTTCATGCGAGGCAGTCTTCTGGTTGACTTACAGAATGCCAATGGCTCTCCCCTACTGAGTTTAAACTTATCTATTATACACCCATTGTGACAAAAGCTTGAAGCTTCTTGATGACTTCTTCCTGGATACTAGACCAGTACTTGCACCAAATTGAGGGCTAATTCTGGCAATTTTTATCTGGCCTTACGTGCATCAAAGCTGGGATCGTGGTACAATATGCTGACACTCTACCTCTTCACAATTGTGACCCTCTGTACCATTCTTGACCTATGACCCTTGGGGTCTTTCTCTATCATTATGAGCATGGCAACATAACAGAAATGTTGTTGATGTGATGTAAAACCCATTATAAATGGATAATTAGGGATATTGTAGAAGTCATGTGTTAACTTTGCAGGGCTGGATGGAGAGGACGGTCCTGTTCTATGGAATCTACCACAACAAGACATACAATAACCATGATGGCGGTGTCGATACCTATAACATGGGATTTGCTTACATCATGGCTGTCGGCGCTTGTTTCCTTATCAGCTTTCTCCTTCTGCTCAGAAAGTATGATGTTTGATTATTTATTTACGCTTTTATCTTTTATTAGTTTATGTTTAGCTTCTCTTTCATAGATCGGACAGACTGAGCCGCGTGAGCTCATTGTATAGCCAAACTTGTCTTAATCAACAATCCTTTGATGCAGCCATCCTGCCTTAAATAACCACTACAGAAAATCCCATTGTTGGATTGATAGTGTACATTAATTCGTGTTAAGCAGCCAACCTGTCTTAAACAGCCAGTTTTCTCAGTTCCATAGGCTGGCATCTTAACACAAGTTTGACTGTATGTTTGTTGGAATGCAAGGTTCATGAGATTCTTGACGCAGCTTAATGATGTCAATGCTACATGATTTATTCATCTCTCACCACTGTTCAACAATCTTCATGTGGGAAAGCAGTCTGTGACTTCTAATGAATATTGTGTGGTTGTACCTGACTTGACATGCATTTATTGGCATGTAGACCATAGGGTCATTCTCAATCGTTTATGAGGTTGCCATCATTATATAAATGAAATACTGTTGAAGCAATGTTTTTCAAATGAAAAAAAAACAGTGAAAGAATGTTATGCAGTTTGGTGAGGAAATGCCAGGAACATGGCTACATGAGCAGGTTAAAATGATACAACTATAATAATGTTGAAAATGATGTTAAACCAAATCTAACCAAGTATATATGGCATAAAACTATATCGTAACAGATGTTGGAAATAACTGTCTCAATCTTACAGACCAACATAAGATAAAATCCTCCAAAGCATCAATCATCTGCATTAATAGTCTTGAAATATGATACAGATTTCATGTTGAAAACATGACATTGATAGGCAAGTGAGTGCATGTTTAACTCCAATGCGAGCTGATAAAAACTATCATTGGCTTTTTTATTTGGTAAATCTTTTCTTTTGTTTCACTGTTCACATCAATTGTATAAATTTTTCTATGATTTATTCTAGAGATCCTTTTATTGATCCTTATTTATATTTATATTTTATTACATTTTTTAAATGTTTACCCTTTACCAAACGCCATATTTTCGACTGTCCCAGATTGAAAGAGTTTACAGACAACATTTCAAATGTTGATTTAATTAAGTGCAATTTCTCCTTATACCACAATGTTTTCCAGAGTCCTCTGCAACAAACTGGTTAAATGTCTTTATTGTATGTTAATGGGTTAATGCTCATCTTTTTTGTCATTTCAGTTCAGCAAAAAGCGTTAAAGCGACGTTTGGAATGCAAACATCTGTAGCAACATTTTCTAACCGAGTTTTTGCAGGCTGGGATTATGCAATAGCCAATGAAAAATCAGCACGAGTGAAAAAAGCAAATCTATTGGTTGAGTATAGGGTGGGTATACTTTTTGAAATAATGATACAGTACAAGAATATAGCAAGATCTAGAGAAACTTTCAATATCAGGTTGCGTAAGAGATCATTGATTTGCCAAGTGAATCCACCGTGACTTAACATAGTCAAGGTGATAGTAGTTATATTTAACTTAATTTCGTCTTTTAGATAGATGTCTTCGTCAAAATGGAAAGAAGTTATTAGGTAAATCAAAGTTTGAAAATTACAAAAAAATCTTAATTCATTTACACTTAGAGGGTTTTCTCCAGGTTTTTTTCAGGCGCTGGGGTAATTACAGATGCATCCTCAAATGATGAAATTTTAGGATTCTTTTGGAATTAAAACGCAAAAAATACTATTCTAAACATAGTCAAATATAACTAACAGTGTTACAAGCATGTTGATCAGCTTTTGGACAAATTTAAAGGGCTGAGGGCAAATTGTAAGCACAATGGGATCAATTCAGGGGCCGGGGGAGTGCTTATTTTGAAATTCAGGCGGTGGGGCCCCACGGCGCTTGAAAGACCTGGGGAAAAACCCTGACTACCAATTAAAGGTATGCTTGAGGCATCTATACCAAAGAACATGTATTTGATATACAATATGCTCATTTGTCAGAAAGAAGTTATAAGGTAAATCATAGTCTGAAAATTACAAAAAGTCTCAATTCATATACATTTAAAATGATAGGTTTCCTTGAGGCATCTAAACCAAAGAACATGTATATGATATACAATATGCTCATTTGTCATTGTCTATTTTTAGGCCCTTTTGTTGGAGGAATCTCGGAAAAAGAAAATGGAGCGGAGAACTACGAATGACGAAGTCACGCTGTTTGGCTACCGGTTCCTTGTGAACTTAGTTGTGGTATTTCTCCTTGGAGGGTCCCTGGTTCTCATTTATATTATGACAGACAAACTGTTGGAGGTAGGTTGCTGAGCAGACACGATATTGTAGATATAGTTTTGTTCTGTTTATAACTCAGAACTAGAAAATAGTAAATAAAGGAAAGCAAAAGCAAAAGAAATTGTTATGAGACTTTTTGATCTTCTTCCTTAAATTCTCTTTTAGGAGCGTTTCTTGTTACTGCCTATCATAATGATTTCAATTCTGATTTATCAAATAAAAAAGAAATAGTTTTGTTCTGTTTATAACTCAGAACTAGAAATTATTAAATAAAGGAAAGCAGGAGTAAAAAAAGTTGTTTTGAAACTAATGAATCTACTTCCTTAAAATCTCTTTTAGGAGCATTAAATTTTATGATATACCCTTAATTTCTATATGTCATGCTTGTACATGTAGTTCTTATAAATATGAATACAATAATACTGTGACAAACATATCAGGCCTCCTCTTTATCACTTTAAAAAACGCCAAATTTTCGACTGTTCCAAATTGAAAGAAATTGCAGAGGACATTTCAAAATATGAATAAATTGGAAAATAATCTTCTGATAGGGCAGAAAAAATTCTGGAAAAAGGAGGAATTGCTCTTAATGATCATTTAGATCAATTTCTCCATTTCCCACAATGTTTTCCAGGGTCGTCTGCAACAAACTGGTAAAATGTCTTTATTGCTTGGATCATAAGTTTTAAACTAATACATACAAACTTGATGTTGCAGCTCCAGAAAGAAGACCTCCATGAGATAGTACAGCTAATAGTGCAATATTCTCCGTACCTCACGATCACCGTACTCAACTTCCTCATACCCCTCATCTTCCAGAAGATTGTCGTATACGAGGACTACAAGTCCAGTACCACACTCTGGGTCACACTGGCAAGGTAATGGCTTCTTTTCCACTATCAAGAGTTTATCTTTATTGCTACCCATATAAATCAAAAGCTGAAACAATCGTCAAAGATCAGCATACCGGTAGGTGTGTGTGTGTGTGCCATTCTGGTATGACACTTTCCACAGAAGATCTTTTTTTTGTCTTAGCCATTTTGATATAAGAAGTAAAAGAGGCACCAATGTATCATCAAATATATACATACACCATTATCAATTAAGCAGACAAATTTCAAGCTTTATGTTTCTTTTCTGTACAAACAGCTCATCATAAACACAGTGTGTACATAAAGTTTTCATAATCCCAAACTATATGTATATTTGTATGTACAGATCTGTGTTATTGCGATTGGCCTCCCTGATGGTACTAATGGTATCACTGTACAGACAACTGATCATCAACACAGAAGATGGAGAGGAGTTCTGTGGCAACAGGCTTTGGAGTAGCTCGTTGAAATCCAGGGGTAGTGTTAAAGTAAGTTTGACTATTTATTAATTTTTTTTTTTTTATGGGTTTTACATCTCATCAACATTATTTCAGTTATGTAGCGATGCCCGACTATTAATGATGGAGGAAGACCCCATACTCAACTGCCCATAAGGGCTGATCAAGGTGGGTAGAACCATCGGCATTCCGTAAGTCAGTCAGGAGACTGCCTCTCATGAAAATCGATATCCCTCTCAGGATTTGAACCCACGCGGAGAGGGTTGACTATATATTTCTTTTTTTTTTTTTTTTTTTTTTTTTTCTTTAATATACAGGTTTTGACGTTTTGTTAACAGTTTTTCAGCTTTTCAAGGATTTCCAGGAATACACCAGCACTAGGCCAGGGCTCTGAATTGGGTTGCCAAAGGCTCTAACACAAAGCCAGCAGCACTAGTTGGGGCAGAATTGAGCAATTTATCTTTCTGCCATAATGGTTATAACCCTATATTATAGAAAAAATGAAAATTCTTCATTCTTATTTTCTTTTATCGTCTTTCAAATTGCTTTCAAAACTAGATCAGTCAAAAAGTAAAGAATTCCAAATTTGGGGAATAGGCCAAGGTGGCAGTATCAGTTGTCTGTATTGCCAACCTTGCCCAATAACAGACAGGTGAATTTTTACTGAAGTGTAGTCGGTAACCTTTTTACAGACAAGTGCCGTATAAGCTTTTGCATTGGAGACAAGTTTATCAAAATAAAACTATCATTTTAGCATCTGCTGTTGCTTCCAATTTCAATTAATCATAATTCCCTGTATAGGGTAGTGTTTAAAGTACATGTATGTTAAAAATACAGTAGCTGATCAGTATGATCTTTGAAATGCAACCTGTTCATTATCTTTTATACCTTTATTACAGTGTTGGGAGACATATGTTGGACAGCAACTGTACAAACTGGTACTGTTGGACATCATAGTGGAGACGAGTATCATTGTGTTCATGCAACTTCCCCGCAGGTATACCAACTTTGTTTAACCCGTTACCAAACAATAACAACATTTGACCAGTTTGTTGCAGACAACTTTTGAAAACATTGTGGGAAAAGGAGAAATTGCTCTAAACGAGCAATTTCTCCTTTTCCCACAATGTTTTCTGTCCTATTAGGGGATTATTTTTCGATTTCATCACTTTTTGAAATGTCGTTTGCAAAGTCTTTCAATTTGGGACAGTCAGAAATTTGGTGTTAGGTAAAGGTTTACTCTTTCCTTGCCAATATCTCCGATCAGTGAATTGTAGTGGAGTGCAAGTGTCACAAATTGGTTACTGGAACATACAGTTAGGTTTTGCATTGTTTCTGTATTTTGCAATATAGCGTCAAGGGCAGTGTCATCAAAGGTCAAAGTCATCTTATCCGACTGCACATGATTAAGAATGTCATTTTATCAAACAAATTATGTGAAATCCTTGTTTAAAGTATGGTAAGATAATGATTTTGATATACAGATACAGTCTTTTTTTGTGTGATTTCATGAAGTTTAATTGGCATGGAGAAGTTTGTTTTTCACGAAAAATTGGCTGTGAAAGCGTTAAACTTTTACGCCACACACACTCCTCCCCCCTCCCTGCCGTACCCCACATTCATCCCCCCTCCTTGATATTTGAATTTTGATACATTTCTGTATATAGGATCTTTTATTTTTTCAAATTGAAACTACATACTATATGTTTATCAGAAAGCTAATGGCAATAAAACAGAATACAAAATGTCATTATTTTGTGTTTTGGGTAGAAACCATTGTGTAAAAATAACTAATTGCTTACAAGAAGCTCTTTTTGCAACATAGTCTACTGAATATTTTGCTGCATGTCGCACATCTTTGGGAAATGTCTCTTGAAATATTGTGATGAAAAGGATAGTTATATTGATTATGACCAGTAATATTGTGCTGATTGGAACTAATTGAAAATTGCTTAAGTATTAGATAAAGTGTCTGAAATTTTGATTTGCCTTTGAAGGGGCCTTAAGTGATCAATTTAGTCTGACTTCTGATTCTCAACACTATTTATGTCTATCTTTTTTTTCTTTTTTCACAATCTTTTGCCATCAGACTAATACTCTAGGTAAGCTATCTTATCTATACTATCAAACTGGATTTCCTTACGCTTTTGACCCATATTCTTGACATAATTGAAGATAACAGGTTCATTGCCATTTTAATAAACTAGCATTGTTTGAATCAATTTATAAAGCTTATTTTCTAAAAAAAAATATTTGTTGCAATGGTTTTTGAAAACATAGCATTTTTTTTCTACCACAAAACATTAAAATAAAAAGATGCCCACAACAGTAAAGATAAACTGTTAACTATTACACTTCAGGTACTAATATCATCACATTTTCCTTGCAGATTGCTGTACAATGCTTATGGAGAAAAAAATGGGATTGTCAAAAAGATTGGAATAACAGAATTTGACCTTCCACAAAATGTTATAGATATCATATACTCACAAACGTTGTGCTGGTAGGTGTTGTTGAGATTTTCATTTGATCTGTTTTTGTAAAAAGACCATCCTGAATGGCTTTACCACACCATTTTTTCCTTACCTTGTAAACAAACGAAGATTCTGCTCATCATGATCAAAGTCTGTTGTATCTTTGATCTTTTCCTCATTTGTCACTCACACTAGATCTGTGAATATTCTTGAATTGTTTTCTTTTGCCTCACATTCCAGAATTCTCAGGCAAAAAAGACAGAAAGAAATCACCATAATTCAATAGTTCTATCTAAGAAACAAACAATTAATACAAGAAATGATAAATCTTTTTGAGGAAAACACATGAAATTGAATTTTGCAATATAAAGCAAACTTCATGTATTTATTACATTTATTGATCATTGCTTTTGAAATCAATATCGATCAAAGAAATACTTGCATGTGTTTAGCATAGCTGCCTGCTGAAGCTATGGGTCAAGATCATTTACAATAGTTTACATGGAGTTAAGCGCTATGTCAACAATTTTTCAGTTTTGTTATAACTTTCCTGGTTTCACCCACTGGTAAGAGCTCTGAGTGTCTTGCCAAAGGACAGCCCATAAAAACCAGAGGTACCAGTGGGGCTCTAACCCATGACCCCCAAGTTCTAGGATTGCCATTGGGCCAAACAGGAGTCATTTCATAAAAGCCCATATTAGTTAGCTAATTGATCAAAATGCCTGTATGTTTATGTCTTGTTATTTCAGGTTGGGTATGGTGTTCAGTCCATTGATCCCATTCATGACTTTCCTGAAATGTCTGATATTCTTCTATCTCAGAAAGGTAGGGGTTTTATTCATGTTCTTATAGGTATGACAGCACATCTTTAAACAAGCATGTATTCAAGAGTTATCTTTACATACCTATCCAAAACCACATTTTTGTTTTAAGCGAAACAAAATGGAAAATTTGGGGGTTTCAGTACTAGACCATAGAGAATCCTACAATAGATAGCTAACAATAATCTCGCAATGAACCCTTATTTTATTTATGAACAGCAAAGCACTTTGTTTTGATATTTACAGCTAAAGAGTGAGTGTAAAAGTTTTCTTTTCAATAGCTGAACTACGAAAAAAGTATCTAAAAGAGAAGCTGCAATTTATATCAACTTTCATATTATGTGGAAAAATGATGTATTATGTACTTAGTATCAAGATAAGATCTTAATATCATGAGAGATGGTCTGCTAACCAAAGAAATGATGATGGTTCTCACCAGGTCAAACCATCCATTATGAGCTATAGATCCTGAGACTTTCCTCCATTTATCAATGAGCCAGGCATGACAAATAAAAAAAGATACTCTTGTTGCCATGTAAAAACCAAGGGTCATGCAGGGCTGAGTGGTTTACGTGGTGGTCTTAGAACTCTGGGTTCCGGGTTCTAGCCCCAACGGTACTTCTGGTTTCATTGGAGCGTCTTTTGACAATACACTTCAGAACATTAGCCTTGTACTGTTGTATCCACAAAAGCTATAACATAAATGAAAGTTATTGATATGTTGTTAAATCTCACTTAAACAAACAAGCATTCTTAAAACACAATGAACGAAACAATGAATAATGTTGATAAAAGACAAGTTAATAAGAATATTAACAGGTTTGTTAATTTTGCCCCATCTTTTTGTTTCAGTGGACACTGCTGAAGAACTGTGCCCATACTCAACTCCATTTTGGCACTGCCAGGTCCCATTCCCTGTTCATGTTTGTACTGCTGTTTTCATTCATGCTTACAACTCTGCCCATAGGTTACATGGTCAGTGGGTAAGTGTTTAAACCACTTTAACCCGTTACCAAACAATAACGATGTTTGACGAGTTTGTTGCAAAATACTCTGAAAAAACATTGTGGAAAAGGAGAAATTGCTCGTAACGAGCAATTTCTCCTTTTCCAACAACGTTTTCTGGCTTATCAGAAGATTCTTTTTCAGTTTCGTCACATTTTGAAATGTCGTCTGCCAACTCTTTCAATTTGGGACAGTTTGGAAAAGTTGACATTTGGTAAAGGGTTAAGTGAGGGTTTTGTTCAGCAACTTTTCTTTTTTAGATGTAACTAGGCAATATGTCAGATGTAACTAGGCAATATGTCTTACATAGAAGAAACTGATAAGTAACAAGGATACTGTGACAAATGAAGACTTTGCTCATTGCCTATGAGTTATCTATTTGATAAGTTTCACCAACAAAGAATTGCTGTGTTGAGGACAATGCCAAAAGGTGGTAAGACTAATGACTGAAATAAGAATTTGGTATGATATTGCTGAAATTGTCGAGAGTTGAAAAGGTTGACACTTACAAGCAAATGTTGTCGGCAGTTTTTATCGCAGGTGTCATTTGGACTTATTGAGGGGTTTCAATACTATGTAATATATAATGTTATATAGTATAAATCCCCTTATTCGTTTTAACTTACTTTGACACATATGTAATAGAAGACCTATGAAACTACTTTGACTCTTGACAAGCAGGCTTCACTTTTGTTACAATGGTTTTTACCCAATTACACAAAGAAAATTCTATCTTTCATATTCTGATTTAATAATTGTTGTCTGCCATTGCTTTCAATTTGGATCAATCCCAAATCCCAAATGAAGTAATGTGTTAAAAACTTAATGTGCATTTATTACAGGATTCCCCCCTCTCAGAGCTGTGGCCCCTTCCGCGTATACAGTTTTCCCGACTTTACGATTTTCGATTCTCTGTCGAATGTGGTGAGGACTTGGCCAGGAACGCTACGTGACATCATCCTCTTCCTGGGAACCATTGGATTTCTCCTACCGCTGATGATAATCTTGTGGTAAGTTGATTAACCCATTACCAAATTATATCGACATTTGACCAGTTTGTTGCAGACGACTTTGGAAAACATTGTGGGAAAAGGAGGAATTGCTCTTAACAAGCAATTTCTCCTTTTCCCACAATGTTGTCTGTCCTGTCAGAAGATTGTTTTTCAAATTCATTACATTTTGAAATGTCGTCTGCAAACTCTTTCAATTTGGGACAGTCAAAAATTTGGCGTTTGGTAAAGGGTTAAGTGCAATATTGCCATATTGCTCTCCCTTGATAATCACTAGATAGATAAAAGATTGATAAGGAAATGGCTAATCTTAAAACTGATTTTACTAAAGAAAAACAGAATGAATGGTTTCACAAATATAAAAAGAAATTGGATTATGAACATAAATGTACTTTTATATTGACTATTGGAGAATAAGAAATGCTGTATTACCCATCCCCGTGTTTGCAAGTTTGTATCTCATTTACTATTGTAGGGTTCATGCTTCACAAAAGTGTTCACATAGGCGTAGGAGCAGGGGGGGCCAGGGGGGGCCCGGCCCCCCCAATATCCAGACTGGGGGGGCCAGAGTATGCTTTGGCCCCCCCAATATTCACAATGGCAAATGAAGATATTTGAAAAGAAAAATGAAAGAAACGAAATTTAGTAGCAGAATAAAAATAAATATTTTTTTTTTGTGCTTTATCTAATACCAATTCGCCTTTTGTTACGAACAATAACCAAAATCTTTTTGACGTCATCATCGCAAATGGCAATCTGAACACATAACATAACATAACATAAATTTTATTTCGAAGTTGGACTAGAGCATGGCAATGCTCATCGTCCATTACATTGTATATATAAACAATTACATTTATTAACATATGTACATACAATTAAACAATAATTGCACACGTGCGTGTGTCAATCAATATCTATACTGCGGAAGCAGGTAAAAAAAAGAAAAAACACATGTATGGGGAAATATAAAGAAAAACTGAAAGGATTCACATTTCATGAACACAATCTGAACACATCGGGTTAGATAAAACTTAAAGAATAATTTTACTCTTCTCCATGGTGAATCCGTGGCTGTGACAGTCTGGTCGCTGCTACTTTTTGTTTAGATCAATACATTTGATTTCCGCGTGAGATCGAGACCTGGCATATCCTTTTTTTTTTTTTTTTATTAAAGATACACATTTTCATACGCTTTCTTTTAATTCTTAAAAGGTTATCGAATTTGTAAATGCATGAATAGTCATGAAAAAGTTTAGGAACATTTATTCTTAGACCGGTCCTCATCTGAAGTTGGCCCCCCCAATGTTGAAAACGCTCCTACGCCTATGGTTCAGTGTCATTATGTTAGGTTCCAGACCAATAATGTCGCCCTTTCTTATCTTGAAAATCTCTGTAATGTAGTTACATGCAGTTATCTATAGTCGAACATGTTGTCTTATGAACAGCTCTTGTTTTTTTTTTTCCAGTTTTATGATTTATTCATTCTGGTTGCTGGGTCAAGGGTACAAGAGAAGAGAGGAAATTCTCGATAAGCAACTAAAAATGGTAAATACCTTTTCTTTAAATAAAGCTCTTGTTTTGTTTAAATGCATACATTTCTTTTTAGTGCTACTACCCAGGGTTCTCTCTGGCTAAAATTTTCTTTGCGCCAACACTTGCGCCAAATTGAAAAAGTTGGAGCCAAATTAAAAAAATTGGAGCCAAATTCAATAAGTTGGAGCCAAAATAGTCTTTTGTAGAAGGGGAAATCCTTCATTAGGGTCACCTACCGTTCTAAAGAGGTTCTCAAGTGTTCGTTTGTTCTATCTATTTCTATGTGCTGTTTTCATTAGGTTCTATGGATTAAATCCTCTCTCACACTCAACATTTGAAACAGGACATATCAGAAACATGACTTTCACCTTGGCGTCATATTATAACCAACTATTTCCTGTCCTCCAGGCCTCCTTGTCAGATATTTATTTGATTTTTAGTGGGAGGCATATTCAACGACTGAGAAGATCGATTTATAGTCCCTCTTGTGTTGGATCAGAATTAAGTGTCACTTAAAATCGCGGATTTTATATACCAAAACTTCGGTGCATAAAAGAGTTTCATTTATTTGTCAATCAACACAACTGACTTCGTCGATGTTTGATGTCAACTTCTTTAAAAGGAGCGCGAGGGCAAACATTTTGATTGAAAAGCAATTAAAGTAATCAAAGTCATAATTTCAATATAATTGAAGTTGTAAAAGCTGGCGAATAACTAAATGGTGTACACAAGAAAGTGACACCTTCAACAAACTTGACAATCAACAGATAATGAACTGAACAAGTGTGAAAACAGGATTATCCCGTATCGGAAATCGCATTTGATAAACAAGCTGGTTCCCGAGTTCTAATTCAAAGTAGTGCGATTACAGGAACCATCGATACATGGTTCTCGGCTCTACAGTAAAAACAAATCGATATTGACTCGAGATCGGCAACCATGCGGTAAACAAACATCAAATTCTCGCAGAAAATAGACGGCGCCAGGCACTTTCGCCAAATTTGTTTTTCTTGCGCCAATTTCTTGATTTTGTCGCCAATGGCGCCATTTGCGAAGGCCAGCGTGAACCCTGCTACCCCTTAATGATATTCTCAGACATGTGTAAAAAGCAGTATCTAATGCTTTTAGAACTAATAAAAGAAGAAATTTCTGGTTTCCTGACAAAAAACAGTTTTTATTCTATGCTTTTTTATTGATACAATTACACAGAGTCTCCAAAGGTCTGCTTCTATGCCATGCTAGATTGATGTTTGGTTGATGAATCAATTGATTACTTGAAATAAAAGGTTTAAATCATTTTTCTCATACAGGCAGGGATTAGTTTTTGATTTGTCAAAATTGAAAAAATAAACAGCAGACAACTAAAGATAGAATGAAAAATTATACTCTTTTTATGGTACTGGGTAGAAGTTATTGTTTTGAATAAAAAAGCTCATGTTGATCAATTTATCCTTTTGTCATTGGTTTCTAAAGACTTTAGAGGCAAATGTCTATCAAAATTATATATGAATTCACCATCAATAAATGACAACACATTTCCCATTGCCATGTTTGATATGCGGGTGGTGTAGAGGTAGAGCGTCGGCCTCTTGGTCTGAGGGTCTCGTGTTCGATCCCTGTTAGGCGCAGTAAAATTGCGGGGACTGGACAAGTGATGTTCAGCCAAATCTGAGGGAGCGGTCCTACCTGAACAGCGGCCGATATGTCAACAACGGCCAGCTCAGGCCCTCCCGTGCATTAACCTTCTTTAAATACACTACACCTAACGGTAGTCTGTGCAATGCAGCCAACGGCCACACTAATTGGTTTATTTGTACAGTATATCCCACCTGCGCAACGTATAGGAAACAGTCGTCAAGATTGAATTTAATAAGCTTCAAGCTTCTGCCACAATCAATGTTAAACAAATAAGTTTAAACTAAGTTTGATATGTCTGATTTGGAAACATTTCGAAGGTGATAACTTTTGAGCATGTAAACATCATTTTTATTCCACTTAAGGAAGAAACGACTCTGACGAAAAATGAAAAATAGAAATCACTCTATCAAACATCAATCAAATTGAGATAAAGTTGACAGATTTTTTACAGGTAGACTAAAAAAGTGATTATCTTTTGAATAAGGAAAAGTTATCACTGGGGCTTTTTCAACTTCAACATAAATTCAAACAGACTAATGATTTATCAGAAAAGAAGTTTGAATATAGAAATCTAGTCATTAGATGTTTGTTTTATTTTAACAGGAGGCCAAAGACAAACAGTTCCTATTGACGAGGGTTAATGAGGTGCTCCTCAATGCAGACTCCGGCTAACTTGGACAACACCAAATGCCATTGGCATTGTGGATCCATTTAGGCTCGTGTTACTGATTAAAGGTCCATTTGACCTTTTACCAAACACCAAATTTTCGACTGTCCCAAAATGAAAGAGTTTGCAGACGACATTTCAAAATGTGATGAAATTGAAAAATAATCTTCCGATAGGGCAGAAAACATTGTGGGAAAAGGAGTAATTGCTCGTTAAGAGCAATTTCTCCTTTTCCCATCATGTTTCCAGGGTGGTATGCAACAAACTGGTCAAATGTAGTTATTGTTTGGTAATGGATTAAGATTACCAGAGGGATGGCAACAGACAGATAATTGATTTGCAAATAAGAAAAATTATGTTTAACTTTGTTGCAAGTTGTAATAATTAACAGGAGGAATCAAACTCTTTAGCTATGCATGTCCCGAAGTTTCAAGTATTGTTACAATATGTTTTATATTTCTCTCTGATTTTTAGCATGTGCTTCCATTGAATCCAATTGTGTGCCTAAATGTTTTTTATTGCATTATAATGAGCCAAATCAAAGTTTTTGTATATAATATTAATATCATGTAGGAATGTTACACATTTTAAGTATGATATGTTCCCCTGTATGGACTTCTTGGACCGATCTAAATTGGAAAAATTAATTAGCAGACGCCTTTGATAAATTTTGAAAATATTTTTGTTGGAGTATTAAGTAGAAATAATTGTGACAGTAAAAGAAATGACTTGAGATGAGCAATTTCTCCTGTTTAATAAGGTTGTTTTTAAATGTGTGACTTATTGAATTGAAAAGCAACAGCATTTGATGAAAGGTAGATTGAAAAAAAAATCCTTTTTAATGATATAGGGTAGGAACCATTGTAACTAATGAAAAACCATCATGGCAAATGAATTTATGAAATAGGTTAAGGTAGAATACCCATAATCTGCCATTGTGAAAATCAGTTTTTCGTTGGATTACTTCAGGCATTCTCGTTATATATTGGTCGGCACCCGTACTATTTGGTTCAAAGCGAATAGTTCCGGCCCCGACTTATGTATAACGAAAAATTACCCAAGAAATGCAACAAAATAATGTGTTTCAAAATGGGGGATTATGGGTATTCTACCTTAAAACTGTTATCTAGTTGAGAATGTTGATAAACGTATGTTTCTCTATATACTTTACATGCATGTGTAGACAATCAATTTTCTTAATAAATTACTATCAACCATGTACCTTATAGAAATGAGTTAAGATCCTTTTGAAGAAACCAACATATGTTAACATTGTGACAAAGGTTGTAAATGCTATATCACTTGCTAGATATTGAAATTGTCATAAACATGAGTAAATATTACCTTATGTCACAATTATTTGATCACTTATGAACAGTCCTGCGGGGTCCATTGGTTTAGTTGGTGGGCTTAGAACTTGGGAGTTCCGGGTTCGAGCCCCACTGACACCTCTGGTTTCGTGGTCGTCACCTTAGGCAAGTCATTTCAGCGCCCTAGCCTAGTAACGGGGATCCAGAAAGACATTACATAATTGAAAAATTGTTGAATGAAAGAGATAAACTTGAATGTTCTTTTCGCGAAATTAATTAAATGCACAATCATTTTTAGCTAGACTATCCCTTAGTCTTACAGAACTTTTCGTTATCTTTTGGCTATTGCACATTGCTTAGGATTAAAATTTTCTTACAAGGGTATTATTGCAGTTATTGTCTGAACCAATTATATACAGAAATTGTCATTTTTTGGAATTTCATGCCTTTTTAACCCTTTCCCATACAACAAAATTTTGACTGTCCCAAATTGAAAGAGTTTGCAGACGACATTTCAAAATGTGATAAAATTGGAAAATGATCTTCTGATAGGGCAGAAAACATTGTGGGAAAAGGAAAAAATTGCTTGTCACGAGCAATTTCTCATTTTCCCACAATGTTTTCTAAAGTCGTCTGCAATAAAAAAGTGGTCCAATGTTGTTATTGTTTGGGAAAGGGTTAACCTATTTTCTGATACAAATTCCTTTGCAAAAGACAGCCTTTAAAAATGTGATAAAATGAAATTTCTTGGGTTTAACAAATTATAGTTTTGTCTCATTTATTTGAAAAATAACCAATGGATTTCGATTTCTATTTATATTTTTTTTTGACACTTTTATAACAAGTTTTTGATATTGTCGTTTGTTAGTTCATATTGCAGGGAAAAATGGTAACTATGCAAGTTGTTTCAGCAGATCAGAATGTAATGTGTTTTTCTCTTAAAGGTTCTTGTTCACAGAAGAGAAAATTTGAAAGTCAAAATAAAATGTCGTTTGATCAATACAGTTTTTGTATTATTGTTTCATGTACAATTTAAAATAGATATTGAAAGCATGATTAATTCAGGAAGCATCAATTTATTTAAGCTTGTACAGTTTGTATGCGGTAGATTATAAAAGCGAGGTCACACTTTTGGATGCATAAACGGTTAAATCACTATATACATGTACACAGTTTAGAGAATTAAAAACGATCTAATTTTGATCCATTGACTATTCTTTAATGTTTTTCCATATAACAGTACAGATTTTGTGCAGTTTTGAAGAAATTAATTTGTGACTTCAAAATTTCCTCACAACCGTGAGCAAGCACCTTTAAAAAGTAATGATATACAATGTCAGGAACCCATGTAGATATTTGCATAGTCAAGTATGACAAGCATATATGTGCCAGTGACTGAGACTTTTGGCCCAAGGTCGTCAAATGACGTCATGGAGAAAAACGCAATTAAAGATGACGTCAGCATTTTACTAGTTGCTCTACTTATTGAACAAAGTTTACTGAAATACGGTAGATAGCTTTATACCACTGAAATTGATAAGCACCCACTATTTTGCACATACTGATGCAATTTGAAATATAATGTATGAATTTTATAAATTCTATTTATCTTAAAAAGGAATATAAGAAAATGTGTGACTCTTGTTGCCTTAGTAATGCTATGCCAATAGCTATAATTCCTCTAAAAATCATGTTTGGGCAAAAATTTGAATTGGATCTGATTCCACAGACCTTAATATAGTGTCTAGAAATGATAATAACACAATTTCGTCCATGTACTCACTTTGGACCATTTTTTCTCATACAGTGCCACATATTAGTTTTTAACCCTTTCCCAAACAACATATTTTTGACTGTCCTAAATTGAAAGAGTTTGCAGACGACATTTCAAAATGTGATGAAATTTGAAAATAATTATCTGATAGGGCAGAAAACATTGTGGGAAAAGGAAAAATTGCTTGATATGAGCAATTTCTCCTTTTCCCACAATGTTTTCTCAAGTCGTCTCCAACAAAGTGGTCAAATGTTGTTATTGTTTGGGAAAGGGTTAAATATGTTTTAAATGTCCCATTCCACTTGATAAATTAGCAAAGCTCCTCATATTAGAATTTGTGCCTTATTCCAAATTGAAAACATCACCAGGTGACAAAAATTCAAGAGAAAATATTTTTTCTTTGATTTTGTATAGAAGTCATTTTTATAAGTATAAAAATTGCTCATAAGGAGCAATTTATTCTTTTGTCCCTGTGGTTTTTAAATTATATGCAGCATATTATGTCAAGTATTTTGAAGTAATGGTTAAATTTGAAGTTAAGGTACCTTTGAAACTTACTTTTTATGACCTAATGATTACGAAAGCTTTTTGTATTTCACTCTTTAAGACCTACCGACTTATGAATGCATTTACCTTAACACCTTTACTATGCAAAAAATAAAAGTTGTCACATGGAAAATCTTCTATTTGTTACATGATCAATTTATAAATTGTGTCGTGCAAAAAAATTATATGATTTAGTGATTGTTTTGTAAGTGATGAAATGTCAAGGTACCTATACATCTAAAGGAATCTCATATGTGTTGTCTATTTTTAATTCATGTCCTTCAGTAAACTAGTTAACAAATTCTGACCAAAAAAACTCAATTAAAGAAGAAACAAGAACAGATTCTTGCAAAGAAATGAATCTTTTTTCACAAAATCCAATACAAAATTTTGATTTAGAAAATATTTTATAGGTATTCCTTTTATCTGCTTACCATGTAAATATATATACTCTATATTTGATAGGTGTTTTTTGCCAGCTTTTCATGTGCATATACCCTGAGACTTATTTGAATCAACTTGAAAAGTGCCAAGTTGAGTCATTGTTTTTAGTTTTCTTAGTTAAAATGTGTTGAAAAGTTGCCTAGGATGCCAAATGGAGAAGAAATTTCATATTTATGTTATTGTAAGCATTTTTGCCTTTATGTAGGATAATTCCAATAATATCTATTTGATAATGTTCAAGGGAGCGTTTTTAGAGTGTTTTTTATTTTATGTTAAAATGATGACTGTATTAGTATACATGTATAACCTATGCATTCATTATAATTTCCTTAATGTTTTATATATGCCAAATGTTACATGTTCTACAAAATATATACTATGTGAATTTAACATTCAGATTTTTTGTTTTAAATTAATAATGTTTACAAACAATTTACCAATAAACTATAACTGAAAGAGAGTTGGTGTTGTGTTTATTGTACAATGTACATTTTATTGTAATGTGTCAAAAGGGGTTGAAATTATTATGGGAACAATGCCCTTGTTCATGCTCCTTGAGTTATCCACCAGTTTGTTTGGGTTTTACTTGGTGCCAACAGTTTTTATGCTTTATTGCAATGCACAGCTTATAATCAATGGAGGAAGGCATCAATTACAACTGTCCAGAAGGGCTGGGCTGGTCAAGTCTTGTAGATCTATTAGCATTCCTTGGACTGGGAGAATGCCTTCCATGATTATCCACCAGTATTAGGCTAGGATATAGCCTATTGCCCAGATTTTAAGATAAGGCAGGTATTTCCACTGTAACCACATTAATTTCATCTTTAAATTCCAACAAGACCATCCTAACAAGCTCCTTCTTAGAAATATTTGTTTAATACATCCTTTTCTAGACCTCGCTGTAGCGGTTTATCAAATGACTTATCGAAAAATATTGGCATAAATATATGGATATTTTTTTTAAATACAATATTGTAAAGTGATATGTCATTGGAAGTCTATTTGAAAGATGTTCCCAATCATGTGTTACTTTGCAATATTGCTTATCTCAATATTGAAATAAGAGGGAATACTGTTTTCAACTTAAGAAATTTCTTGGCATAAAATGTTAAGTAAAAACCTGGCCTGGTCTTGCCCTAAGATGACAAAAGAAATAATTGCCTTGGTGCAAACATCATACCCAGCATCTCAAAGTGCCAACTCTAAGTACATGTACTAGACATTTATGACTCCATGATTAGGAAATGTCAGCTAATTCAATCTTTAACTAGACCCTTTATTGTGGGTACTTGCTAGAACCATCTCAAGGGGATGATAATACTGTGTGTGTACCAACAAGTGGTTCTATCAACCACATGTACGTTACTATGATTGGCCCAGGGTGGTTATTATTTCAATGTACCTTTGGTACGAAAAAGAACTACAACATACCTGGCAACACTTCAATGCACCAGGCCATTTGAATAAATTACAGTCTTTAGTAGAAATGAATTATACATATTATAAATAAAAATGAGCAGAAACCCGGTTTTACGAAAGAAGAAATGGATTTTCTGCTGCATGTGCATTAGATTCTGTGTATCTCCGGCAACATTTTTATTTTCATCCTCTTTTATGGGGTTTAAATGCAAAATCAACAATCTGACAGTTTGATAACATCTTTCCTTGGCACCAATTCGAAATAAGAAAGCACTTTTACGTTTATCAAAATGGTTCAAAATCAATGTCATTAAGAAATTAGTATTATCAGAGACATACCCGGTAGATGACATGTCTCTGGTATTATCAAAAATACAATGGTTTATGAAGGACTATCCCATTGATTATATTTTGTGATCAGCCTGTGTAAACAGTGTAACATGGGAGCAATTGAAGATTCATATCATTTCTTACTAGTTTGTCCACATTATAAAATGTCGCCACCTTAAACCATAATTTTGTAGATGGTCAACTTTACAAAAGTTTGAAAATGAAGATATTGAAACAGGCTTTCTTGCCTTGAAGTGCTTTAATTGAAAACACAGTTAATGATTAGCTTAGGAATGCACTCTGACGTGCCTTGCTAGCCTCGTGGGATTTGTGTTTCAATCAAGTTCATAGTCTGATTCCAATACCCTCTTAATCATTTTAATGATGTTGCAGGATGGAAATAGAATATCTTTGGTTTACCATGTCAGATAATGTGTTATATTGCCTTCACCAAAAGGTTATGGACTGGGTTTAGAAAGCACATCAATAATGTGGTTTTAGGTAATTATAGATCTGTGTTGGAATGTTATCTGTAGAAGACATTTTATTAAAACAATGTGGATGTGTGAGACAGTCCCTTTAATAAAATAAAAGATTAGCTCCAGTAGTGCCACTGTCTCACATGATTTCGCTCTTCAAAAGGTTGTACGGACCTCCCGGACCGAAAAGGCTCTTCATCAAGAACGATAACTCTAATTCACTAACAATGTCTGCACTACGAAACTTTGGTCGGATTTTCCGACGAACGAACCTAACTGGTGTGAAACAATGTCATATAACACAAACAAGGGCATCGTCTTATTTCCCAATCGATGACAGTTTGTACGGATTCACTGAGGAACAGAGACAAGTAAGTGGGGAAGATAATGAATGAAATAGGTGTCGGATAAAATTGCCTGGGTTCATTCCGAGGTCATATTTTGATTCGCATTTGGATCAAAGGTGTGTGTTCTTAGACAAAGATGTGTATGACAACTATTTGACAATGGCCTTTAACGTATCATTTCAATCCGAAAGCATGAGAATATGTATAAAAGCAACGCACACCATCCTGATAATCACATTTGTTATTACATAATTGACTGCTGTTGTAGTATTGGAACCCTTTACTCCATACAGTTAGGTGCCTTGTTTATAATGTTGGATTTAACCCCACCACGTTTTGTCTCCAATTCATTTTGCCTATAAAGCAACTAAGACAGCTGACAAATGTTGTTGAGGATATTATTGCCTTAGAGAGATAATGAAATGTTTTGTATAGTGTAGTTTTTCAAACACCACCAAATTGCTCCGAATGGAAGGGAAATAAACTTATAACGTTGTTTTTCATTCTTTTTCTCCCTTCTTCCTATTAATTTTCTTTTTCTCCATTTTTTTCTTTCTAATTTTTTGTATATTTACTATGATTATTGTATTATATGCATGCTCAGAATTCTATTGTCATTACATAACGTGTCTTTATAACATGAAACGATTCTTTGAGGAAAACGTTTATCACCTTTATTAAATGGTCTGTATTTCAGATAAATTCAGAGATTAATTCATTGATAAATACTCATAATGTGAATCTGCAACAGCGCAGGTTGAAGCTGGTTGGCATACTTTCCTATCTACAATCAACAGCATATCAGTGAATATCCCGCATGGATATGTATATATTCCATGCGTGATATTTACTACATTAACCGGTCATATGTTTTGCATTCTTTTTTCTTTCCACATTTTCTTTCTCTTATCTGCAAAATGTTTTGACTACTGCGCTTTTATTATCAGGATTATTGTAATAATGTACCCTCATGAACACATTGATATTTCATAATGTGCCTTTATAACATGGAATGATACTTCGAGGAAAGCTTTTATCTCCTTTACTAAATGTTCTGTATTTTAGATAAATTCTCTAATAATAACCATCAAGTAAACACGCTTAAAGTGAATCTGCAACATCGTAGTGTTAAACTTTGACATGGCATACTTTCCTCTCTCGTTATATTCAACAGCATTGCATTAAATATCACGCTGAAGGGAAATATCTCTCTCATGCGTGATGTTTACTACATTTGCTGTCTAGAGCCCAAACAGTGTTGTACCTGGAAATGTGACATATTTATGGTAAGCCACTCAAGTCTACCCCCTCCTTGATTGAATGAAGTTTATAATTGTATGTTAGGTTTTTTTTTACATTTCCCCATGTTGTATTCTGTAAATACCTGGGTGTAATAAAAGATATGTTCTGTTCTGTTCATATGTTCATTCATAAAGATTGATTCACACTACATTGGAATATCCTATGTAAATAAGTATCACCAGTGAAACTGGTATTAAGAGAGTTTCTTCAATGAAATGAAAATAATTTTAAAATAGCAATATTTCCATTTCCAAATTCCTATATTGATATCAAACTCTCTAAATAAAATCAATTACGTAATTTAACCAAAGACCTAATAAACATAAGGTCTTTGATGTAACATATGCAGTATCTAAATAAGATCTACTTATTTAACCTACTTACCACTATCTAACTTATACTCAATTAAGTGGGACGTTGTATTGGGACGTTTTGACAATTTTTCCTACCCATACTGGGACCTTTTGACAAATATTGGGACGTTCGAGCAATGGGATGTTTTGACAGTGGGACGTTCTAACTGTAAACCTTTATAAATAGCAATGCGTTGCTCTCAGACACATCTTGCTAGTCAGTGTCACATGATAAGAGTGTTGACCAATTTCAGTAATTTCCCATGACGGAAACAGATCATTGTTCCCAAAAGAAACTGTTCAAATGGTTTATTTAATCTGAAACATAAATGTGCCATGTGTCTTCTATATGGCTATGAAAGGAGATGAGAAGTATATCAATAATCTGTAACTTAATTGATCTGTGATGTCATTTTATTCATAGAAGACATTTTGTTTTAAAAGAATTAAAATTTTAGATAGTCCTTTTAAAGGTCTTCATTCATGGATGTGACCCAAAGTTTGTAGGTTGTTCAAACAGAAATAAAGAGGTAGAAAATTGAAGTAAATGTTAAGGGATCAGTGCAAGACTATAGTAAGTGCTTTACAGTTGTAAAGTATTACCATAGTTTTCCAATGAGCCCTGCATGTAAGACTAAAATATGTACATTTTTCTTGTCCTATTTAACTTATCCCTGATTTCCCTGTGAATATTGCGGAATCATTCTTATCACAGTGAAATGCACCATCTGAATTTAAATCTGCAGCATTTTATTTAGGTCAATATGTAGAACAAACCAGGGACATATTAAATGCACCACCTCACTTGAAAATGTCTTCGAAGTGTTACAGCTTTACTAAATACAGTGTAGCTGCAGTTAAACCAACTTTTTTGTTTCCCAATTCAGCAATTTTAGTGATAGTTAGTTCCCTCTTCCCAATTAATGAAAAATGGCTCATAAACATATTTGAAAGGCTTCATTTCAAACAAAATACATTTTAAACTGGAGTTTGACTGTTACTCAAAATGTGGAACAATCTTGCATTGGCAGAGTTCTTATAGTTAAACCAGAGACATAGATAACAGAGATTGGCAACTCCTTCTTTACCTATAGCCGGTTTCTGCGATATCTCGCATGACGCGTTATTTAGCGAGACCTTTCGAGATCTGTCTATCGACGCTATTTTCAACTAAACGCGAAATAGGCAACACACATATAAGCGTGTTTTAAGTCATAATTAAATTATTTTCTTACCGAATTCACTATATTGTTATTGTTAGAAAGTTTCTCCATCCAACAAGACCAATCAGCAAGTGATTCTTAAAGAAATAAACATGGCAAACAGCGACAAACTTGATTGAATTGTTTGCAATTTCGTGGTTGGGTGCGATAAACGTGATAATTGAGTAGATTTAGATTCAAACTGTTCTAAAGGAGGGTTTTTCAAACATTTCCAATTCAAGTCCATTTTAAAGAAAAGGTTTGTTTTTCTACATTTCCAAATTGTCAGTTTGATATTCCTTGTCATTTAGAAGTTATTCAGTACTGAATATGTCCATTTTACGACCCTAATGAGTTTAACCATCTTGATTTACAAGCAAAAATTAACAAAGTTGTGCACAGTAAAACTAAAATACTATGTACTGGATCATATCATACTTGACATTTTCCTGAAGTGTAATTTTTGTTTTATGGTTGCCCGCATTTTTATAGTAATCTTCGCTTCCATAACGAAGTTATGCCAGGTTTACTTAACCACACAAGCATGATCATGATTTCGGCCATTTTATTTTCAACCAAAATATTTCATACTTGTACAAAGTAAAATGTTTTAATGGGGGTTTATTCAAACATTTCTAATTTATGTCCATTTTAATGGGACAATATGATTTTGTCGATTTCCAGAATTTCAGTTTGATATTCTTTGTCATTTAGAAGTTATTGCGTACTAAATATATCCCATTTACTACCTTAATGAGTTCAGCCATCTTGATTTCCAACCAAAAATTAACAAAGTTGTGCACAGTAAAACTAAAAAACTTTGCACTGGATCATAACATACTTGACATTTTCCTGAAGTGTTATTTCTGTTTTATGGTTGCCCGCATTTTTAAAGTAATCTTCGTTTCCATAACGAAGTTATATCAGGTTTACTGAACCACACACGCATGATCATGATTTCGCCATTTTATTTTCAACCAAAATATTTCATACTTGTACAAAGTAAAATGTTTTAATGGAGGTTTATTCAAACATTTCTGATTTATGTCCACTTTAATGGGATAATATGATTTTGTTGAATTCCAAATTTTCAGTCTGATATTCCTTGTCATTTAGAAGTTATTGCGTACTAAATATGTCCCATTTACTACCTTAATGAGTTCAGCCATCTTGATTTCCAACCAAAATATATCATAGTTGTACACAGTAAAACTAAAAAACTATACACTGGTTCATATCATGCTTGACATTTTCCTAAAGTGTTATTTTTGTTTTATAGTTACCCGCTTTTTTATGGTGATTGACGTGTTTATAACGAAGTTATACCAGGTTTACTTTACCACACAAGCATAATCATGATTTCAGCCATTTTATTTTCAATCAAAATCTTTCATTTTTGCATCAATTAAATCTTAAATTGTGTGACTTGGATTTTATCAAACCTGTTATTACTGAAAACGTCTGAATGAGTTTGAATTGATCCCGTATTAAATGCTGACTAAGTTCTATAGTTTCCCGTATTTTCAAAGTGATATTCCTATATAAGAAGAAGAAAATCCATTCAATTAATAGACGAAAGAATGGATAGATCTTCCTAATCAGAAACACCACGGTATATCCTTTTTCGTCATACTTCTTCGTAATTCCGATCGCTTGCAAATATGTCAAGTGAAATGTGTCATTTGAAGAACGAAGGGTGATAGAGTCAATCACGGTAGTGGACAATACAGGCTATGATTGTAAATTGCCACCCCATAAAATATGTAGTTTGATGTCATAAAACCTTTTGATGCTAGGGCGATTACACAAGAAGTGTCCACTCTCTGACACCTCATTCAAATTTAATGACCTAAAGCTCCCGAAAACAAAATAGGGAGGATTTGTTCTGTTTTAAGCGTCTGTCTGGGTTTAAAGTAGTGTGCTTTGACTTAATTTCTCGTTCAGAAATGATAATAAAAACGGAGGTGCAAGACACACTATTTGCTCTAGCTTAACATTCAAAAAGCCCACATTTCTTTTTTCGAAAATCATTTCGGTCAGCAGCATGATAAGACCAGACCGTTACGTGTTTAAGAATAATTATGTACTTATTGATTTGCAATCAATATTAGAGGAATCTGCGGTAAAAGGTGTATTCGAAACTTTGCACGTCAGTTTTTTCCTACGTGTCCTTTCGTTTACTTAAACCTCTTTTACAAAAATTCTCATCACATCCATCTTAACATCATAAAATACTTTTAATTTTCTTAAATTGAAACATTTGGCTTGAAATGATGTCATGATGAAAAACGTGTTTTGTTTTGACAAAATTAGCACTGTAAACAGTTTTACGACACAAAATAAATGAAATGAAGTTAGAAAGCAATCTTTTAATATTAACGAAAACTATCATGTCTTAGTGGAAAGTTCATGCTTTGGTTATTAACTGCAACTAAATAGAGTCACTTGATTTATTACAAAATATTATTTAAACCTTTGCTTGAAAGACATTGTCGTTATAAGAACAATTGCATGGTAATCAAGCCTGTCATTGAAAAAGAAGGCCTACTGGAACTTTTTGTTTTGTTTTTAACATAAAATCAATTTAATAAATTAAAGATAAAACAAAATGTCCAGAAGTTGTTTCAGATAACCAATCAGATAACCAAAACATAGCTATTTTACTGTAATAAAGAAGTATCAATTTCGCTTGACATCTCCCGTGGCAACGGATAAACAGGTACGCACGTTCTTTATCTCGCAGAACCTCGCGGCACGCGAGAGTTTGGCGATAACTCCGGAGTTGCCAATCTCTGTTATCTATGTCTCTGGTTAAACATTTATTTTGAACCCTTATAGTGCTTGAACAGACTTCATGATTATGCAAACATGTTAGATCCAGGCCAGCCACCAAGTTAATTGGCAACTGGCCTGTGATCTAACCTGGTTGCTACTCTGAGTATCTTTCCTCATCAAATTTAAGCAGATATTTAAGGTTTTTTAAAGCAGACACCACAAAAATCTATTTTTAGAAAATTGCTCTTTTACAGTTGAGGGAGACAGTTTTCCAGTTTACACAGAAGGAGCTCGCCCCACTTGCAGATGAAATCGATAAATCTAACTCCTTTCCCCAGATGAGGGTAAGATTATGCTTATACTGATTACTTAAAGGCACATCAAAGGAGAGGAGTACAAATAAATTACTGAAAAATATATGGAGTTCTTTTATTATGTTCATAAAAGTCATGAGAATTAGTTAAGGAATACATTGAGACCCTATGTAATAGACTCATTTAAAATAAGTTATTTTGTGCTTGAAATATAGTTGTCTCCTATTCAATCATGTTTATCAACAAACTGTTTGTTTACATATTCAAAATAACGAAATTTGATTGGTCGGTTCAAAAATGTGTGTATCAACTGTCAAGGTCAGAGGTGAAGAATCAAGAAATCTGAATTATAAAACTTGCTAATCTGGGTTATTTCTGGTTTACTTTCACATTTAAGTTGTGCTGATGGTTTTTTCTGGTGATAACTATTTGAATCTGTCCAAAAGTTTACCAAATAATTTAGTTTGATTTAGCATTAATCTCCTTTAATGGGCCTTTAAAACAACTCTCCAATGTAGGATTTTCTTACTGGTTGTTATTGGGAGCTATAGCTAAAATAAAATGAAAGAATAAAAAAAAAGATTATGATGTTGAGAAGACCATAAACAGGGGTTGCAAAATCATTGCCTAGTTGTCCAAAAGCCTTTAAAGGTGCATGGTCCCAGATTTAGGCCATACATGCATTAAAATCGAAATTTTACAGTATATCAATGTCCTTTGCTCTTAATGCATAAGGACAGAGTTTATTCAGTCAATTTGATGTGTATACAATCAATTTATATAATATCAATTAATATACTTGATATCCTGCAATTGTGCACAGTTTTCATTGATCACATAATCTTAAGATAAAATGGATGTGACTGTCTATATCAAGATTGAATTGAGATTCAAGAATGATGCATCAGTTTAGAAATAGAGCGTTGGCCTTGGGCCATGAGGGCCGTAGGTTTGAATCCTCTGAGTAGCAGGATCTGCCGTGCAAGCTTTCATTAATCCACATTTGGCATGAGTATTGGTTATATGTATCCAGGAACTGGTTATATGTATCCAGGAACTGGTTATATGTATCCAGGAACTGGTTATTTGTATCCAGGAACTGGAACTGAGAGTGATTTATCTTAGTTGTAAAATTTTGTTTCGCTATTGATTTTAAAATGAATAAGTTTAAACAAATCATGGTGGTTGTAGATTGAAATTTTCATGAGAGGAAGTCTTATTACTGACTTATAGAATGTTGATGATTTTATCTAGCTTGACCAGTTGTTGTTGGTAATTTAGCTTGGGGTGTTCCTCCATTGATCATGTGCAAGACATTTGAAATAAGACTGACATACTGTTGAGGTGATGTAAAACGTTAACAAACAAACAATACTCATTCATCCTACTTTCTGTTGCAGGAGTTCTGGAAAAAATGTGGAGATCTTGGTCTTCATGGGATCACAGCACCAGGTATTTTTTGTATCATTTGGTTGATGATTTAAGATATTGCAGACTTCCCATATACTTTGAGAGCCCCAGTAGGACCGAACTGAACACTGATCTTTGTCTATGTAACAATCTGTCAGACCAAAGAGGGTCTCTGTCAGACCTCAGGGATTTCAGTCAGTCAAGGGCCTAGGGCCTACGAAGTTTCGTGAATTCTTACGATAATCAATATTAACTAGAAAATGTGACAATGAAGGAAGCCAATTGTTAAAAGTGACTTCTTCTATCTGTACAATGGGTAATGTGCCCTGCATCAGGAATTTCCCTTGACCAATTATTGTATGCTTATTTTGGAGATTTAGACCCCTTATATAATGGAATTGTGAATAGAAAATGATGACCATTAATGGTCATATTCAGGAATTGGGGGTCATTTACTATATAAGATTAGGATCCAATCATTGGATTATTAGTAAATATAACCAAGAAGAAGTGGGACCTTGAAATTATCTAGAAAATGTGACAATAAAGGAAGCTGATTGTTACAAGTGGGTGCCGGAGATTTCGCCTAGAATGCAACATAAAGTGAACCAATTAGAGAATTCATCTACAAAGCAAATTTATTGTATTTCTGTTGTTGCATTCAATTTGGGATTAGTCTCAGTTTCCCATAAATTATGGCGCGATGTGTTTAAAGGGACTTACTCAGAGATTTGTACTCTGGGAGTACTAGACATTAAAAGTTTGATATGTTCAACCATTGTCAATGAATGAAATACCATCTTCAACTTCTTTACTTGTAATTTGCTGAAATTCTGTGTTTTTGTAAAATAATGTATAGTGATCCTCTGCATCTGACAGCGCTTCTATGGGATAGCAGGTATATAGATAAATACCGGAATTCTTTCTCACACACTTTGCTAGTGTTATGTGACAAGAAGGGTTAGGCATTCCCAAAAACCCACATGGCGATGATAAAAGTACCACCACTTATTCCAACTTATAGATCATCTTTTACAGTATGGATACGCTTAAACAGTTTTTAAATGTATGTTGTCATCTTGTCAGCAGGGGACAATTTATTTTGAACAACTAAGATACCAATCTGTAAGATAGTTCTTTTTAAACAATTGTAATATGTCAGTCAGCATTTTCATATTTATTGTTTCATTTCCATAACCCTGATGTAAGTTTCCTTCATCTCTATGGTGGCTGAATGAAAGTAGCTCTGATTAACCAATCAAATGATTGATTCATTCCATTTCCTTCGTTGCTATGTGGGCTGAATGAAAGTAGCTTTGATTAACCAATCAAATGATTGATTCATTCCATTTCCTTCGTTGCTATGTGGGCTGAATGAAAGTAGCTTTGATTAACCAATCAAATGATTGATTCATTCCATTCCAGTTGAGTATGGTGGTTCTGCCATGGGTTACCTGGAACACTGTATTGTTATGGAGGAGATGTCACGGGCCTCCGGAAGTATCGCTCTCAGTTACGGGGCCCATTCCAATCTCTGTCTCAACCAGATTGTACGAAATGGGAACCAAGAACAGAAGGACAAATATTTGCCAAAGGTCAGTATTGTTCTTAGTTTTCGGGACTATTCAAACTGCTGTCTCAACCACAGGGATATATAGTTGTTATATTACATGGCATTGACCCAAGGATAACCATACTCCCCTGTGGTCTAAACCAGATTACATGAAATGGGAACCAAAAACAGAAAGACAATTATTTACCAAAGGTCAGTGGTTTATTATCAACTAAAGATCAGTATTAGCTCTTAGTTACGTGGCCCATTCAAACCTCTGTCTCAACCAGTTTGTACGAAAAAGGAACCAAGAGTAGAAAGACAAATATATTTAGATTGGATTGAATTTTATGCCATATTTAACAGTACATCATGGTAATTGTAGATTTGAGTTTTCATTCAAGGTATTCTCCTAACTGACATACATAATGCTGATGCTCCTGCCTAAACTGATATCACAATTTAATTGAAAAACTGTTGACATGATATCAAACCCCAACAGACTTGACTTGACTTGATCCTGCTGTGACTTTGGCAACTGCTTTGTTGGTCCCAATAGCTGGCTAGGCAGCAGGCAGCTATGGTGTCTAACCCCGGATCCCCATGCTTCTCTATTCTGTGCTTCTGAGCCACCAAGGCCATAGGGTTCTGGGTCATTACTTATACATTCTGACCAGGGTACCGTTGTTCTAAATAACTTAAGGAAAATATTTGTGTAAGTCATAACACATGAATACAAATGGATAGTGTCTTAAATGAAACTGCAATATTGCGAAACACATCATTGGAAGCGTCCCAGAGAGACGATTCTAATGATGTGTTACTTTGCAATAGTGTTTTGCCCAATATTGAAATAAGAGGAATTTTTGTTTTAGACCTACACAAATCTTAAGCTTGAACTGTTTAGTAAATTGGTACCCAGGACTTTCTGGATCACCTTCTACCTCCAGTGCTAGGAATGGTCCTCTTTGTTAAGTGTTCTCAATAAGAATTAGTTGAACATGCCAAAACAAATTCTGAACAGGCCACTTTAAGGGAGGCTTCTATGGGGTTCTTAAAATCTTCACGAATTTGAGCCGACCAAACCATAATTTGAAGCGGTCATTTTGGCCTGCGGCCTGTTCTTATTGAGAACGCTGTTTGTGATTGAGTTGGTACAGGTAGTGGCACGCTTATGTCCATACCATCTAAGACGTTACGCACTCAGAGCAGAAGCAACATCAAGTATCCTAAGCTTTCCATAAGGCATGTCATGTTGATTCCATCATCTGTTATGGCACTGTGCAGCCAATGTACTATGGCTCTGGTATTTCTGTAAAGAATAAAACAAAATTATCTTATAGTTAGTTACAGGGGAGTCAGTTGGTGCCCTAGCAATGAGTGAACCAAATGCTGGGTCAGATGTTGTGTCCATGAAACTGAGGGCTGATAAGAAAGGTACATACTAATTGACTTCTTAAGTACATGGGGTTTAAAGCAGTGTCATAGATCGGTAATTCAGTTATTTTACCATTTTCCTGGATTTCACATGTTCTAGGCAGGGATCTGCAGTGTCTCTCAGACACTTTCATGAAAATTCCATGTATCGCTGGTGAGGATTATATCTGGGAACCCCGTATCACGTCACACAAGTCCTCTGGTTTTGTTTAAAATATCTCAAATTTGTTGGAAAAAGGTGAACAACAGCAAGCTTTTTTGTCAAATTAATTTTGTTCAAAGTTTTGGCTTTCATCTGGATAATGAATTCAGATATGAACAACAGATGTAACGTCATAAGATAATGTTATTATACTTGGCAGAAAATATATTTTTATATCAAGTATCACAAATAGATATATTTTTGGCATGAATTTATAATTGTCATCTGATTTGGCTTTCATTCGAGTTAAAACCCCATTTTAAGTATTTATGAATGGGTAAATACAAGTTCTAAAGTGTTTTAGGTAAAAAATATTCAATTACCTGCAGATGTTTTCATTGGGTATTCAAAAATGAGTTTGATTGAACCAACCTGTCAGCTTATTTCTTTGATTGCCAATTATTGTTTCAGATTTGAAAGAAAACACATTGATTACATGCATATTGATGGTCTGCTTGACATGGTGTATACAGGGTTCAATGCAAGACTATAGTACGTGCTTCATGCATGTGAATGCTCAATATGAAATTTAAAACCATTTTATTTCTTGTATCCCATGACAGGAGATTACTATGTATTAAATGGCAGTAAATTCTGGATCACTAATGGTCCAGACGCAGATGTGTTGGTTGTGTACGCTAAAACAGACTTTGATGTGAAAGCCCAACATGGTATTACAGCTTTCCTCATTGAAAAGGTAAGTGGCTTCTTTCCCTTATAGAGATGATTGTGCGCCTTGGGCTTCTTTCCCTAATAAAGCTGTAGTATAGCTGATTAAGCACCTCAGGAGCAGGTCTCATTTGCTCAGTTGGTAGCATGTCAGACTTATGATATGTGGAGGGTCCTGCATGACCCAGTGGTTAAGGTGGCAGACTTAGAACTTGGGAGTCCTAGGTTTGAGCCTTACCAGTATCTCTGGTTCTTTGGAAATTTCCTTTGGCAAGTCGCTTCAGAGGCCTAGCCTTGTACTGATGGATCCAGTAAAGTTGTAACATAACTGAAAGGTTGTTGACACAGTGTTAGATCCCATATTAACAATGTAATAAAGTGGTCTTAGGTTTTAAGATCATTCCTGGGCAATAATCTTTTTTGACATCTATTTTTGTTTTCAATTTGGCGGATTTCACTTTTAACTATGATGCCTTGTACCGCATATAAAGTTTATTTCATGCGGATATGAATATCACAACATTACAAATACACATCTATCCTTAAAGATTTATCTTTTCAAGGTTTTGTGCAAGACTAAAATGAGGCCTTTGCTTTTGTGTTTTACTTGCCATAGTCTTGCATTAAACCCTCGATTTAAGGAATCACGATGTGATAGTTTGGTATTCTTGAGGCTTTTGTGATGGACTTACCATAGTCTTGCATTAAACCCTCAATTTATGGAATCACAATGTGATAGTTAGGTATTCTTGAGGTATTCTCTTTGTGATCGACTTGCAATAGTCTTGCATCAACCTTTACAGTGCTGTTACCGACTTCATGCTTATGCAAATAGGTTAGATCACAGGCCAGCCGCCAAGTAAAATGGAGGCTGCCCTGTGATCTAACCTGTTGACTACTCTGAGTATCATCAGAATTAAGCAGATATAAAAGGTTTTACAAAAATCTATTTAATAGAAAATTGGTGTATGATCTAACCTCTTCTCTTGTCTGAGAATCTTTCCTCTTCAAAATTAGGCAGATATTAAAGGTTTTGGAAAACAGACAGCACAAAAATCTGTTTTAAGAAAGTTGCCCACCATTCTTAGGGTAAAACACTTGATTGTTGGAATCGCAACTTGTTAATTTGTCTCCAGGGAATGCCAGGTTTCAGCACAGGGATCAAACTCGACAAACTTGGCATGAGAGGCTCCAATACCTGTGAGCTGATCTTCGAGGATTGTAAAGTACCAGGTAAGCAAGGTTTTTTCCATATAACTGACATACAAGAATGTCTCTCAAGATGTGTTGTTTAACCCTTTACCAAACATCAAACTTGCGTCTGTCCCAAATTGAAAGAGTTTGCAGACGAAATTAAAATGTGATGAAATTGGAAAATTATCTTCTGATAGGGCAGAAATCATTGTGGGAAAAGGAAAAATTGCTCTTACCATATTTCTCATTTCCCCACAATGTTTTCTAAAGCCAACTGCAACAAAGTGGTTAATTATTGTTAGGTAATGGGTTAAATGTGATTTCAACGAGTTTTCTGTTATATTGCCTATCAATGATACAATAACACCTGTCAATTTTGATCTCCTGATTGATTCAGATTTCCATAATTTTAATTTTCCAGGCTAGGTTGCCATTTTGATTCTCATGACAGGTGTTCTTTTTGCTAATGAAGTGCTGATGGTTGTACTTTAGTTCAAATTAAACAAATAACCAAGACTTATTGATGTTTGATTAAACATTATGAACTCTAAACAGCCTATATAAGTGACATAAGAGTCTTGTGTATTTAAACCTATATTACAAAATCTATTAGACGATTTTAATGAATACCCTTCATTGCAATTGGGTTTAGATAAGAAACTAGCGCATGGACCTCACCACCTTTTTAGCTTTTATGAATTGTTGAGAGTTTAGGGTATTCTTCATCCAAAATAACGTTAATGTCATGAAAATAAATTGACTTGATATTATGTATTAGTCACTACACTACATAGTATGCTTGGCTGTTAAAGCATGTGATGATTAAAAACAAATTCTTTAACAAACTCTTTTTTAATGTACTGTAGTTTTTGTTTTTAGCAGTAATATATCTTTTATCATTTTGATGCTCAAATGTCATTACATTGCCCTGCAGTAACTGTGGTTTCGGATGCTTCCCTCTTTAAAAATGTGGCCTCCGTTGTCTGATGGTTTCATTAGATTTGAATTTCCATTAGAGGTAATCTCTACTCTGACTAATCGAGCTCTAGAATCTTGACCATTCCTTATTGGTGTTAAAGCTAGGAGTCTTCCTTCATACACGGTGAGCTAGTCATTGCATTATATAAAATTGTTGACACAATTTTAACAAAAAAAAGAATTAAACAATTAAAAAAAACTCTGCAAGAAATACACCCAAATCTTAACAATGAATAAAATACCATTATGTGCATGCTGGAAAACGCTTAATTTGCTGTCCATGGGTTCTTATTTGTCACTAATTTAAGTAAGTAGTCATGACAAATTATTGCAATGTTTTTTGATATTACTGATGTCTAGTGCAAACCTAGTCCGAATGATCCAGACGTAGATATTTCACTCTCCGTCTGGATGCATTCGATGTAAAAGCGCGTCAAGCGGATATCGATTTTTCGAGGTAGTGCATGTTGGGAAATCTGTAGAAAGGGGCGGAGTTAAAATGACAGGTAAATTCTGGCGGGAATATAATATTGGTTCCTTTTCGTTTGGTAGAATAGATCTATTTTCATTAAAGCCGAGATTCCCTTTCCCTCATATGAATTTTGTCAATTGCTAAAGTATTGCAACAATTGATTTCAATTGAATACGTAGATATTCATTCATTGAGTAAAGATATTTGTGACTCTAAGCGAAAATCTAGACAACACTCAAACCATCAGAGAATTTTTTTATGGAAACTTTTGCCACAAAAGAAGCCTTTAGCCTATTATTTCTGATGGCCGATTCTATGGGAAAATAGGCTCTCAATTTGATATTTTCTTGATTATAGAAATCGGCATTATGGGTCTAATCTGAATTATAAATCTAGAAACTATTTCAAAGTATATTATTTGCAGGTTGGGCGAGCGCGAATGGAAAACAGAGATATAGATAACAGCTATGTCTTTTAAACAAATGATTCCTAAAGCAAAAAAGCTATATAAACAACTTCGGGCATGTTATAAAGGGGGAGTATCAATTAGTACATCTTTCGGGTTGTTTGTCTTAATATCAAACGCCTAGTTTTATTACACCAGACGGGAGCGACGCGCGTCACACACAGATACTAATCCAGACACCGCCGTACATCACACAACATGTGCCTTACCCTTTATCTTGTTAATAGCAGCATAGTTTTGACCTCAAAGTATACGCATTTGACATAGATTTTTATTTTTTAAGTATATTAATATAATCAAATTTACAAATATAAGAGCAAGTTTCTTCTGAATATCATTAAATTTTATGATTGAAGCGAAATGGTAATCGTCAAAACCAAATCTTTTTTGCCAATACAATATCGATTACTTTCTTGATATAGTAAAAGTTTATATTTTACCTAATTGAATAGTTTGTGTGTTTTATTGCAGTTTGAATTTTAGAATGGTAACGACCTTGACTGGGGAACAGAAGGGTAACTAAATGTTGAAATCTTAACAAAACTGATTACCTTTGGATTCAATATTTTTTAAATCTAAAATGGTAGGCCTACGGGAAAGGGTATTGCCCAATGCTTTCATGCATGGAATGAGTCGGACAGACCGATTTTGATTATCACTAGATTGGTAAATGGGCTATAGTTTTAATGATACATCAATATCCACGGTTATTTAGCGCACATATAACAAGAGGTGACTATCTTTTTACCAACACAAATAACCACAAAGGATTGATTTCGAAATAAGTGTGGCGAAGCAAATCCCTTCAACACCAACGACATTGTTTAAACCCTTTCCAAAACACCAAATTCCGACTGTCCCAAATTGAAAGAGTTCGTAGACGACATTTTAAAAAGTGATGAAATTGAAAAACAATCTTCTAATTGGGCAGAAAAAATCGCGGGAAAATGAGAAATTGCTCATCATGAGCAATTTCTCATTTTCCCACAATGTTTTCCAGAGTCTTCTGAAACAAAGTGGTCAAGTATCGTTATTGTTTGGGAAAGGGTTAATCAGTTTTATCAGGGAGGCGTTGATGTTGTTTCATTTTTAGCATCGTGATATAGAGTTGACAAACAGTCCGAATGAATGTTAAGTTTTGATATATATAGGGTACAGATGACCCTATTTTATGTAAGAGATATTTCATCAAAATTGAAACTTAAGTGTCTTTTCCTTCGACAATGGATTTCATCAAATGACTCTGCTTTGGTTTAAAACGAATTCATTTTTTCCCGTCAATCATATGTCTACAAATGTTAGTGTTTTTGTTTTTTCTGTAAATTACCGGAAATGGAAGCAATAAGCAATCTTATTGGTCAATCCTACCTTCTTTCTGATTGGTGCCCATATTTTTTCTCGTCGCCGATTGGACCCCTCACACACAGAGGGGGAATACTGACGCGTTTTTATCGCAAGGCGCCTCCAAGCTGTCACGTAGTTTCAGCTTGGATCATCCGAGTTAGTGCAAACCACACAGTTCAAGGAATTTGGTTATGATACCCCTTTGGTATTTCAGAGCCCTAGTACTTGTGCGTTTCAGGAAAACCTTTACCCATTACAAAACAATGCCATTTGACCAGTTTGTTGCAGACGACTCTGAAAAAACATTGTGGGAAAAGGAGAAATTGCTCTTTACCAGTAATTCTTCCTTTTCCCACAATGTTTTCTGCCCTATCAGAAGATTATTTTTTCAATTTCATCACGTTTTGAAATGTCATCTGTTTAATATAACTGAAAAAATGTTAAAACAGTGTTGAAGCCCATAAATAAAAATTAGATAAAACTTTGCATCTCATTTCACCAGCCAGTCAGGTGTTAGGGGATGTGGGTAAAGGTGTTTATGTTTTGATGTCCGGACTTGACATAGAGAGGGGTGTGGTCTCTTCAATGCCTGTTGGGTGAGAACTAGGGATGGGAACGAATAGTGAAATCACTATTCGAATATTCGACTAGAACTATTCGAATATATTCGAATATTCGATTTTAGAATTCGTTTTGATGTCCGAATGTCTGCATGTCCGAATACTGGTACACTAGTCCTCTGTTCAAACCTTTTGTGTATAGCCGATGGATGCTTGCCATTCAAGTGATTCAGTAGGTTGGTTGTTGTATTCTTGAATACAAAGTCCTGGTTACACAGGTTACAGGTCGCCTTCGACTTGTCGGCAGAACGAGTAAAGTAATTCCAGACACGTGATGGAGACATTGTGATGTTTATCGAATAGATGTAGAAATTAGAATGAAGATAAGTTTGACAAATTATTCTGAAGAAAAATATACTTTCTAACACATTATTTGACTGGTCTTCGTGCATATGCAATCATGATTACGATTGGTTATTGAAAGAGTAATTGTTTAATTTCACAACAAACAAGTTACGTGATTGGTTGACACTGACAATTGTCAATTAGCGTGATTGACTTGTTTTGGATAATAAGGAGCAAGTGCAGATCATTAAGGTGTTAGATTTAGCGGCTTAAAATCGACTATTTTCACACTTAGGAATTAATCATTTTGAAACTGTCAAAAGATGTGGTAATTTGTCACAGGCGTTTTACTGTGTGACATACGTTGTAAAAACATCGTAACTGCACCTGGGAGCTAGGCACGTTCTTCGATGTTTGGGATCGGTTTAGAGGAAGAAAATGAAAATAAAACAACATTATTTTTGAATAAAATTTATGGTAAACATACAGTAATATGGGTTCATTAAAATCGAATATTCGAATACTATTTTGCTATTCGAATATTCGACCCGCTATTCGACTATTCGAATATTCGTTCCCATCCCTAGTGAGAACATGTCCATCCCAGTAAAAGGTCAACATGGGGAATAGGACATCACTCTGCTATGTATCTATATATACTGCATATCAATCCTGATTCTAATGAATGAATTCTCAAGGCAGCTTTTGTAGCACTCACAGTATATAGCATTATCTAATAGTAGGAGGCTGTTGTTTAATGGCCTGTGTGTAACACCTTGTTCCAAATCCAAACAGACGACTTTGGTTACATATTGTTGTTTCTTTCAAGATGCTAACAAATTAATTCCCCTGCAGCTTTTGTAGCACTCACAGTATATAGCATTATTTAATATTAGGAGGCTATTGTTTAATGGCCTGTGTGTAACACCTTGTTCCTCATCCAAACAGACGACTTTGGTTACATATTGTTGTTTCTTTCAAGATGCTAACAAATTAATTGCCCTGAAGCTTTTGTAGCACTCACAATGTATAGCATTATTTAATAGTAGGAGGCTGTTGTTTAATTTCCTGTGTTTAACACCTTGTTCCAAATCCGTACAGACAACTTGGTTAATATGATTTTTCTAATACGTTCCTTGCAGAAGCATTATTGCTAGATGGTTTAGACTGAGAGAATTATTTCACATTGTGACTTTGTCTAAAAGTATTTCCATCTTACTATTCTGCTTGTGTCGTTAAAGGGGTTTAATTTCTTCATGTCAGAATAAGAAAGTTACAGTTCTAAAGTACTTCTAATGCTACAATACAAAAGTATTTCTAATGTTACAATTTTAAAGTATTTCCAATATTATAATTCTTTAGTTTTTCCGACCCTGCAATTCTAAAGTATTTCCAATATAAGAATGTCATAGTTTGTTAATCATGAAGTATTTCCAAACATACAATTCTAAACTATTTCCAAACCTTCAATTCTAAATCTTTTCCAATACCACAATTCCAAAGTATTTCCAATGTTACAATTCCCAAGTATTTCCACTGATACAATTCCCAAGTATTTCCACTGATACAATTCTACTTGCAGAAACCCAAGTGTTAGGTGGTGTAGGGCGCGGGGTTTATGTGTTAATGTCAGGATTAGATATAGAAAGAGGCGCTGGCGCCGCGGGTCCACTCGGGTGAGAGGTTCACACATTCTTTCACTCTTACCCTTAGTGGTCACTTGTTTAAACCCTGAGTAGTCTTACAATTTAGGCTTATGAATGTTGAACCCTTTTACAAATACAGAAAGTCTACGGCAGAAAACTTTGATCCATTACTTTATTATCTAATTTGAATAGGGCAAGATCCATTATTTTTTTTTTTATACAGCAAGATCCATTATTTAATTATCTATTGAATGCAACAAGATCTGATATTTAATTTACTTTTTTGAATACCGCAATATTAAAACCTTTCCTTTTTTCTCATTTCAATGATATCTTTTGGGAACTTAAGTTGTTGTTTGAAGTGGAACATGATTTTGCTAAATGGAGATTTTTATTTAAGCATTGATTGCATAGTTTCATATAATTTTAGATTTTAGGGTGGTATATATTTGTCAATCTTAATTGACTATGAGTTTAAAAATTCATCATATACTTAATTAATCAAACAACAAAATTTTTACTCTGTTAAAGACCAAGATTCAAATTCTCCTTTTCCTGCCAAGATCAAGGCTGTCAGAGGATTATTATTCAAATCTATTTCATTTCAATAATTGACAAAAACATTTTTCATGTTGACGGTAAAATAGCCTTTGAATGCCTGCTACAATAATTATTGCCTATGATGCTTGTAGTTCTCTGCTAGATATGTAAACACCTCTATCCTGACCATCCCTCTATGATATTGTACAGAGAGATATATCTATTCAATATCTTAAGTAGATTGTAGGGGGTCCTGCGTGGGAACATTGGTTTAAAGTGACAGACTTAGTACTTGGGGATCCCGGGTTCGAGCCCCAACAACACCTCTGGTTTCATTGGAGTGACCTTTGGCAGGTCACTTCAGAGCCCTAGCCTAGTACTGGTGGATCCAGGAAAGCCATTACATAACTGAAAAATTATTGATATGGCGTTAACCACCATACATACAAATAAGTAGAATATTATCATACTCTCACATGTAGTAGCCATGTACTATCAGACATTGAGGAAAAAATGTTTATCTATAACATAAATGTTTAGTCTGTGTCTAACTTGAGTCACTGTAATATTTATATCAATTCCCTTACTGTACAAGAGGAGCATATGTTACACAACAAAGTTAAACCAATGTGCTATCAAATGTGGGAAGCGAAAGTGTAACCTTTAAAATATTTGTACACACTGCATATTCTTAAAAAGAAGCATATATATACATGCAAAATCTAGATCATATTATTGTTTGCTTTAATAAATGGGAAGGAATACATATACCCCGGTAGAACTTCAGGATGGATTGACATGAACTGTATAATTTTTTTTTAACTAACATTGCTTATTTCCAACAGTAGTTAGTTAAGTTGCTTCTTGAAACCAATACTTTTTAAATGAAGAATAAGATAGATTCAAAATTAAAGGTATTAGTCAATACAATACAATACAATACGATACCTGTATACAGACGTTTATAATTATAAAATAAGAGGAAAAAGAGGATAAACGGTTATATAATAGGGACAATTATAAATTTAAGTTGAAAATACACACATAACCATAAATATAGGGTAATAATAGTTTTAATCATCAGACAGACACATGATTATGAATAAAGGGTAACAATACAATAAATGATCAGACACATAATTATTAAAGCCATACTTGCCCTCATTTACACTAAAATTGTGAAAGTTCTAGAATAATTGAAAATGAACTTAAAAAGTAATTTGAATTCCCTTTTATTGAGAAATTAAGACTGTAACATGTTCACATGATGCTTTTTAAAGAGTGAATATTATAAGGTGTGTTTACAATTAGCAATAAAACAAGGTCAGCCGAGAAACGTTGGGAACCAATAAGACCCAAGAAAGTCTCCAGTTTAAATGTTCACGTTGTTAATATTGGAGAAATGACAGTATTTTTATGTACTTTAAGAGATTCTTCTAACCAGGTGATCGCTCCTTGCTATTAATTCTAGCGCTCCTTGCTATTTTAGATGTTACTCGAATGTAATGAATGAAGTTAAATTGGTGGGCACCAAATTTGTGAAAAGAGCACTTCGTATTCTATCATAATTGATAACTCATATTACCAAGTTTTGCTGTGTTTCTGAGCGTTAGAATGCTTTAAATAAAGGTTAACAAAATGACAAAGACTTTTTCTAATGATATGTACAAACTTAAAAGGGCGGCATTTGAGCAGCAATTTGATAAAAGATTGAATAACTCATATTAGATGATTGTGAATATTAGCCTAAACTGTCTAAATGGCTCCCAATTACATCAATGCTTTATTGCTCGTTACCCTTATTGAGACTAAAATATGTTATATATGCCAGAGAAGAACATCCTGGGCAACAAAGGGAAGGGTGTCTATGTATTGATGAGCGGGCTCGATATAGAGAGATGTGTTTTGGCTTCAGGACCCCTTGGGTAAGTCTACCATCATCGCCAAACAATCGAAATCTTTCTTAAAAAAAACAACAACAAAAATAATTAATCATCTTAAATTGAAAGTGGGTACAAATCTATATAAAGTTGATGCATTTCTTCTTTCAATAAACTTCTGTCAAAGGAAGAGGAAAACTTTTTTTTTTAGTTTTGTTCGAATTTTATTAGCATTTTTATGAAAGATTATTCCTATTGTCACATTAGGTTCTTAAGTTGTTTTGAAGGAATATCATGCATTTCTTGGGAGAACATATCAAGGGGATGAATAAGGGCACTTCCAGCCATGGAATAAATGGATTTGACATATCATTTAGGGTTTTTTTCCCCTTAAATTGGGAAGAGGCCTTGGCCTGTTAATTTTGGGAAGTTTTACCGCTGAAATTGTTGAATTGGGAAACCAAAAAGCTGATGTGACTTTGAATTTTTGGGAAAACTGCATGATTTTAAGGAAGTGGAAAGGTACCCTTTATAGGTCCCTGTTACATAATGCGACAAAGCCCTGACATTTTGAGGAGGATAGTGATCCAGATATATCCACTTTGCAACCTTTCATTAATTCACATTCCTTGCAATTGCTGGTTGCCTTTCAAGGAAGCAGAACCGAGAGTGACTTATATTCGTTATAAGAGTTTGCTTCTCAAATAATGTAAAATTAATAAGTTTAAACTCAAAAGAAAGGTTTTTTGGTCTTCTGATTCAGTTGTGTCAAGTGGGTTTAGGTTTCGTAAGAGATATATTTTCCCCCATGCTCCTTTTTTTACCCATCATTCTATATTTAAATACCTCTCCTTATTGGGCTACTCATCCTTTTAAACCCTTACAGTGCTGGAACCGACTTCATGCTTATGCAAACAGGTTAGATCCAGGCTAGTCACCAAGTAAATTTGTGGCTGGTCTGTGATCTAACCTGTTTGCTACTCTGAACATCTTTTCTCAACAAAATTAAGCAGATATTTAAGGTTTTGGAAAGCAGATGACACAAAAATCTTTTTTTAGAGAATTATCCAGCATTTTAAGGGTTAAAGCTAGAACTCCTTCCCTATAACATAGTGGTACATTATATCTTACCTTCTCCTGAGTTTAAGTAAATTAAAAACTTCAACAACATGTTATTGAATGTAAATCCTCTGTAAGATTTTTGTCATTAGTTTCCCAATTAACTTAGGTAATGCCATTTGGTTTACCTAATTTGACGATCATTCATGGGGCAATTAAGTTTAGGGACTTCAACATTGTGAGTCAAGCATTGCAACATATCTCAAATAATATAGACCCTTACTAGGGGCCTCCGTGGCCTAGTGGTTAGAGTACAGAACTTGAAATCACATGGCCCCTCTCCGCGTGGGTTCGAATCCTGAGAGGGATATGGATTTTCATGAGAGGCAGTCTCCTGACTGACTTACAGAATGCCGATGGTTCTACCCGCCTTAACCTGCCCCTATGGGCAGTTGAGTATGGGGTCTTCCTCCATCATTAAGAGTCGGGCATCGCTACATAACTGACATAATGTTGATGTGATGAAAAACCCATATAAAAAAAAAAAAAAAAGAAATAGACACTTACTTATAGTAAGTGCTTTAGATTAGTGAAGGACTATGATAGTCTTGCACTAAATCCTCGATAATTTTAATATAAACAAATGTTTAATCATCATTCAACGTTGGTGTTTCTATGTTTATAAAGGAATCTGCTGAGGTTTTCTAGTATTTGGAAAAGGGTTGCTTAGTCCAATATAAGTATCTGAGTATTCTTTATACATGAACATTGTGCTAATTTTTATATATACCTGATTACCAACAATACCTCATTTTCATGCATCTGCTGCAGAAGTCTTTGGAAACCTCTTTGACAAGAGGAACAACTGCTTTCTATGAGCAAGCAATTTATATGTAAATCATAAAGGAAATGTTTTCTTTTTTTTTTTCATGCTTTTTTGTGGTCTGCTATTGCTTTCACATTTGGACCAGTCCTAAATAACCATATGATGTGACATTAACACTTTACCAAATGCCAAAGTTTCGACTGTCCCAAATTGAAAGAGTTTGCAGACGACATTTCAAAATTTGATGAATTTGGAAAATAATCTTCTGATAGGGCAGAAAACATTGTGGGAAAAGGACAAATTCTTCTTCTCCTTTTCTCATAATGTTTTCCAGACTCGTCTGTAACAAAGTGGTAAATTGTCGTTATTGTTAGGTTATGGGTGAAGGAAGTCAGTCAGTGTACCTTGCTTTTGCTTCTTTCTTACCAGTACCCTTGTAAACAGCTGACTTCTTTCACAATGAACTAGAATGTTGAGTTGTGAGTGATGAGAGTGTCCTTTGGCAAGACACTTCAGATCCCTGCCTAGTACTGGAAAAGTCATGAAGTAACTGAAATACTGTTGACATAGAAATACTTTTTACTTATAAACCCTATTTTAACAGAAGTTGAGGAAGATATATGAATTACAACACATTGAAACTATAATTTCAGGGTCTCAGACTTGACACCATGTGTTCCAAGCCAAATGAGCGAGCTATCAAGGCTCTGCTTGAAATATTGAAGCTTCTTTTGATAATCAATTTACCACCATAAGCTGTAATTTTACCTTATTGAATGTTTTGAAAACAAATAGATGTAAGAAAAGACCATTGACTCTGTTTCCATTATTAATTTCAGCATCATGCAGGCATGTTGCGATGTAGCATTCAAGTACGCTCATGAGCGAGAGTGTTTTGGGTCCAAAATAGGACATTTCCAGGTCAGTATCTCTCTAGCTTGTGCCAAGTCAATGACTTTTCTTCATAATCATTTTCTGCTTTCCTTTCCATTTGGATCAATCGTTTTCAACCAAAAGTTTCTAATTGGGGGATTGAGGCAAGTTTCTTGGGAACACTGTTGAATTTTTACAAAAGAGCAACTTTTATTCACCACAAATAAAAATGTTAGTCAATGATTGAAATAAGACAATAGAATTGAAAGATATCATAATGGGAAAGAAGGAATTATTGTTAAAAAGATGAAAAATCCTCTAAATTTCAAAGGCTATCTGCAGCAGAACACCAAAGTAGTCCTTTATTGGCAATTAAACCAAAGTATTTATTTAAGTTAATGTATGTATTTGTATATTGCCAGATGATCCAAGGTAAATTAGCCGACATGTACACGACGTTGGGGGCCAGTAGATCGTATGTATATAATGTGGCCAAGGCTCTCTCAGAGGGACATATCAATGCAAATGTAAGTCAGACTCTATATATAATTTGATTTGTTGATAGATTAACTCTTGCACTTGCCTTCTGTCTCGCAAACCAAGGGTTTAATGCAAGACTATATTAAGTCCTTCACAAATGTGAAGCACTTATCATAGTTTTGCATTGAACCCTTGCATACTCACTCTGTCACTTGTTTGGTTCATCGATGAAATGCTCTCTCAATTTTATCATTGTATGATTGTTTTTCAGGATTGTGATGAATTAATTTTTTGCAGTTTGAATTATTTTAAGGATTGTGCTTAATCATTTTATTGCAGTTTGAGTTATTTTAAGGATTGTGCTGAATCGTTTTGACCACAGTTTAATCTATATTCAGGATTGTGCTGGAGTTATCCTTTATACAGCTGAGGCGGCAACAAAGGTGGCGCTGGATGCCATCCAAATTCTTGGTAAGATCTGTAGCTTTACTATATGTCTAGTCTTCATTTGATTTCTTAATACAAACCAAAAAATGAAAAAAAAAAATAGTACTATACAATCTTTATAGAAGTAAATTGTTCTGTATATCGATGATTTTTTACCATATATATTTATTTTCCACCAAGAAACATAGCGTTATCTTATGACGTCACGTTTACTGGTTATATTTAGATAAATTACCCTGATGAAGGCGTAAGCAGAAAGGTTGAGTTATAATGATTTGACAAAAAACGTGCTGTTGTTGAATTTTTTCAAACAAATTTCTTAAAAGAAATTTCTTTTGCTTAATAATTGTTAAAGGCACATAAAAGGAGATAAGTACAAATAAATTACTGAAAAAATATATGGAGTTCTTTTATTATATTCATAAAAGTCATGAGGATTAATAGACCCTATTAAAAAGATTCCTTTAACATAAGTTATTTTTTTGCTTGAAATATAGTTGTCTCCAATTCAATCATGTTTATCAACAACCTGTTTGTTTACATATTCAAAATAAAGAATTTTGATTGGTCGGTTCAAATATTTGTATATTATCTGTCAAGGTCAGAGGTGAAAAATGAGGCAATCTGAATTATTAAACTTTCTAATCTAGGTTATTTCTGGTAGACTTTCACAGTTTTGCTTATGATTTTTTTTGGTGATAACTAACATAATCTGATCAAAAGTTTATCAAATAAAATAGTTTGTTATAGCATTAATCTCCTTTATGTGCCTTTAAAGAAAGCTTGATTAAGGTTTGTTTTGTTGGGATCGAGAAGTAAACCTTGCTTTGAATGACATTGTGTTCATGGTAAAGAAAGGTCATGATTCGATATTTATTTAGATACCAGACCCCAAACTGTCTAAAAATGACTTTCGCTTATAACTTATTTGAAACAACCAAGTACATTTATAAAAAGGAATAGAGACTTCTGCACCAATTGCTTCAAAGTACTGGTACGCTTGATTTGATTGGGGGGTAAAAAAATGCATTATACACTGTATCTGTTATTATCTTTATATGGGGTGCAAACTACATGACATTCATTTTGTATGAAGCTGCTTAATATACTGCATTTAGGTTATCTTTAAGCCAAACAATAATGACATTTGACCAGTTTGTTGCAGATGACTCTTAAAAACATTGTGGGAAAAGGAGAAATTGCTTTTAACAAGTAATTTCTCCTTTTCCCACAATGTTTTCTGCCCTATCAGAAGTTCATTTTTCAATTTCATCACATTTGCAATGTCGTCTGCAAACTCTTTCAATTTGGGACATTTGAAAATTTGGTGTTTGGTAAAGGTTAAAGCGTATTTGATACCGTATTGAATTTCTATTTATCTTAATTCAGGTGGAAACGGGTACATCAATGATTATCCAACGGGACGATTCCTGAGAGATTCAAAACTATACGAGATTGGTGCCGGAACAAGTGAAGTTAGACGATTGGTGATAGCTCGGGCGATCAACGCTTATTACAAATAACAGGTGCCCTACAACAATAGACTACCTTTGATGCTTTGTGTTTATTGAACATAATCCGAGGCATCGGATAAACACTTTGATGCTTTGTGTTAACCCTTTACCAAACGCCAAATTTTCCACTGTCCCAAATTGAAAGAGGTACAAACTAAATTTCAAACAGTGATAAAATTGAAACACTCTTCTATTAGGGCAGAAAACGTTGTGGAAAAAAGGATAAATTGCTCGTCACGAGCAGTTTCTCCTTTTCCCACAATGTTTTCCTGAGTCATCTGCAACAAACTGGTCAAATGTCATTATTGTTTGGTAACGGGTTAAGTTAAAGTAATCCAAGGCAACAAATAAACACTTTAGTATACTCAGTGACAAGTATTGATTACATGGTCAAGAGGGACAATCATGGTGTGATTTTTTGAACAAATATTTTGCTGTATATCTAGTAGTGTGAACTTTCTCCTTAATATGTATTCATGATAAAATTGCAGAACAAACAACAAACTATTGTGACAAAAGAAAAAAAGATATGATTTTGACAAAACAAAGAAAATGATATAATTGTGACAAAAGAAAAATTAGCCTTTTGTAACATTGGTTTCAAGGTTTCAATGAAAAGCTTAAAGAAATATTAATTTTCAATACTTTGGTATAACTTTTGACGTGCTGGTTTTTTTTCAATTTGGACAAGTCAACTAATAGTATAAGGTTCTGCATGGTCCATTGGTTAAGATCGCAGGTACCTGTGGTTAAGATGGAGGACTAGGAACTTAGTAGTCCTGGATTCCAGGCCCGCCATTACCTCCACTTACATGGGAGTGTCCATTCTCAAATCACTTCAGAACCATATCCTAGCACTGGTGAATCAAAGAAAGCCATTTATACTTTTTTTTTCAAAAGTTTTCTTTATTATATCACAACATAAATGTAATTTGATATACTGTAGGTCCTTAGTTTATCTGTTACTGCTTCCAGTTTGGACTAGTCACAAACTCCATTTTGGGGAATGGGTTGGTATTTACTGATGTTGTTAACATTAAAGATAAAAAAAAAACACTTTTGACTTATCTATGTCCTTTGCTTGATGAATGGTTTGTTTGTTGTTTAGTGCCACTTTTGGGCACTGTTTCAGTTATTTCTCAGTGTCCCATGGATCTAGACCTGTACTACATGTACCTATAATAGGCCAGAGACTGACAGAAACCCCCACAGAAAATCCCCATTGTTTAAAAGGCCTCCATGTTTACCAAGAGGTTAGAGTACCAAACTTGAAGGGGTCCTGAGTGGCCAAGTGGTGAATTTATAGAACTTCTGGCACATAGTCCAAGTTCAATCCTCACCAGCAGGATTTTTGTGTGTGGGTGCCCTTGGCCCAGACACTGCAGAGCCCTGCTTAGTACTGATGAATTCAAATTCTTTTGTTCTGGGGCCTCAATGGCCTAGTGATTAGAGAACATGACTTGAAATCACATGGTCCCTTTCCGTGTCGGATCAAATCCAATCAATGGCATTTGGAGTATCATGGAAAATAAGTTTCTTGGTTGACTTTAAGAATGCTGATGGATCTATCCGACTAGATCAGCCCTTATGTGCAGCCAAGTTTGAGGTCTTCCTCAATCACTATGAGCATTTGTTTTGTCTGCTTAGACCTTCATTGCCTCTGATGGGATGCTGTGTGAACATGGGACTTGACCGTTTTTGGTTTTAAAACACCATTGGATCAAGGAATTGTAAAGGCTAGACATGTTTTGGTGTTTAGTTTAGTCGACACAAAGTCTCTGACTTACTTGCTCCAGAAGGTTAAGTTGCCCTTCTGGACAGCTGCACTTTTTGCCCTTTCCTTCTACCATAAGAAAGGAAACCAAGTCAGAGAGAAATACTGCTGATATGAAGTCATATAACTTTTGCTGCCTTTCACGTTATTGAAATGCTTATTGTGGTCTTGCCATGAACCCTCGCAAAATCATGAAGGTTTGGTGTTATGCTGTGTGCAACGAAAGAGCTACTTTTTCATTCTATTGTTATTCGTAGTATATCTTCGTGATGAAATTGTAACAATCCTTAGTAATCTGTACGTATATCCTTCAGGGACATAGCTAAGCCATTTAGTAAGTGTACATACTGGTGGGTCCACAAGAAATGTTAAGTATCTATTTTCTATCTCATTCTGGTGCAATCCAATGCTGATTGGATCAAGGAAAAAGCCAAAAAAATATAGGGAAAATGGTTAAGTTTGTACGAGACCCTCAGTGTGGACCTTATATTTTCATTGTCCAAAGTTTTGGCCATGGATGAGCAAATATCTATCGGATCCAAGCTGCTATATAATTATACAGTCCATACATACGACCCAACAGAGGAAAGTAATCGAGCAACAGACGAACATAGCCAGAACAAGAATACACAAGTGTGTCATTTAAGAAGATTACACTAGCGTTAACAATGGGCAAAAAGAAAGAAAGCAAAACAAGATAAAAAAGCTGAAGCTGTATGTGTTTGTCAAGGAGGTACAGCAGCGTATTGGCCTTGCCAACTATACCTGTTTCTAGCGAAATGCCCTATAGAACTTAAATCTCGCATCCTTTCCATCATTTGTGAGATGTGTATATTTTTATCCTTATAATCCCCACTCAGCCAACCTGTGTCTTTATACATGTACATGTACAAACGCATGCTCTCTTTCGTCATCTTACATATTCACAACGTTTCATAAACGTAACATAACTCACAACTCCAAGAAGGCTCGTCCCTAATCGCTTATTTGAAATGCGTGAGCAAGACATTATCCAGGTGAGCAAGGCAACTGCGATAGAAGTTATCCACCTAATGTAAACGACAAAGACGCATTTTCCATCCGACCAGCGAAAAGCATTTTCAGCCACTGATCGGGTGTGCTTTCTATATATACAACCGCACGTTCTCTATTAATTAAGCAATGCGTTATACTCCCAAATATGCATACCTTTCTGCTAGTATTTCAACCACACGAGAAACCGTGAATATTTCTGCCGACATAAGAATTAATATTTTGAAGACAGTTTGGGATGGTTATTGGTCAACTCGTACCCCGGCCAGGGTTGACTAGAAACCTTTGGGATGACAACGATAAAGCCACAGGAATGGTGGGAGGGGTTTATTTGACAATGAAAACATCTATAGTGTCTACCCCAAGAAAGATACTGACGCCGACCATCATATAAGGAATACATGCCGATTTAACCCCTAAAAAAAGAATAAACAAAGGGGTCAGACAAGGTTGTGTGCTGTTCCCTTCTCATTTAAGTGATCCCGAGAACCACAAATATACACTTATTGAATCAGGAGGCATCCAATGGACATTTACTCAACATCTGCAGAACGTTGACTTCGCAGACGATATTCTCGTCGTATCCGATGCTTACCAGGATATCCAACTTCAGAGAAAACAAGATGACACAGAGCCTGAAAATCAACTAGGCAAGGATGCACCAAAGTTACTAAGAGAAGAGGACATTGAATATGTCATGGCTTTTTTCCTTTATATAGCAGGGGCCCATAAAAGGCACCTTCCCAATTGGAAATTTCTTTATAATCATGCAACTTTCCCAAAAATTTATAGTCATACCAGCTTTTTGGCTTCCCAATTCAGCAATTTCAGCGATATAATTTCTCAAATTCAACAGGCTTGGGCCTTTTCCCAAATCAAGAAAAAAAGCCCAATGTATCCCAATTCACCTACTTCAAGGTTACAAGTTATACAATAGGGCTACAAGAGACACCGAGAAATAAGGACATGCAAGTCCGAATCGGAAAAGGACAAAAAGTGTTCGCCATGATTAACCAATATGGGGCAGCAGACCCCCGCCTTCTTAACTTAAAATAATGCGGTTATATATATCGAAAACATAAATGCATGTTAAAAATCTGATTGGAAAACTATAGGTCATCATCAACACATGCCTTAACTAAAATACTTCAAATCGGATGTCTCACCCATACATATCACTCCTGAACCAGAAGCTGTTACATCGCACAAATCAAGCCGCCATCGCAAAAGCAACGAAGCAGAACAAATGAAAGGTTGTTGGGAACACAATCAGTAGAAACTTTCAATCCTAGCGCGGAATGCCTTCGATTTGAATCTGCAGGATACAAGGAAAGATGTTTGCGCCGTTCTAAAATGGAGGCGAACCTTTCATGCAGAACTTCAAACAGCAAGGGTTTGTCTGACGAGAAGCTTAAAGGCACACAAAAGGAGATGAGTACAAATACATTACTGAACAAATATATGGAGTTCTTTTATCATGTTCATAAAGTTCATGAAAATAAATTAACGAACGCATTGAGACCCTTTTAAATAGACTCCTTTAACCTAAGTTAGTTTGTGCTTGAAATATAGTTGTCTCCAATGCAATCATGTTAATCAACAACCTGTTGTTTACATAATCAAAATAACGAGTTCTGATTGGTTGGTAAAAAAATTTGTTTATCAACTGCCAAGGTCAGATGTGAAGAATCAGGCAATCTGAATTATCAAACTGGCTAATCTGGGTTAATTCTCGTTAGATTTCACATTAAAGTTGTGCCGATGGGGTTCTTTGGTGATAACTACTTGAATCTGACCAACAGTTTACCAAATAATATAGTTCGATATAGCAATATTCTCCTTTTATGAGCCTTAAAGAGGTGGAGCAAGACGGTGAACGATGATGTTCGCTGGCGGCGGCCTCATGGCCCATTAGGGTGAAGAAGAATGAATTGGGGGAACAAAAAGGTAAGTCAACTTAAGCATTGTCTTCACTACAACTACCATCAGGAACAATAATTCATAAGCTATATTATACATGTATTTTCAAGCTTGGTTTTCTTTTCTTTTCCTTTTCTTTTTTTTAAACTCCACCTCTTAATATTGTTTTAGATGCAAGGGTGAGTAAAAGACAAAGAATCAAGACATATGTTTAAGATTTCCATTTAATATGAATACTTGAAAAGTAAACAACAACTAAATTCATCAAGATAACAATGTTCATTTAATACTATACACGAAAAATTGAAAATTAGAGAAAGGAAAAGATTAATTCACCAAGATATCATGTGTCGAAATGAAATAAAGCATAGTGTTCGTTTCTCCTAGTGTTAGATTAATTAAAAAAAAAAAGTAGATTTTCTCTTCTCTTGGAATGTTTTGGTGCCTCCCAGGTTCTATCGCAAATTTATTGTTCGAACATCTAAATCTTGGCAATGACTTTTTAAATTTGTAAGAGAGTCCAAATGATAAATATTTTTCATGTTGTAATAGTGATTTGAAATGTTTGCAGGTATCACATCGGGATGCATTACCACAACTACCATTAGCAACAATATTTCAGAAGCTACAAACATGTGTACTACCTCATTCGAGTTTGAAAAACTAAACCTAGCATTTCTTATATTGATTTTGATGTAATGGTGCGAAAAAGATGAAATTTAAGGAATAAGATGTACTCTGGTATAGTCTCATTTTCTTTCCAGTAAATAAAAGATTAAGGATGATAAAAAGGGAACTAAAAGGATCTTTATTATATTATGTGTCCGGTTGTGGGAATCGAAACCAAGACACCCAGAAAGAAACCTATTGATAGATATTGGGCTGAAGTGAGAGCGACTTGGACCACTGCGCTATTTTGGGTCCTATAATACCCAGGTGTGAAATTAGTATTTATATTTTGAATATGTAGGTCTTAAAGGGAGGTAAAACGTCATTGTTTAGTTAAGACAATAGAAAATATGATGTAGTTACGTAATCAATGATGTTGAAACGCCCATAGACTTATAAAACTATATGAAGATTTAGAAATAATGATTTCTGCATAGGACCATGCGCATCAGAAATTTATTCTTGAAACTATAGACCTTATGTAATGATATGTTCGTGCTAAATAAAAGCATGCTAATAGCTTCATTGGATTATGAAAAAAATGCATGAGTCATTGACTCTTTCATCAAAGAAAGTCAAGCATGCTGGGGTCCTAGGACGAGGGTGGTCCTTCCAGAAGGATTGTTCTTGAACAAGGGTTGTCCATAAACCAGAGTTGTCCTAAAACAAGGATGGTCCTTAAACAAGAGTGGTCCTTGAACAAGGATGGTTTGGACAATGGCGGTCATTCGACGAAGGTGGTACTTTGACAGGGTGGTCTTTGAGTGGCCAATACAGGAGGGTGGTCATACAGGATGGATGGCCGTCATATTAAAGATGTCATATTTAAGGGGTGGTCATATATAAGTGATAGTAATCTATTAGGGGTGGTCATATATTTGAGGAGTCATATATTAGGGGTAGTCAGAAATGAGAGGATGTCATATATTAGGGGTGATCATATTCAAGGGGTGGTCATATATAAGTGATAGTGATCTATTAGGGGTGGTCATATATTTGAGGAGTCATATATTAGGGGTAGTCAGAAATGAGAGGATGTCATATATTAGGGGTGATCATTTTTAAGGGGTGGTCATACATTTGAGAGGTGGTATGTGAAGGAACGGGATTGGAATGGATAGGGGAGGGAATGGGAGGGAATGGCTAAGGAGAAGGCACAAATGGGGGTATGGGGACGAAGATAAATGGTCTAGGAAGGATGTTGAGTTAGGCAAAGACAACGAGTTTGGGAAACAAACATGGGCAAGGAAAAGGGGAATGTTGTGGAAAAACACGCAGAGTCAACTTCCTCCGCACACTTTCGAGCCAAATTGACGTTGCGGCTTTCTAACCTGTCCATGAGAGGTCGGACATCGTGTGAGAAATTAGAGTATATGAAGCCAAATTATTGTTGAAAGTGGTGTTAAAGCACAAACATGCTTTAGGATTGAAAAACTTCTGTTCCTGGCTTTAAAAGGACCAGTTACAAATTCACATATGGGGTTAAATTGTTCTTTCCAGCTCTACGAAATGTTCGTGTATTTGTCTTAGGGATTTTTTGTTTATTGAATCGATCTTGCGATCTTAGAGATGAAGGGTTCTTTGCTTAACCCATGTTCACCAGTCATCTTCTGCATAACAGAATAATGAATCATCTCCCCAAAAAAAAAAAAAAAAACGAATAACGATATTTCTTGCATTATAGATAAACAAGAATTTATGGGATACTTTAAGTCGAGCTTATGGAAAAATGTCATCTTCATTAAACATGTGTCAGATGTAAGGGTGAGTAAATAGGGAAACTAATTATGTGAACGGTCAGTTTTTTTTAATCAAGTATGTGCAATATTGAAAATGATAAAGAATCTTAAAAAAGAAAAAAGGGTTCCTACTGTGAGACTCGAACCATCGACCTTTAGGATGAATAAGATTTGGAGCATATTTCGGTGGTAATGACTTAACCCAATGTGCTATAATGGGTCTTGATACACTGTGGTGTGAAACTTGTACTTGAAATCAGAAATTGGACGTTTTAAAGGGAGATAAAAATGCGTTAACAAGTTAAAACAATGGAAATACAGATCTAGTGATGCACTGAATGATATTCATTCTTTACTAGTTACATAAGAATGTTAGCTGAGTATGAAACCATTGGTTTGACCAATGAATTTCTCCAAATGTATACCGGCACTTTATATGATGGAACTTATGCATTGTTAAATCGGTGTTGAACATAAAGAGGGTTAAACCTGGAAAGAATCCAAATCTTAAGTGTTTGTTCAAAAACGTACACAGTCCTTTTACCCGGTCCGAAAGTCAAGTCCTATAGCCCGTGAGAGAGAGAGGAAGGTTGAGAGTGAGTGAAAAAGGGGGGAGGGGAGACAGAGAGGGAGGGAGGGGAGAGAGAGAGGGAGGGAGGGGAGAGAGAGGGGAGGGAGAGAGAGGGAGAGGGGAGAGAGAGAGGGAGAGGGGAGAGAGATAGGGAGAGAGAGAGGAGAGAGAGGGAGAGGGAGAGGGGAGAGAGAGAGGGAGAGGGGAGAGAGAGGGGGGGGGAGAGAGAGGGGGAGAGAGAGAGAGAGGACATTAAGAGAAGGGGTATAGTAAGAGAGGGAGGGGGAGAGGTGAATAGAGAGGGGCAGATAGGAGAGTGTTGGGGAAACCGAGAGGTGGGAAGAGAGACGGGATGGGAGAAATCTGGTCGGTACCTGTCGATTTTCTTCCCGTCCGACCCCGTCTTACCGTTACAAACATACATATGTGCGCTGACGTCTTGTCGTCCCCAACCAACCAGCACACATGCATGCATGAGAGGCATCATCGTGTTACAGTCCCGTAACTTATGATCCCCCATGCATTTGGTTCGATACCCAACTGCTTAGCGAATACACTACTTCTAAAATACATCGGCATGACTTTCTTACAGCTTTCCATACAATAACATCTATTTCTGGAACCGCGTGTTGCTCGTCACTTGTGCGTTGTCTGTCACTTTGGTGTTGTTTGTCACTTGGATGTTGTTCGCCAAATGATCGTGACCAGTTCAACGGATTTGATGTGACCACAATTAAGTATGTGGCGACAAGGTCGACCAGCTACCCTATTAGCTCAATTGGTAGTGTAGAGGAAGATGTGAGTTCGAGCCCCACGAATTCACATATTGAGTTAAATTATTCTTTCCAGTTCTATAAAATACACAGTTAAAAGATTTCCGTCCCAGATGACCGCCTTATTCCAGGAGGATGATTTTCTTTCAGTTGGTATTATTTGTTTTGGGGGAAGTTCCTCATTTGACGTGTACAACATCCAATCTGTGTGAGTGGTCCTAGAACTAGGATGGTCCTTGAACAAGGGTGGTCCTTGGACAATGGTGGTCCTTTGACAATGGTGGTCCTTTGACAAAGGTGGTACTTTGATAGGGTTGTCTTTGAGCGGCCATACAGGAGGGTGGCCATACGGGAGGGATGGCCTAACTATAAAAGATGTTGTCACATTTGACGAGTGGTGATATTTGAGTCAACTTTCTCCGCACACTAGACAAATTGACGTTGCGGCTTGCTAACTTGTCCATGAGACATCGACATCGAGTGAGAAATTAGAGTATATGAAGCCAGATCATTGTTGAAAGTGGTGTTTAAGCACAGACATACTTTATGCCTGAAAAAATATGTTGCTCTATTTAAAAAGGTCCAGTAACAAATTCAAATATGGGGTTTAATTATTCTTTCGAGCTCTACGAAATGTTGGTGTATTTGTTTTGGGGATTTTTTTTTAATCGATCTTGCGATCTTAGAGATGAAGGGTTCTTTGCTTAACCCATGTTCATCAGACATCTTCTGCATAACAGAATAATGAATCCCCCCCCCCCCAAAAAAAAAAAAACCCGAATAACGATATTTCTTGCATTATAGATAAACAAGAATTTATGGGATACATTAAGTCGAGCTTATGGAAAAATGTCATCTTCATTAAACATGTATCAGATGTAAGGGTGAGTAATTAGGGAACTAATTATGTGAACAGTCAGTTTTTTTTTAATCAGGTATGATCAATATTGAAAATGATAAAGAATCTTAAAAAAGAAAAAAGGGTTCCTACTGTGAGACTCGAACCATCGACCTTTAGGATGAATTAGATTTGGAGCATATTTCGGTGGTAATGACTTAACCCAATGTGCTATTATGAGTCCTGATACACTGTGGTGTGAAACTTGTACTTGAAATCAGAAATTGGACGTTTTAAAGGGAGATAAAAATGCGTTAACAAGTTAAAACAATGGAAATACAGATCTAGTGATGCACTGAATGATATTCATTCTTTACTAGTTACATAAGAATGTTAGCTGAGTATGAAACCATTGGTTTGACCAATGAATTTCTCCAAATGTATACCGGCGCTTTATATGATGGAACTTATGCATTGTTAAATCGGTGTTGAACATAAAGAGGGTAAAACCTGGATAGAATCCAAATCTTAAGTGTTTGTTCAAAAACTTACACAGTCCTTTTACCCGGTCCGAAAGCCAAGTCCTATAGCCCGTGAGAGAGAGGGATGTTGAGAGTGAGTGAAAAAGGGAGAAAGAGGCGAGAGAGGGAGGGGAGAGGGGAGAGAGAGGGAGGGGAGAGATAGGGAGGGGAGAGAGAGGGAGGGAGAGAGAGAGAGGGAGAGAGGGAGAGAGAGGAGAGAGAGGGAGAGAGGATAGAAAGTGAAGGGGAGGGAGAGAGAGAGAGGGGGGGGAGAGAGGATAGAGAGAGAGAGAGAGGACAGTAAGAGAAGGAGGACAGTAAGAGAGGTGAATAGAGAGGGGCAGATAGGAGAGTGTTGGGGAAATCGAGAGGTGGGAAGAGAGACGGGATGGGAGAAATCTGGTCGGTACCTGTAGATTTTTTTCCCGTCCAACCCCGTCTTACCGTTACAAACATACATATGTGCGCTGACGTCTTGTCGTCCCCAACCAACCAGCACACATGCATGCATGAGAGGCATCATCGTGTTACGGTCCCGTAGCTTATGATCCCCCATGCATTTGGTTCGATACCCAACTGCTTAGCGAATATACTACTTCTAAAATACATCGGCATGCCTTTCTGACAGCTTTCCATACAATAACATCTATTTCTGGAAGCCCGTGTTGCTTGTCACTTGTGCGTTGTATGTCACTTCGGTGTTGTTTGTCACTTGGATGTTGTTCGCCAAATGATCGTGACCAGTTCAACGGATTTGATGTGACCACAATTAAGTATGTGGCGACAAGGTCGACCAGCTACCCTATTAGCTCAATTGGTAGTGTAGAGGAAGATGTGAGGTCGAGCCCCACGAATTCACATATTGAGTTAAATTATTCTTTCCAGTTCTATAAAAAACACAGTTATAGGATTTCCGTCCCAGATGACCGCCTTATTCCAGGAGGATGATTTTCTTTCAGTTGGTATTATTTGTTTTGGGGGAAGTTCCTCATTTGACGTGTACAACATCCAATCTGTGTGAGTGGTCCTAGAACTAGGATGGTCCTTGAACAAGGGTGGTCCTTGGACAATGGTGGTCCTTTGACAATGGTGGTCCTTTGACAATGGTGGTCCTTTGACAAAGGTGGTACTTTGACAATGGTGGTCCTTTGACAAAGGTGGTACTTTGATAGGGTTGTCTTTGAGTGGCCATACAGGAGGGTGGCCATACGGGAGGGATGGCCTAACTATAAAAGATGTTGTCACATTTGAGGAGTGGTGATATTTGAGTCAATTTTCTCCGCACACTAGACAAATGAACGTTGCGGCTTGCTAACTTGTCCATGAGACATCGACATCGAGTGAGAAATTAGAGTATATGAAGCCAGATTATTGTTGAAAGTGGTGTTAAAACACTAACATGCTTTATGCCTGAAAGATTATGTTGCTGTTTTTAAAAAGGTCCAGTAACAAATTCAAATATGGGGTTTAATTATTCTTTCGAGCTCTACGAAATGTTGGTGTATTTGTTTTGGGGAGTTTTTTTTTTTAATCGATCTTGCGATCTTAGAGATGAAGGGTTCTTTGCTTAACCCATGTTCATCAGTCATCTTCTGCATAACAGAATAATGGATCCCCCCCATCCCCGAATAACGGTATTTCTTGCATTATAGATAAACAAGAATTTATGGGATACTTTAAGTCGAGCTTATGGAAAAATGTCATCTTCATTAAACATGTGTCAGATGTAAGGTTGAGTAAATAGGGAAACTAATTATGTGAACAGTCAGTTTTTTTTAATCAGGTATGATCAATATTGAAAATGATAAAGAATCTTAAAAAAGAAAAAAGGGTTCCTACTGTGAGACTCGAACCATCGACCTTTAGGATGAATTATATTTGGAACATATTTCGGTGGTAACGACTTAACCCAATGTGCTATTATGGGTCCTGGTAAACAGAGGTGTGAAACTTGTACTTGAAATCAGAAATTGGACGTTTTAAAGGGAGATAAAAATGCGTTAACAAGTTAAAACAATGGAAATACAGATCTAGTGATGCACTGAATGATATTCATTCTTTACTAGTTACATAAGAATGTTAGATGAGTATGAAACCATTGGTTTGACCAATGAATTTCTCCAAATGTATACCGGCACTTTATATGACGGACCTTATGCATTGTTAAATCGGTGTTGATCATAAAGAGGGTAAAACCTGGATAGAATCCAAATCTTAAGTGTTTGTTCAAAAACTAACACAGTCCTTTTACCCGGTCCGAAAGCCAAGTCCAATAGCCCGTGAGAGAGAGGGATGTTGAGAGTGAGTGAAAAAGGGAGAAAGAGGCAAGAGAGGGAGGGAGGGGAGAGGGAGGGGAGAGAGAGAGGGAGAGGGGAGAGAGAGGGGAGAGAGAGAGGGGAGAGAAAGGGGTGAAGGGGAGAGAGGGGAGAGAAAGGGGTGAAAGGGAGGGAGGGAGAGAGAGAGGGAGGAAAGTAAGAGAAGTAGGACAGTTAGAGAGGAAGGGGGAGATGTGAATAGAGAGGGGCAAATAGGAAATTGTTAGGGAAACCGAGAGGTGGGAAGAGAGACGGGGTGGGAGAAATCTGCTCGGTACCTGTCGATTTTCTTCCCGTCCGACTCCGTCCTACTGTTACAAACATACATATGTGCGCTGACGTCTTGTCGTCCCCAACCAACCAGCACACATGCATGCATGAGAGGCATCATCGTGTTACAGTTCCCTAGCTTATGATCCCCCATGCATTTGGTTCGATACCCAACTGCTTAGCGAATACACTACTTCTAAAATACATCGGCATGACTTTCTTACAGCTTTCCATACAATAACATCTGTTTCTGGAAGCGCGTGTTGCTTGTCACTTGTGCGTTGTTTGTCACTTTGGTGTTGTTTGTCACTTGGATGTTGTTCGCCAAATGATCGTGACCAGTTCAACGGATTTGATGTGACCACAATTAAGTATGTGGCGACAAGGTCGACCAGCTACCCTATTAGCTCAATTAGTAGTGTAGAGGAAGGTGTGAGTTCGAGCCCCACGAATTCACATATTGAGTTAAATTATTCTTTCCAGTTCTATAAAATACACAGTTAAAAGATTTCCGTCCCAGATGACCGCCTTATTCCAGGAGGATGATTTTCTTTCAGTTGGTAATATTTGTTTTGGGGGAAGTTCCTCATTTGACGTGTTCAACATCCAATCTGTGTGAGTGGTCCTAGAACTAGGATGGTCCTTGAACAAGGGTGGTCCTTGGACAATGGTGGTCCCATGAAAATTTTGGTCCTTTGACAAAGGTGGTAGTTTGATAGGGTTGTCTTTGAGCGGCCATACAGGAGGGTGGCTATACGGGAGGGATGGCCTAACTATAAAAGATGTTGTCACATTTGAGGAGTGGTGATATTTGAGTCAACTTTCTCCGCGCACTAGACAAATTGACGTTGCGGCTTGCTAACTTGTCCATGAGACATCGACATCGAGTGAGAAATTAGAGAATATGAAGCTAGATTATTGTTGAAAGTGGTGTTAAAGCACAGACATGCTTTAGGTCTGAAAAAATATGTTCCTGTTTTTTAAAAGGTCCAGTAACGAATTCAAATATGGGGTTTAATTATTCTTTCGAGCTCTACGAAATGTTGGTGTATTTGTTTTGGGGATTTTTTTTTTAATCGATCTTGCGATCTTAGAGATGAAGGGTTCTTTGCTTAACCCACGTTCATCAGTCATCTTCTGCATAACAGAATAATGAATCCCAAAAAAAAAAATCCGAATAACGATATTTCTTGCATTATAGATAAACAAGAATTCATGGGATACTTTAAGTCGAGCTTATGGAAAAATGTCATCTTCATTAAACATGTGTCAGATGTAAGGGTGAGTAAATAGGGAAACTAATTATGTGAACAGTCAGTTTTTTTTAATCAGGTATGATCAATATTGAAAATGATAAAGAATCTTAAAAAAGAAAAAAGGGTTCCTACTGTGAGACTCGAACCATCGACCTTTAGGATGAATTATATTTGGAACATATTTCGGTGGTAACGACTTAACCCAATGTGCTATTATGGGTCCTGGTACACTGAGGTGTGAAACTTGTACTTGAAATCAGAAATTGGACGTTTTAAAGGGAGATAAAAATGCGTTAACAAGTTAAAACAATGGAAATACAGATCTATTGATGCACTGAATGATATTCATTCTTTACTAGTTACATAAGAATGTTAGATGAGTATGAAACCATTGGTTTGACCAATGAATTTCTCCAAATGTATACCGGCACTTTATATGATGGAACTTATGCATTGTTAAATCGGTGTTGAACATAAAGAGGGTAAAACCTGGATAGAATCCAAATCTTAAGTGTTTGTTCAAAAACTAACACAGTCCTTTTACCCGGTCCGAAAGCCAAGTCCAATAGCCCGTGAGAGAGAGGAAGGTTGAGAGTAAGTGAAAAAGGGAGAGAGAGTGGAGAGGGGAGAGAGAGTGGAGAGGGGAGAGAGAGGGGAGAGGGGAGAGAGAGGGAGGGGAGAGAGAGGGAGGGGAGAGTGAGAGGGGAGAGAGAGGGGAGAGAAAGGGGTGAAGGGGAGGGAGAGAGAGAGGGGGGAGAGAGGAGGGAGAGAGAGAGAGGGAGGACAGTAAGAGAAGGAGGACAGTAAGAGAGGTGAATAGAGAGGGGCATATAGGAGAGTGTTGGGGAAATCGAGAGGTGGGAAGAGAGACGGGGTGGGAGAAATCTGCTCGGTACCTGTAGATTTTCTTCCCGTCCAACCCCGTCTTACCGTTACAAACATACATATGTGCGCTGACGTCTTGTCGTCCCCAACCAACCAGCACACATGCATGCATGAGAGGCATCATCGTGTTACAGTCGCGTAGCTTATGATCCCCCATGCATTTGGTTCGATACCCAACTGCTTAGCGAATATACTACTTCTAAAATACATCGGCATGTCTTTCTTACAGCTTTCCATACAATAACATCTGTTTCTGGAAGCGCGTGTTGCTCGTCACTTGTGCGTTGTTTGTCACTTTGGTGTTGTTTGTCACTTTGATGTTGTTCGCCAAATGATCGTGACCAGTTCAACGGATTTGATGTGACCACAATTAAGTATGTGGCGACAAGGTTGACCAGCTACCCTATTAGCTCAATTGGTAGTGTAGAGGAAGGTGTGAGTTCGAGCCCCACGAATTCACATATTGAGTTAAATTATTCTTTCCAGTTCTATAAAATACACAGTTATAAAAAATACCGTCCCAGATGACCGCCTTATTCCAGGAGGATGATTTTCTTTCAGTTGGTAATATTTGTTTTGGGGAAAGTTCCTCATTTGACGTGTTCAACATCTAATCTGTGTGAGTGGTCCTAGAACTAGGATGGTCCTTGAACAAGGGTGGTCCTTGGACAATGGTGGTCTTTTGACAATGGTGGTCCTTTGACAAAGGTGGTACTTTGAAAGGGTTGTCTTTGAGTGGCCATACAGGAGGGTGGCCATACGGGAGGGATGGCCTTACTATAAAAGATGTTGTCACATTTGAGGAGTGGTGATATTTGAGTCAACTTTCTCCGCACACTAGACAAATGAACGTTGCGGCTTGCTAACTTGTCCATGAGACATCGACATCGAGTGAGAAATTAGAGTATATGAAGCCAGATTATTGTTGAAAGTGGTGTTAAAGCACAAACATGCTTTAGGTCTGAAAAAATATGTTCCTGTTTTTTAAAAGGTCCAGTAACGAATTCAAATATGGGGTTTAATTATTCTTTCGAGCTCTACGAAATGTTGGTGTATTTGTTTTGGGGATTTTTTTTTAATCGATCTTGCGATCTTAGAGATGAAGGGTTCTTTGCTTAACCCATGTTCATCAGTCATCTTCTGCATAACAGAATAATGGACCCCCATTCCCCGAATAACGGTATTTCTTGCATTATAGATAAACAAGAATTTATGGGATACTTTAAGTCGAGCTTATGGAAAAATGTCATCTTCATTAAACATGTGTAAGGTGAGTAAATAGGGAAACTAATTATGTGAACAGTCAGTTTTTTTAATCAAGTATGTGCAATATTGAAAATGATAAAGAATCTTAAAAAAGAAAAAAAGGGTTCCTACTGTGAGACTCGAACCATTGACCTTTAGCATGATTAAGATTTGGAGAATATTTCGGTGGTAACGACTTAACCCAATGTGCTATTATGGGTCCTGGTAAACTGAGGTGTGAAACTTGTACTTGAAATCAGAAATTGGACGTTTTAAAAGGAGATAAAAATGCGTTAACAAGTTAAAACAATGGAAATACAGATCTAGTGATGCACTGAATGATATTCATTCTTTACTAGTTACTTAAGAATCTTAGCTGAGTATAAAACCATTGGTTTGACCAATGAATTTCTCCAAATGTATACCGGCGCTTTATATGATGGAACTTATGCATTGTTAAATCGGTGTTGAACATAAAGAGGGTAAAACCAGGATAGAATCCAAATCTTAAGTGTTTGTTCAAAAACTAACACAGTCCTTTTACCCGGTCCGAAAGCCAAGTCCTATAGCCCATGAGAGAGAGGGATGTTGAGAGTGAGTGAAAAAGGGAGAAAAGGGAGAGAGAGGGGAGAGGGGAGAGAGAGGGGAGAGAGAGAGTGGGGGTGGAGAGAGGGATGGGAGAGAGAGAAAGGGGAGAGAGAGAAAGGTGAGGGGAGGGGGAGGGAGGAGGGAGAGAGATAGAGGGAGGACAGTAAGAGAGGAAGAACAGTTAGAGAGGGAGGGGAGAGGTGAATAGAGAGGGGCAGATAGGAGAGTGGGTGGGGGGGACCCGATAGGTGGGAAGAGAGACGGGTGCCGATAGGTGGGAAGAGAGACGGGGTGGGAGAAATCTGGTAGGCACCTGTCGATTTTCTTCCCGTCCGACCCCGTCCTACCGTAACAAACATACGTCTGTGCTATGACGTCTTGTCGTCCCCAACCAACCAGCACACATGCATGCATGAGAGGCATCATCGTGAACATACAGTCCCGTAGCCTATGATCCCCCATGCATTTAATTACATGCAGTTTTTGTTGTTCATTAAAGAAATAATGTTTAAAATCATGAGATTAAGGACATTTCTTTAGAAATCATTGTCAGTATCAAAATTAAAGACTGGGGTGAAACATCCTAATAATTTAAAATTGGGTGAGAAACAGCTTGGGAGAGAACATCATGGTGGGAAAATGGATTGGGGAGAAACGACTGGCATTCGGTTGTAAGTTCAAGCCCCACGTCCGGCTGCATGTTCCCTCTTGCGTCTTCTGTAACGAACGTGGCATTGGTAGGAACGCATGGGTGCGACGAAAACGTTTATTGGGAGATAAATATAGTGTGTGGTGGCAAGAGCAGTCACTGGTCAGTTCATTTGGTAGAGAACAATCCTATTGTTGAGGTGATGTGGGTGGAAGTCCCACACTGAGTGCACTTTTTGTCCGACGTTAACTTTATCAAGGCTGTTTTTGAAAGTGGTTTTGCCGTTGGCAGCCGTAGTCCTGAACTCATTAGGGAGGTTAACCCATTACCAAACAATAAAGACATTTGACCAGTTTGTTGCAGACGATTCTGGAAAACATTGTGGGAAGAGAAGAAATTGCTGTTAACGAACAATTTCTCCTTTTCTCACAATGTTTTATGCTCAGAAGAAGTTTTTTTCTCAATTTCATCACATTGTGAAATGTCGTCTTCCAACTCTTTCAATTTGGGACAGTCGAAAATTGGGCGTTTGGTAAAGGATAAAAACAAATCTTAAAAGTATCCTCCTAGATCAACATGCAACAACTAAAAGGTCCAGTTCGAGATGTCCATTTTCCTTTAGGATGATGGTTGGCTCAATTGGTAGTATAGAGGTGGTTGTGACTTCAAGCCCCACGTCCCGATGAACCTTTCCTCCCGTTTCTATCGTTGTATAATGTCGCATTGGTAGGAACGCATGGGTGTGACGTAGAGGTTTATCGGGAGAGAAATACAGTGTGTGGTGGCAAGAGCAGCCACTGGTAAGTTTAATTGGTAGAGCACCATCCTATTGTTGAGGTGATGTGGGTTGAAGTCCAACACTGAGTGAACTTTTCGCCCGGCGTTAACTTTATCAAGGCTGTTTTTGAAAGTTGTTTTGTCGTTGGCAGCAGTAGGAACTCATGAAGGCGGATTAAACCATGACCAAACAATAACAACATTTGACCAGTTTGTTGCAGACGAATCTGGAAAACATTGTGGGAAAAGGGGAAATTGCTCTTATCAGTTGAAAATTCGGCGTTTGGTAAAGGGTAAAGATGATAGATGGCGTTATGTTCGGAGCAAGACAAGCCACCCAGTAAGCTCAATGAGTAGAAAAGTACCATCGAAGTGTTGAGATGGCGTTATGTTCGGAGCAAGACAAGCCACCCAGTAAGCTCAATGAGTAGAAAAGTACCATCGAAGTGTTGAGGTGGTTGGGGTTTTAGTCCACATTGAGTGCACATTTCTTCTGGTGTCTTCTTTGATGATGGCTGTGGCATAAACCTATGAACCCTTTCCCAAACAATAACGACATTTGACCAGTTTATTGAAGACGACTTTAGAAAACATTGTTGGAAAAGGAGAAATTGCTCGTAACGAACAGTTTTTCCTTTCCCCACAATATTTTCTGCCCTATAAGAAGATGATTTTTCAATTTCATCACATTTTGAAATGTCGTCTGCAAACTCTTTCAATTCGGGACAGTTGAAAATTCGGCGTTTGGTAAAGGGTAAAGGAGACGTTATGGCGTTATGTTCGAAGCAAGACAAGCCACCCAGTAGGCTCAATGGGTAGAAGAGTACCGTCCAAGTGTTGAGCTTTAAGCCCACACTTGGTACGCTTTTCCTCTGATGTCTTCTTTAATGATGGCTGCGACAGGAACCTATTGAGGTTGTTTAGAGTTTAAGGGGTATGAGTGTGGGGTCAAGATAATTCACCAAATAAGCTCAATTGGTAGAGCACCGTCATTCGGCTGAGGTGGTTGTGAGTTCAAGCCCTGCACTGAGTGCGCTTTTCTTCCCATGTCCACTTTAATGATGGCAGCGACAGGAACGCCTAACGGAGGCTTGGCGGATATGGAGGAGTGTAGTGTGTGGTAGTAAGACCAGCCATCGGTAATCTGGTATGTTCAATCATTAGAGTGTCGTCCTAGTGTTCAGGGGGTTGGTGGTTCTAGCAAGAACTGGGTGTTCTTTTCCTTTCTTGATTTCTTAGCACTATATGAGATGATTGTTGTATTCATATTTTCACGACGAAATACCCTGACAGTGTTTAGAATTTTACTATGCAATCTTTTGTTTAACATGAAACAACTGGGTTTAGTTAAAGACCGTATAAATCAATTTTGGTCTTTAAAGAAATGGAAAATCGTACGTTTTTAATTTAGAATAATGTTCTAGTCATTATCCTTCGATTCTTTTGGTTCGGCAAAGTCACAACTGTCCTCAAAACTGTATTTTCTTTTTGTGGCGTATAACAAAAACCATTGAAAATACTATAAAATAGGCATTCTATCGTTATAAGAAGGGATGTAAATAAATTTTAGTAATCCGGTATGATTCGGTAAAGTTAGATAATTTGGTAACTCTCGGTAATGCGTTGTTACATCAGAGTACCTCCGGATTTGAAGAGCTGCTGCAGACGAAATAAAAAAAAAACATTTTGCGGAGAAGGCGATTACTGAATAATAGAAACAAGATCAGCAGTTCACATCAAGTAAATAGATAATATTGTTCATCAAACATTTAATAAACTCTATCGGTAGATATTGACATTGTGAAAGATGTATGAAACTTTCAGCTCTCTTCATAGAAATATAGAAAATCAAACAGCCTCTTGCATTTCTTGAGAGTCTCGGAAACCTTTACACATGTCAAAAGAAAGAAAAAAAGAAGGAAAAAGGAGACACAATCAACTTGTACACCAACAGTATACCTTTTTTTCATTATTGGTGTATGTGTAACTGTCAGTTGTACACATTTCTGTTTTACTGTTGATCATGTATTTAAATATGTTTTGAAATAATTTTAGTGAAAGACCTGTTATGAGATATATGCATAATTTTCTGTGGTCACGAGAATGACGAATCATAGATTCTACCCAATTTTGTGGAACTGTCAAAATGACAAAACTTATGTTTAGTTTATCTTTTCCTGAGATACCGAGTTCAGAGCTCTATAGATCTTCAAAGTAATCAGAAAACTGCAACCCATTATTCAATAATTCTTTTTTTCAGGACACCATCACATTTTTCATAGACATTACCATTTTATAGAAAGAGAAATATGCAAGCAGAGGATCAAGTTGTTGAGGAGGTTGCACAGGAAGTAGAAGAGGATGTAAGTTTCTCCATTGCAATGATAGGGTTGTGATTTTAAGACAGGTCTTCAGTTTGATTCCTATGAGCAGCCAATTATTTCATTGTCAAGTGTCCACAGACAAGGCACTTGTTCTTGTTTAGTATTGATAGACTACTAAAGATCCATGAGCAAATAAAATGTTAATGTTATAAAGCTGAAAAAAAAATGAAAATGGCATTAGGCCCAGTAAAACAAGATCTGCAGGCAAGTAAGGCCATTGCCCCTAAGATGAACAATTTTAAAAAGCTCAATGCAAGCACTAAATGCAATTTTTGTTTCAAAAAGAGAATTTTCTAATTACAAGCATTTCTTTTTTCATAATGATTTCTGCCTTAAGATTACTATGTTGTTGTTTTTCTAATTCTGATGACTTGAATTTGGTTCAGTTGCAATTCTGTAGCCATTATAAATCATTTTTCAAACATTCTTTGTTCAAAATCATTCAATGCATCATCTTGTTTAAACTTGTTCAATTTCAAAACATTTTTTTTTTCACCTATTGTAATGTTCATGGAGTGTTTAATATGCAAAGTAGATGTACTATATATTATTGAATTTATATTTTCATAAGTGCTCTTCTTTTGTATTCCTAATAAGCTTTACATGACAATTTCAGGAGTCCTTCTTCCAGGACATTGATAGCCTGCAGAACCATGGCATTGTAAGTACTCAACATCAAAGAAGGGGAAAGTTCTCCTATACTTACTTGAGGGCATTGACAAGAAAAGGAAATTCTATAAAGTTGTGTAGAAATTGACATGCTGCATTGGAATATACAGCATCATAGTATTTAGAGTGAAAGACTTGACACAGTATGGCACAGGTTCAATTTCCAAAACTGGCCCACTGGTTCCCTCTTAAAGGTCATATGTACAGGTTGGGTTTATTTCATAAAATTAAAATATGAAGTAAAAGAATCACATTGAAATTATTTGCAACATTTTAGCATAACGCATTACGTCATAAATCACCGTCATAGCGCACCGATGAATAAAAGTTGGTATGACTTACTTCCCTTTGCTGTGACGTCACTCGTGATCCACTGAATGTGCCATGTAAAGGGCGTGAAGAGCGATCGCTGGTTAGAATTGGTGTTTTTCTTCAAATAAACGATCCTAAAGTCATTGTTTGGATTGTCAGCGCATTTTCTTTATTGAATATGATTCATTTTATAAGAATATCAATTTGAAAAAAGATAAATTAATAACTTAACCTGTGAATTTGCATGGATTTGTTATTGCGTAAACCTGTTCATATGAAAGGAACGACTTGAACTTTGGACGATTTTCCTTGAAATAAATGATTCTTAAGTCATTGTTTGGATTGACAGTGAATTTTCTATACTGGATATTTTTCATATTATAAGAATAGCCATTTGAAAAAAATGAATTAGTGACTTAACGCGTGAATTTACAAGGATATGTCGATGCGTTCATATGAAAGGAAGGGCTTGAAAGAGGGGACGATTTTCCTCGAAATAGCAATCCGTAAGTCAATGTTTGGATTGACAGTGCATTTTCTTTATTGAATATGTTTCATATTATAAGAATATTCTTCTGAAAAAAAGAGTAAGTGACATAACGCGTAAATTTGCAAGGATTTGTAAATGTTTTCATATGTAAGAATCGGCTTGAAATTTTGACGATATTTGTGAAAACAGCTATTTTTATTAATATTTGTTGAAAAAAAACACGAGTACTTTTTCGTCAATGATCGTGTATTAGCATTATGGTTTTAATTGAGTAGTAAACAAAGACATAGATCTGAATAAACGAATTGTCTTAAAACAGTACATCGTATAACTATTGACTGTCAAATTCACCCTCCATTGTCTTATCAATACATGAAATGAAACGGGAGAAGATCATAAATTGCGAACAAACAAACCGTATTATAACCCAACTTACTTGTGATACGAAGGTTATCCTTTAATTCACATTTTCTTCACACATCAACTTACTTGTGATACGAAGGTTATCCTTTAACTCACATTTTCACCACACATCCAAATTTCAAAACTAAACACTGGCACATTCAAGAGTATTTGTGAAAATCATCCGGCAACTTTCCAGTAACTCCATCCCCAGTAAGAGGTCTATGATTTCGAAATTGATTCCGATGTCGTCTTTCTAGATCAACTGTTTTGACTTAAGAATTGTTCTTCATATTCACTTTACATTTATGTTCGTTTTCTCTCGTGTAAGTAGTCTTGACATATTAAGCATTTAATTTTCGGAAAGGTTTGATAATTAACAGCTAAAACAAAAAAGTCGTCATAGTTTATTTTACTAACATCCTTAAATAAACATATTTGAATTTATTTTTTATGATTTTGTAATTTAAATATCAATTTGACAAAACTTGATTGTGATGTTAAAACGTTTTTTTGTTGAAAACATAGAGTTAATACCGTTTTGGTGAATACTGATTATCATATACTTATTGAAGTGTCAAACTATTCTAATAGAAAAGACAACATGTTCACTTCTTTGAATATCATAACGACAAAGTATCCGACGTAAGTCACATTGAGAGATAAATATGTAGTGTCACCTTATCAATCCAAACATTCTGTGAGAGTTTGGTCTTAATTGGTTATATCTTAACAATGGATTTTTTAGATAAATTTAATTGCCGCGCATTGAAAGTGTGAAATTTGCCGCTTGTTATTTCATGTCTGGAATAGCAGAACGTGTCAGACCTGTTAATTAACAACAGAGATATTTAAGAGATTAACGCCAGAGGCTATCTTTCGCCTAAACAATAAAGGGCTTGAGACTTGAAACATACTGTGCAAATGTGGCAGATTGGTGTTAATTTGCATCACGACCCTTAATCCCTGTAATGTCCGATGTTTGTTGATTGACCCTTTGTATGTGAGATAAACTGACAATAATCAATTAAATTGTAAACAAAGAGATTATGTTAAAATGTGTAAATTATATATTTAGTGATCTTATTACTAAATTATCAATATAAATTTGTAATAATCATGTTTGAACACCTGAATTTTAGTGTGACATACGTCATTTAAACCAATATCACCAATGGCAAAAAAATGAGGTGTGTGATTTAAATAATTCCGAAAAGCAGACGCTTAAGTTAAGATCGAACCCATTATCATTTGCGTTGATGAGTCCAGAGACAGTTTGCGGATATCAAATATTCATTATTTTGAATTTTCATTCAAAGACATCGGCAGATAAAAGAGACTTGCTTGTTTTAATCGGTTTGTTATCATAGCAATCAACGTACATTTTTTATTTTGTCTCATTTATGTACAATGGCAACGTTCTACGATTATGTTAAAACATAAAACAAGTTTTGCAAATAAGAACAAGATGCATTTAAGCGTTTAAAACCCAAAGACATGACAATACAATAACTTATGATGTTGGATGAAATTAACATATTCTTGCAACCCTTTGAATTCTTACGTAATATAATCGTAAAGCAGCCTAATTAAGTATTCCTGACTAAGTATGTAGCATAGTTAAACTGTTCCAAACAAAACTAGCTTGGCGAGTAAGAGAGTCATTCAAGGAAATTAACTTTCAAAAAAGGTGTAATCAACGTGATTTATCCTTTTCTTGAATTTATCTACATTTACACAGTGCAAATTCTATATAAAGATCTAGCAAGACTACACGAGGCTCTAACACCCCAAACTAACAGTCAGGAATTGTTTTAATCACGAACATCAATTCAGGGAAATATAACGGTTACTCAATAAGTAGAATGAATTTGAAGCGTCTTCACCTGTATAAATTACTTTGAATTGAGTCCGATCATTTAAAGATCAATAAAATCAATTCTCTGAAAACGCCTAACAATGCGTAAACTTGCCGTCTTCGAAGTGAAAGTAACACAGCCTACTGTTCTTGTTTGGGGAATATATCTTTTGCTTATTTGTAAAGTAAACACGGTCCAGTTTACTTATCGAAACTTTTTGCAGCTTTTATGTTCGTCGGAAAACGGGAGAAACTCGCATCCCTGCTGCCAAAAGCAGAATAACACCAGAAGACCTGTCAAAATACCATATTCAATATCCAATTTACGTCTCCAAAACACAATTCAACACTTAAAATGTCAGAAATTTGCGCAAAAACACCGTCGTTACTGAGAACTAGATTCTTCTTACTGATAGTTCATATGACTTTGAAGCACAAATGACGTCACAACAAGGGAGATAAGGCATTCACAAAAATCGATAAAGGTGAATAAAAGTAGTCAAAAACAACATTTTTCGCTTCTGTATGAGAAAAAATCTATTACCTCCGTCATAACGAAACCATAACCTTATTCAAAAACCATAATTAAAGAAAATTTTGTTTATCGAGAAATATGACCTTTAAGTGTCTTAGGCAAGAAACTTCTTCCTAACCATGTAATATTAACATGTATATCAATGAAAAATGGTATAAAGAAATGCTGTATTACTTGGTGCAATCTGCAAGAGAATATTCAAAATGATTGAAATGCTAGGTACACTGCTGAAGAACAGGACAGTATAATGTGTTCATTATGGCTAGTAAAACTTTCCCAGTGTCCCAATTATTTGCATGGATGCACCTTTTTGCCAATACAGCCTAACACATGAATATATAGATGACATTAGACTGCATAAGAAGGCAAACAAAGATAGGGAATATTTTAGCATTCTGTTTCACGAGAAAACCAGCTGTATAAAGACAGTTAATGTTCACATGTTTGATAGTTGTTTCATTTGATGGGTCATAGACTATATGCAACCACATTTCATTATGTTAAGCTAAAGGTAACAAATGTCTCTTACTTAAAGATTTGTTCTCCAATTTTGATACTATAGAATGTTGCAGACATCAAAAAGCTGAAGCAAAGTGGAATTTGCACAGTAAAGGTAATATAGTTTCATTATTTTGTTCTTTCCCTGATCATGATCATACACTGTTTTTAAAAGAACTTCCTCAGAATAACTACAAATTATGTTTTAAACAAAATGCAATGACACCTAAAGTTTTAGCAGTAAAGCCATCAAGCATAAACATCGACGTCTGAGAATGGTTTTGTCCGACTTGCCTATAATCTATTCATTCTTGAAAAGCTTATCTAGGAGAAGCTGTACAATTTACGTGATAATTTTTTCATCGGGAGCTTTCTGCAACATTGTTGTTAGAGGAATTCATTTGTTCCACAACTATCTTAACTAGCTAATCCATGAGACCATTACTGGCTATTGATACTTTGTGCTTTAGAACAATCAGAGCTGTTTAGTGATAGATATATTGCAATCTGTACCATTGTGATACAAATATCATATCTTTGCATATTTTCTTTGTAAAGGCATGCTTTCTAAGTGAAAACCAATTTGGGAGCATATAGTCTTGCACTGGGTTGGCTTTAACTAAACTGCAAATGCCAGTAAACTAAACACCCCATTAGACAGATTAAAAAGATGCCTTGAAATTGAACCTCAAATGTCTTTGGTTGCTCTATCTAATACAGGGGGTGCAAATGACCACCAGAAAGAAACTTTGTACCATAAAAGGGATATCTGAAGCCAAGATGGAGAAGATTAAAGAGGCTGCAAACAAACTGATTGATCCAGGGTTTCTAACTGCCCTTCAGTATGCGGATAAGAGGAAGGAAGTTTTTCATATAACCACAGGCAGTCAAGAACTAGAGTAAGATAGAATAATTAGTATCTTTTTCTGTCACTCTTTAACCTCTACCTAAAATGGGATATATAGCTGACCAGTCCAAATTAGATACAAAAGGAGACAGTCATGATCAATTTATCACATATTAAAAATCTTGTGATATTGTGTAGAAATCAATGTGACAAAAGAAATTATTCTCAATTGTTTCTTATGTATTGATGAGGGCAATTAGCTTTATTATCTAAGTCCCACACCGAGATGGTAATCCCAAAATGAAAATGCAATCTACTTTCATGATGAATCTTTCCTTGTGAATGACCATAACTTTATTGGCAAACATTTTGATTTCCCAATGTACATTCAGTAATCAGTATGAAAAGTACCTTTTAAGCAATTGTCTTTATCTTTTATCAGAATAAATTTTCCTTTTTTGGAGAAAAAACACAAGTTAAATGAGAAATTATTAGACTAAATTTTTTTATTTAATTCAAAATGTCTTGTGTATTACAACTTTTTTCAGATGACCTTAACTGCAGAATGTGGTATAAGGTTTAGATCATTGAAACAATAGGCTTATTGAGATGATTGAACTTCTTGTGTTACAGTAAATTGTTAGGTGGTGGGATAGAAAGTATGTCTATAACAGAGGCGTTTGGAGAGTTTAGGACTGGCAAAACACAGCTCTCACACACACTGTGTGGTAGGTTAAACTTTCATACATCCTCATGTATAAAGTGTAGAAATCACACTGTCAAATTGGTCTTGGTTTTAACACGCAAAAAAAAACCTTGAATGTAAAATAATGTGGGTTGAACTTGTTAATGTATGATTTGGCTTTCTCATTATTTATGATAGTCATTTAGTATTATGCCTAATATCAAAAGTTCTTGTAAGGTTGAAAATCTATAAGTGTTGATCTGTTCTTATTGATTACAAAAATAGAGGAAATTGTTTTGACTGAAAATCATCTAATGCAAACGCCCCATCCTTGCTCTCTACTTGCAAATGTTATAATAGGTTCTTGAATCTTCTGCATTTATTTCAAAAAAAGGTTTTTACTTTGAAGCAGTATTTTAATTGAGAAATGTTATTTTAAAATTAAAGAATAATTGTTATTTTAATAAACATTCTAAAAGACCTCTCATAACCGTTTTTGCCTATTTTCAGTTACAGCACAGTTGCCAGGGTCTGATGGATATACAGGAGGAAAGGTTGTCTTCTTAGACACAGAAAACACATTGTATCCTTTTTTAAATGATTTATATACTTCCACTCAATATGATAATAGGGCTCTTGTAGGTTTCTTTGAAGAGTTTTTAAGGTAGAATACCCATACTCCGCCACTTTGAAACTTTGAATCTTTTATCAGATTAATTTGGTCATTCTCGTCATACAACGCTCAGGCCAGAACTATTTGCTTTACACCAGATTATTCCGGCCACGACCCATGTTTACCTAGAACGACCAAAGTAATCTGGCGAAAGAATTAGTTTCAAAATGACTGATTTTGGGTATTGTACCTTTACTCACCTTTTTACAATGTTGGCATGGTAAGCTATCACAATCACAAGATGTCCATCATCTGTAGTACAATATAGAATGTCAACAAATTTCTGTTGAACCTTTTCTTTTCTATTGTGATCAATCTTCATGAAAGTCGTAAGGAGGTTCGGTGTGATTATCTCAAAAGGTTGACTCATAAACTATTTCACTATGTGTTAATATTTATGAGGGCTTTGAAACCCCATGTTCAGTGTAGTTAAACCTTATGTATTTTACATCGCTTTTGAGACTAGTTCTTACATCTTAGATGAGCCATTTGATGTTTGGCTTCATTGATAAATTAAGATGATACTATTGAAACAGCATTTTTTATGTTCCAAACTAAAATAGACTACAGGTAAATATTAGAAAACACTTCATTTTAAAAGTATTCTTTAATCACTTAAAGATAATGCCTATATCTGGTTCACATGTTTACAGGTTTTTCCATTGCTTTTGACAAACTACAATCCCTTAGTTTATAACATAACTGTTTCACTTAACACAGAGCTACACATTACAAGTGTTGAAATGGTAATAATTGTTTTCTTTTCACTTATTTTATGGCACAAGAATTTGAATTGAGATGTGTTACAAGGACTCAAAATCTGCAGATTTTTACATTGTTTGTTCTCTCTGTAACATGAACCCGGTTCCTAGCGAAGTAAAGCAATTGAGTTACTACCCACAATGTACGTTGCTTAACTTCGAGAGAAAGCCAACCTCTCTATCAAATCACCCATAAAAGCCGGCTTCCACAGCGAGACTGTAGAAGTACTATTTATACATAAACCCTACTATTGTCACATTTCCTTAACTGACTGTAGTCGTCCAGACAGACTGAGAGGAATAGCCAGTCGGTTTAATTTGGATGAAGATGCGGTGTTGGACAATGTACTGTATGCTAGAGCTTATACCAGTAAGTGACATATAACTTTTCCTCAAGTTTGCTATCAATATTATTGTTTAAAGGATTATAGGTTTTTAGGTTACACACAAATGACATAAAACAGTGAAACGTCGTGACTTGTGCAGACAGATGGCATTTCATATAGACTTTTGTGAAAGGTGTGTTTCTATGATTAAGAATTTGAGAAACTCATTCTCTTACATTTTCTCTTACATTGTCTTCCCCAATGAAAATATTTTGATTAGCAAGGTCTAAAAATAATGTTTATTTGTCTTATAACTTTACATTGTCAATCGGACAGGTTTGAATCAAATTGCATGAGTGCAATTATAGACAAATTAAATCTTAATATTAAACCATTAAAGACTTTAGAAACCATTGTGACTAAAGGAGAAGTTGCTCCCGAGGGCAAATTTTTCTTTATCATTATAGTATCTACTTGATAGCTGAAAGACAACATGTTTTGTTTAATGGATATTTGTTGCCTTCTTTTGCTTTCATGTTAAGTTGGATACACTAGCTCATATGTTAGAATGAGTTAATATGCCTGTCACTGTGTTTTCTCTATTTCAGGTGAACATCAATATGAACTGCTGGATTTTGTTGCTGCAAAGTTCTATGAAGAAACTGGTGTGTTTAAACTGCTGGTAAGTCACATATGTAGATTTTAAAAATGTATTTTGCAATCTCAATGAAGGTTTAGGTGTCTTTGAATGTCTTCACAGTATCTTGAAATATATAAGCCAGACATATATTCATGAAATGCTAACATTTGATAACCAAATGATCCTCTCATGATTAAACAGGTTTGTAGGCTGCAATGGTTTGGCGTTCATAGAACAATTATTCTTTTGATACAGCAGTGAAAACAATTAGTATAGTACTGGTTAGGAATATCATGAGCATGGATAGGTATAGTATACTGACTGAAATTATGCTGAAAGTTGCATAAAGTCTAATTTAATTAAGTCTTATGTAGATTACTTTAGAGTATCTTTCACCAGACCTCAAATGTTTGTTTTATCAGATATATATGTGCATTTAAGTCTTCTGTCTCACGAAAAGAAACTTGCTGCAAAGGTATTTGAATTATTATTGTGTCATGGAAACCTCTTATTCCATTACCAAAATTTTAAAAAAAATGATGGTAATGGGAATAATCTTTTTTTCAGATTGTTGATTCTATAATGGCTTTGTTCAGAGTGGACTTTTCTGGTCGAGGAGAGCTTGCAGACAGACAACAAAAACTAGCTCAGATGTTATCTAGACTACAGAAAATTTCAGAAGGTCAGTTAATACCAGAATTGAAATAAGATGAGGAATTAACTCAATTCATCAAAAAGGATTTTTAACTGATCAAAATTAAATGCTATCACAAATCACACTCTAATGTATGAAAAAAACCATTTTGTTTGATATTGTTTTACAATGTTATGAAAATATGAGAATTTTCTCCTTTCATAATAAAAGTTTCTTGTATCTCTTTCAACAGATGCATTTAAAATGTTGTTTCAAAGTATATAATTGCATGAAAGGCTTTTTTCTTTATAACAGATGGCTTCTTGTTACTTAATGTAGCTATTTTTTAGATCATGGTGAAATGATTTTTCATTTAATTGTATCAGAATATTACTGTCTGCTATTAAAAAAAATCAATAAACACCTTAATTGTTCAATGCAATACTGAAGGAAATCCTTCACAATTGAAGAAAGTACTACCTCACAGTTATTTAAGACTCTCCCCTTGATATTCATTGTCATTATAGTGCTTACATAGCTGAAGGAATCTTAACGTTACAACAAAAATAAGGAATTCCATTTTGTCATCCACGTTTGGTTCTCAATATGTGTTTAGCTTTCATAATTGACTCTTCGCATTTTCTAATGCATTAATCTTCACCTTACCAATTTCTATATAAAAAATTAGTACCTTTTTGTGTTTATTTCAGAATACAATGTTGCTGTGTTCATCACCAATCAAATGACGGCAGATCCAGGAGCAGCCATGTCGTAAGTTTTAATTTGTAATTAATGATCACCGTGATTAAGAAATTTATAGATGAGGTTCAAGTTTGTATGAATTTTTATTGATAACTCAATTATTGATTTGTTATATTTTTTGTATTGTTTAACCTCTCCAGAAACTGGATGAAATGAAATTAAATTTATAAATACTTCAGAAGACTAAGTTCATTTAAGTTATGGCCAGTCGTAAACTCATGGTGTTTTATTAGGATATTATTTGTGAACTGGTAACGGAAATATTCCAATGACAATTTCTCTTTGAAATTCGAAAATATTGTTCAACATTTAGCCTTGCATTACTAGATGTTAAGTTTTTTCTTATGAAGGTAATTTGATTACAATGTTTTGCTTACCCCATTAATAGATATACCACTAAGGATTAGTTAAAATCTATATCTTTTATATTTCTAGTTTCGTTGTTGATCCCAAAAAGCCAATCGGTGGTAATATTTTAGCCCATGCTTCGACAACAAGACTTAGTCTGAGAAAGGGCAGAGGGGAAAACAGAATTTGCAAGATTTATGACAGGTTTGTTCAACTTATAACCTTTTATTCTTTTTCAAGCGTTTTAGAAAATGCATGAAAAAACATTTAACATTTGTTTGTAAAGAATAAGACTTTCAAAGTCTCATCTTTGTAAGGAATTGTGACCAAAGCCACCTTTTTCCTGTTCCTGCCTGTTGTGAGACGTTTGGAATTACATGCTCATATATTCATCATTATGATTGAAAAGGAATCTAGTTCCTTCTTGGCATTTATTTATTGGCTTTCTATGGTAAGAGGTGAAAAAAGTGTAGGGTTACCTTTGTTGAGTATATGACTTCTGTTCTATTGTTTTTTGTTGGTGTAAAACTGATTGGTCTTGCATGTCTTTATAGCTAATTCCCTACAAAAATCAGTATTATGTTTTTGAAAATTTCTCAATTGAATACTGTTGTGAGGAAATTGGCGAGGAATTTCAATTGTGTGGGGTAGTATGAATAAAGAGACTTGATTTAAGTGTGTAAGTGGGCCAGATAGCTCAGACGGTAGAGTATTTACACAGTTTGAGGAGGTCCAGGTTTCGGATCCTGGTTTATCTGCATGTTTTTCTCACCTTGGCTACATTTGTTAAAGCCAATTGCACATCTAGTTTATCTGACATACAATGAATACTTGTACTTACAGTCCAGACAGACCTGAGAGTGAGGCAACATTTGCAATAACAACTGGCGGCATAGCAGATGCCAAGGAATAAATGGGACACAAGAACACTGGAATACAGGTCTTTCTTGTTAGTTTACATTTACACATTTTTGGGACATCTGTATCGAAGGTGCTTCGTAAAACACTATTTCAAATAGTGTGCATACAAGCAAATCTATTGCAGGTAACTTCAGAAAAGGAAATGAAAAAATAAAAGGTATATAGATATATAACACTGTAAAACACTTTATTGGAATGTTTCTTCATTATCAAAACAGAAATTTACATCTGATACATGAACATTTAGCATAAAGACAGTGGTTATTCATTGGCCTTGAAGAATCATATTTTATATGAACCAATGCCTTCATGAATATTCATTTTGTACAAATTCAGCATTTTGCATTGGAAATTGTGTTTTTTAAGGAAGATGTAAAAAGCAACAATGAAAAATTTCATTTGTTAAATGTTCTTTTCCTAATTTTCTAGTGTAGTCTGCTATCAAAGTCACTCGTAGCCAGCAAATAATGTTTTCTAGCAAAATAGGTATATGTAAGACCTTTGGTGATCAAGCAATATTGTGATATTGATGTGATATATTTTTTATTGAACAGTAAAACCATCAACATGGTTGTTAGTAATGATTATCGTTTTTGATGTTCTTGTTATTCTTCTTAATTGTGATAAATATATCGTTTTATTGATAAGTTATTAACAGTATAGCTGTTAAAAATAAATTATTGTTATTTGAGATTTAGCGTCTTGACATTTTTTTTTGAAACACATGAACTTCTCTTAGTATTTCTCAGTATGTTTGAAAATGACTTGTGGTCTTACAGCCACTAACAAATTAATTCCTTCATTTTGATACATTGGGGGAATCTAACAATGTTTTGAACGCTAGAATCACCTTTATCATTGATGTAGGGTTTAAATAGGAGAACACTGACATTTAAGTCTGGTACATTTATATAAGAGTGAAAACCTAAAATTCAGACTCTACATATGAAATATATGAATGCAGACCATTAATTAATTATGGCATCAAGAACTGTTAGAACTATAAACATGGATTGATGTTAGAACTATAAACATGGATTAAGGCGTAACACAACATTGTAGGCAGTCCTTCACAAATGTGAAATCTACCAAAGTTTTGCATTGAATCCAAAATGCACAACACTTTTGTCTATCTGGCATCAACTAGAAGTGCCCCTTCAGTTTTTACATAGATAATATGTAGAATCACATATAAAATTGAAAGCACAACCATTTCTCATAGAATACTGTAGAAAAAAATACAGATTTGGTAAACTTGAATTCTCCACTCTATTGTTTTTGATAGATCTATGTTTCATGCAAATTGTAGAGGGCTTGGATTTGATCTTTGAAGTATTTTCTAAGCTGTGGTCGTTTGTTTTTGAAGGTTGGCGTTAATAGTCCATTTCCAACAGAAAACAGCTCAGGAAATATAACTATATCTTTCACCTGAAAAACATAATTTTAATGGATTTATTAATACTAGCTGAGACCTTCAATTCCTTGCTTGTTTTATCAGCATATAATATAGAATCAAAATAGATGTGTTGATATTCACTTAGGTTTGCAGTGCATTCGTAATATCGATTTTTAACATATTACCCGATGGTTTCTTATTTTATCAGCTGGTCAGTAGAGATTTCACTGCTATGTCTTTAATGAAATGAGACTGCACCAGAATAGTAACTAGTTTTCATAACCCCTCATTCAATGAAATAACATCTTAAAGAAAACGCCTGCAGAAACCAATGCTGTCAAAGGATAAAGTACCCCAAGAGAGCCCACAGGAGTAAGGACTAGTCTAATAGTTAAACAAAAATAATATAGAAGTTGGCTTATATATCTTGCAAAGTTTGAGCACAGACAATACTTATTTGATATTCTGCAGAACATTTTTAAAAAAAGATTGACCATCGAATTCTCTGGTGACTTATGGTTTAAATTGAGTTGGAAAATTATAGCGAATCTTTCAGTCTTAGGGTTATGTATAGCATACATATATCATTTAGAATTGACTTCATCGCAGTTGTCAATAAACATATTGATGAAACCTGACTATAATTTTTAATGATTTGAAAATAAGCCTTTTTAAAGAGCCATTCTGATTTCTTTTAGCACGATTGTAGGCACATATTTTTTATACAATGCCAAGTGATACAGGCTACACTTACCAATTCAAATCCTTTTAGGCCAGCCTTTTTGCCAACTGCATTTACATCTTTCAGTATCATGTCTTTGATGCTCTGAAAAAGAGGAATGAAACAATGCTTAGGGCAACCAAGACCCATACGAAGTCTAAGACATTTTAAAGAGAAAGTTAAATTGACAATATGACTTAATTCTTTACACAGTTACTAGCTTCTTACGATTACATGTATAGTAATAAAGATAAACAACAAAATCATTGCCTGGAAAGACAATTTTCTTGTATCCTTCCATTTGTTTATCATATTCTAAAACTATTTGTGAGAAAGAACTTCCTTTTGTGAATCATTAGAAGTTTGCATCTATTCTAGACTTAAATCATTTCTCATAAAGGATATATGGAAAGGTCAAAATTGAAAGCAGGAACAGACAAAGTCAAATGAAAAAAGAATGCTCCCTAGGACGTATTCATTCTTTTGTCACATTGTATTTTCCTGCAATGACTTCTAAGGACATATGTAGTAAGGGGTGAACGATAATGACGAATCAACAGAAGAAAATTTATTATGAGAGTTAAAGAAGAAATGAACATACCTGTTTTGCACACAAGTCTTTAAAGTTGCTGGTTTCACCGTTCTCTTTGGCCCATACTGCCATCACTTCTTCGTCTGGTACGATCACGCCCATTAGATATGGCTAAATAGAAAAGTGTACATGTGCTATATTTAAAGTATGGATTTTCTTAGATACAATACTTTGTTCGCCCACACCCGTTAGATACAATCATTCCCATTAGATACGGCTTAATTAAAAAAAAGGTATATGTACTACATGTATTGTATGGATTTCCTCAAAAACATACTTGACACCTTACCGATTAGACGAGATCACCCCCCCCCCCATTAGATATATCGAAAAACGTATATGTACTACATTTATCGGTTGGATTTCTTTATATACATACTTTGTCCAACCAACCAATTTGAAACGGCTAAAATGAATATGCACTATATTTATTGTACGGATTTCAGCAAAGACATAATTTGTACAGCCTCTCTCATATGATGCTGTTTTATACGAAACTGCGAACGATAGCATTTCTTATTTCACAATCGCCTGATACAAGTTCACACATGCACCCAATTAATGCAGAAGTACAATCCCAAACACTGCCTCATACTTTGGTATCAAATCAAAGGTTCAGTGTGCAATACTTCTGTATGTACGTCACACACGTACCATACTCTTGCATTGAATCCTCGAAATAGATGTACAGAATTGTTCACATAAACCATCAGCAATAGATATTCATGTTGCGATTAACAAGATGTGAAAGCATATGTATACCTTAAAGCTGTCACCTTCCACGAAAACTTGCGCCACAAACTCACTTCGCATGAACGTGTTTTCTATCTTCTCTGCAGCCACGTACTCTCCTTGTGACAATTTGAAAATGTTTTTCTTTCTGTCGATGATCTTTACGGCACCATTCTGTCAATATAAAGAGGAATACTTTAAATGAATGATTGTTTCAGAATATATCTATAATCTTCATTGTTGATCAATCTTAATGAGTTTGAGATCGAGGGATTTATGACTGAATTTTACATATAGACAAACAATTTCTACTCGAAGACACATAGTAGTTCTTCCTTGCTTTTGGTGCCTTTACTCGTAAGAAAATTACAATATTCCACTACCTTCCATTACCGAATGAGATGTGAACGCTTTTTCCAATCATTTTAATATTTCTGTTTTAAACAGGTATAAAATGAAAACGACTTTCATAATGCCGTTTTTTTCCAGTTGTTAAATGTTGTCATCATTTAACTTCGATCTTCACATTTTGGCGATCTTCACATTTCGGCGCTCTGTAAATACCTCATGGTTAACAAAACACTGATTTGTGAAACACATTGATGTATGTTGTATTTGCATACCGGTAACCATTGTCCAATATCGCCTGTATGTAACCAGCCCTCTTCGTCCAGAGCCTCTTTCGTCTTCTCCTCATTCTTGTAGTAGCCTTGAAACACATTCGGGCCTTTGCATACAATCTGTATCAGAACGTAAAATATTTTTTGATAAAAACATACAACCTCGTTAGTCGTACAATCATATGATCGGATAAGTTTAAGTCAATATAGAAGTCTTGATCAAAGGGAACATTATAGCTGTTAGTTCTTTAAATGTTCGTTCGGGTATCAGAATTGAGCATAACGTCTAACACCAATATTTTAAAAAGGAGAATGAAGTATTTTGGGTTTTTGTGCGTTATTTTTGTCACGTTGTTCTCGTTTTAATGTTTGTCCTTAGTCTTTGTTGCCTATTGAAAGACTCGCCTCGTAACACCCCTTACCTCGCCTTTTCCATCCTTTGCGTAATAGTCCATCTCTGGAACGTCGACTAGTTTGACTACATTACACGGCAATGGTGGACCGCAGTGACCTATGATTGGAATCAAAGAAGATACATTTTAAAGAACAGCTTTATGAAAATACTTCTCATATAGGACTATCATGATTTAAAGTTTAATGTTAAAGAGAAATTCTTCGCTCGTTTTTAATTACTTGCGGCTATTTGGTGAATGAAGCGACAAGGTCTGCTTAAAACAAGAAGAAAGGAAATACTAAAAAAAAAATCGTACTGCATCTTGACATGCCCATATATTATTAAAGTTTGACTTTTAGCGAGACCCGAGGTCAATAAGCCGCCGATAACTGGCTGGTTTTAGTATCACGTCTGACAATAATTCTAGCATAGACGGCTTACGAAATGAAGCAATTCGTCAACACTTCATACGGATGTAGCATTTAATTTTGCGTATTTTCTACTTGAGCCTTTTGGAAAGATTACACACACATGATATACTGCTCGTATGTAGGGGCAGCACCGCAGATTTCAATTTGAAATAATTCCTATTCTATTTACAAGACAAAAGCACTGCAATTCTATACACTTTGACTTGTCTGTAATATATATTTCTGTTTGGGACGAATATAGAGCACATTGAGTGTTGTTTAGCCAAGAGTACCTGGTTCGCACTCCCCTGGAATATTGAAAGCTATTCCAGCCGTCGATTCTGTCTGTCCATAACCTTCAACTACCTGCAATAATAAAACACGCTTAATTAGAAACAGAAATACGTTAAGTAAACTTAAAGGTTAAAAATGAAAGAAATGCGAAAGGTTTTCGACACTATCTCACTTTGAAATCGTCAAGTAAGAGGCATTGACAATTTTCAAAGTGAGATCGTGAAGAAAACCTTGTATATCCGACTTGAATAAAGTGAAATATTGAAGAACAGCATATATGTCTGCCGTGGAGTTTTCAAAGTGGGATCGTGAAGAAAATCTTGTATATCTGCGTTTATAGCCTAAAAATGTCTATCGTCATATATTAGTATCGGACAGGACAACTTTCATTAAAAAGCTTGATTAAGACTGACGTGTTGCATACTTTATATCGGGTATAAAGCATTACGGTGGCTATAATGTTGAGGAGCAATTTTATTTGGAGTGTATATGACAATACATGTATCTGCTCCGTCTAGGAGGAAAATAATCTCCGCATTGGTATATCAAATCACTCAAGTCACTCAAATATCGTATTCGCGAAATGTTAACTATTTTCACAGTATAGATCACAAAGAGAATGACGGCATATTTCATTAAAGACTGACATCACATGAGTCTTGACGATAAAAAACGTTGTGAATAGCAATGCTTGATTGAATCAGATTAAATCTGCACTTACCACGCATCCAAACGCACACCTTGTGAAGTTAAGTACTTTCTGCTCTAGCGGTGCAGAGGCTGTGAACACCAGCCTTACGTTACCACCTATCAGCTGCTGGATTTTCTTGAATACAAGCTTGTCCCATATGGTGTTACGGGAAATCTGTCGTCTGAAATCGAAGGTACATCCGTAATAAAACAAGGTTAACCCATTACCAAACAATGACGACATTTAACCACTTTGTTAGAGAAGACTCTGGAAAACATTGCGGGAAAAGGAGAAATTGCTCGTTTAGAGCAACTTCTCCTTTTCCCATAATGTTTTCTGCCTTATTAGAAGATTATTTTTCCAATTCCTTCGCATTTTGAAATGTCGTCTGCAAACTCTTTCAATTTGGGACAGTCGAAAATGTGTTATTTGGTAAAGGGTTAAGTGATAAAACAATAAAACGATAAACGATAAAACAGTGCTAAGTCATAAAACCGTGATTATTGGTTTTCTAGGACACGTGCATTAAAGCATCAAAGTTAAACCAAAACGCCTGATTAGCTCCCACATCCGTCACATACATTACACTAACAATGTTCGTTATGGTGTCATGGTGGCAACAGTTCGACTCACATGTTTATTACACATTTTACCCGTAATGAATGTTATGTAACTCCACATGTTTTGCAGAACGACAAGTTGGCTAGGAAATCAGATTGGTCAAATCTTTGGTTAAGGTGTCTCAAACCTAGAATTGATGGATGGATTGTTATTCGTAAACTTTCAACCTAGTTGCATTTTCGTGACTCACAACACATTGAAATCGTTTGTATTGGAAAGCAGTCATCGATTTCGAATTATTGTTTTACATTACTTGTTAGGCAACCGGAAGGTTGAAGAAAATGCATATTGACCGTATATATGTGTTAAAAGCGGCGAAAACACAAATTGGTGAATTAATTGCGCCGATTTGTTTGGTGCCTTTAGAAACTGATAAGCTGCTAACTGATAAAGCAAATCGTTTGAAAATAATATCACTTTTAAAGATATGGTTACAAAAGCAGAAACATATAGTATTGATATATGGAAAGAGTACTCAACTGTTTTAGAGCCTTGACCTTTGAACTGACAGCCTGCTCAAACAAAGCTTTCTTTATTGAACTCCCCTTGATACCAGCAAGTACCTATAGAATGAAGAAAACGTGTTTGCGTTAACACATTGTCTTAATTTTTATTTCCTTCGCAATTGATTTTGTGCTTAGTCGAGTAATAGGTTTATTATTTCAAGCATGAACATTTTCTTTGACTTTATTGGCAGATAAAATCATTAAAAATCGAGAAAAATTGGTAGGCACAAGCGACATTCCTTGTATTGCATTACTTCGTTAGTTTTTTGTAACAATTATGTAATGGATCAGCAAATGAACAAACGTTATTCTACTTTCTATAACGCAGTTGAATAGAACTTGCGTTTAACATTGCATTTATTGCATATGGATAATCATTTACAAAATTTGAAAAAAAAAAAATATGTCAAATACTTTTAACAAAGGCATTTCCTTGATGTCTAAATCTTAGATTCCGTTTTTTTTTCTACGAACTCGTCGATTACTTTTTCTTTAATGCGCTTTACAATCTTTCATATGCGACACTGCGAAGCAAGAAACGTTTGGCTCGAAGCAAATTTTGCTTTATTCTAGCTTTATACAACTAATAAATCATAATTTTTTTTTTAAAAAACATAACGATCAAGTAAATTTCTCTGAAGATGTTCTAGTTTCATCTGCTAGAGAATGTCACTCAAGTGAAAGGTCCTTGGTCATCAGGAAATCAATACTAAAACCTCTGAGAGAAGTAATTGAATTTGTTTTATCAGGTATAAACCTTTTTGAGCATTGTTTTAGTTAAAACACAATTACTTTAACTATTTCTTACATTTTTGGTTAATTTACCAGTAATACTCAGTGCCCGGTGACTCCCTTAAATGGCACATTTAACTCTGAATGGGGATTGAACCTAGGATATATTTTCGACGCTAACTTCATAACCACGAAGTTTAGTACCATCATATCAGCGACAATGCGCCGAATATCTTAACTCTCAAACATAGACAAGTACACAGTAAGGGAAATGGCTAACCAATGCAATTGGCAAGGTGTTTTCTACATTTTAATAAACATTTCATAGACCGGGACGATATAATTTGTTATGCCTTTACCTTATCATACATGCGGTTCAATAGCCGGGGAACTGTCGGGAATATTGTCGGACGTAACGCCTGAAGATCGTCTGTTAGTAGCTTTACGTCGCCAGACGAGAATCCTATCCTAGCACCACACATGAATATGATAATCTGAAAGATAAAAGAATTTAAAACGCTAAATAATTATCAACTCTGCAATCGAATCAGTCTAAATTTATTTTTAAACGTTGGTGTATCCTTTGATTCCGGTTATTTGATAAAATAACAAGGATAATTAATTGTATTGGCTGTTCAATTTTACAAACTCATTCATTGATTAAGCATCGTTTTATATTCGATCATAAAGCATATCATGTTCTTCTACCCAAAAAGTTAAGATAATACAATAAATGATGAACGTTTTAGCATGGTCAGTTTTTTCTACCTTTTGATTTGTGCCCGCGCAGAACTATGGCAAATGGTCTTGTTGAAAGACCAGTTAAATCGGCGTAACATTAACATATATTTCATCTAAGTAAAACAAAAACAGGAAAGGTCATACGAAGTAGCTGGCTTTACAGCAAGGTTTTTATATTATTTCTACTTGTGCAAGAAAAACAAAATAAACAAACAGGGAGATGTATGCCTATATCACCATTGTATTACCTGAACACCCCTTTCAAACACGTGGGCAAGCGGCAAGTAAGAAATGTGGACGTCTTTGGCGGTAATAGTTTGTTTGGATTTCTGAAAAACGATTCAAATCAAAATAAATTCAACTTAAAATTCAATTGCACCATACGTCACATCTGTTTGAAATTGAGCCTAGGCAGCTGGCAGGAAAAAACTTTTTTCGGTAAATTATGAAAGGAATGCTTTATTTAGAGTATTTTAATGATTAAATGAATCTGAAATCACACTTAATAGCTGTCTCAATTGTGTTTAATGGTGAAATATGTGTACGCATAAAGGATGTCAAAAAGTCAATATTGATAGTTATTGAATAGTTATTTATTAACAGTTATTATTGTAGGCCTATATGCAATTTCATTGGGGCGAAGAAGATGTGATAATGTGTTTATCAATAGGAAATAATGTTGTCCATCGTGAACTTACATCTGCATAGTAGTAGATTGCGGACAAATTGGAGATCAGGTTTCTGTGGGAAAGCAACGCTCCTTTTGGATCACCTACAAACGAGAGAAAGGATAAGTGCTCACAACTACCTTATTTTGAAACAATTGTAGTAGGCATATACATATTTTGTCTTTTGATATGGTCAGTCAATTCATGTAAAGGAGAAAAAGCATCGCTTTGGATACCAACAAGCTGACTTCATCGGTTGGCAATGTGATGTCTCTTAAAGTTGTTGTTCGCAGATGAAAAAACATTGAAAGTCAAAATAAAATGTCGCTGAAACAATATTGTCTTCGTAATTCATTCTACTAAATCAAAAGTAATTGTTGAAAGAATAATCAATTCTGGAAGCGTCAATATATTTAAGTATGTACAGTCTATATGCGGTAGATCTTAAAATCGTTGCGATACTTTTGGATCGAAATAAATATCATTTCACTGTATGCAGGCTCAAAAAACATATACGAACTAATTCTGCTTCCGATAGTTTTTCTCCTGTGCGTATTATACAGCTTTACAGGTGTTGTACAGTTTTAAGGTCATTCAATTCTTACTTCCAAATTTACTCACATATGTGAAGAAGTAGCTTTAAGGTGATTGTTTTACCAAAATGTGTCAATATTCAATAATCAAAAGACAATCATGCACATTTTGTTTAATTAAATGAATTGTTGTGCCCGCCAAACTGCTCTGTAACATGTCGAATCGAAGTAAAAACATCGTCATTTATACGAATACCCGTAAACAAATATACGCAAAACTATTGACAGGGTTTCGCATTCATGATGACGCCGAAAATCGAAAGCTCGAGGTAAAATAAAGGTATCTCAGAGATTCTCCTAGAGACTGATTGAATCGTATTTCATGATGCAACACATAATCAATCTAACGCATTATCAACGACGTGCTTTCTTACCTGTTGTTCCACTAGTATAGCATATCATAGCAATGTCCTCGGGCTTGGGTGGCTGCAAAAATATACAAAGTGTTGTTTTATACCTTGATCTAGGACGTTTTTTAAGATTCATATCAAGTTGGTAAATCTTTATTCGATGGCTTATGATGTTAAGCGAATTTCTTAACACATTTTCCGCTACTGTATGCACTACAAAATAAGAACAAATTCATTACTTCCCCAAACCGAATGAACCTTGCTAAGAGACTGATGAGATCCATAAAAATATCTCTCAGAAATCGTTTGAAAATAAAGCACCAAAAACCACTATTGCAAACTGGAGTCGGTTGTCATGTAATGGTTATAAATAATATAATATGCTAGTAAAAGTCTCGCCATTTATAAAAGCATGCTTAACAATGTTAACATTGATGATACAGTTGATCTAAATGTACATTACATTAAGTTATACCAATTAAGGACACCGGAACGCCAAGCTATATATGAGTCTTATCATTGAATAGAGGCTACATACATGTATAGAATCATAGAGTGGCATTTCTGTTCAGCATTATCAATTTTTTCACAGCGCTAATTTCGACAAACATTTTACAGAGGTACTTAACGCGCATGGATCCTGCGTTAAAGCAATGTTGACTGGGTATCTTGATTCCTCATAACATTTAATGCAGATATTAAAATTCCTGTTTAGCGAAATAAAATGTTTTACAACGTTACTTTCTACAAAAATTCATGGAAACACATATTAATCATAAATGCAAGTTTATCCTGGTCCCAAATGACAATACAGAAGCAAATAAGTCTAAAAGACAAACTTACCACTGGTTCGTGTGGTGTTTGTTTTCCGTTTTCCTAGAAAACAAAGACAGGAAAAAATAGGTTATACTGTTACAATGAGAAATAAAAATGAAAACATTTGTAAACAATGAATATACGTACATGTTCGTTATAGCTCATTGCTTTTAAATCCAAAAGGTCACATTTATTTTATTTCAATAAATGCGATGTTACCTTTCTAATCATAAAGACTGAGTTAAATGCAATAGGACCAGTATGAATATTGCATGTGCGTCACAGTTCGTAATATAACATTATCATAGCATCACGAACTAATGTGTACTGGACGATTCCCATCGAAAAGCAATCTGAAACTGATTAACAGGAATTCTAAATGTTTGGAATCGGACAAACATCTTCGCAAGTACAGTCTCAAATAAATGGCACATGTTATAGAGGATTGAAACAGTCGAGAATGTCTATCACACTTTTACTCGCGTTTAATTCGTACAATTAAAGTTTAATCAATGCATCGTTTATTGGTACTTGCTTAGACAATGTGGTCGCAAATTTTAAAGAACTTAAACTAAACACCATTGTCTTTATAAAGCAGCCCCGAAAATATGCTAAAACAGAGTATATATGCTTAAACAGAGTATATATGCTAAAACAGAGTATATATGCTAAAACAGAATATATATGCTTAAACAGAATATATATGCTAAAACAGAGTATATATGCTTAAACAGAGTATATATTCTAAAACAGAGTATGTATGCTAAAACAGACTATATTTTCTAAAACAGAGTATATATATGCTTAAACAGAGTATACATGCTAAATCAGAAAATACATGCTTTAACAGAGTATATATGCTAAAACAGAATACAAAGTAAATATGCTAAAACAGTTTATAAATTAAAAAGAAAAAAATGCGACTTACCATCACTTCACTGAACGAAACCAACCGGATGTTAAACTGTTCGGCGGTTTCTCTATTCTGGTCAGAAATCCTGTCCATGATAACAAGGCATTTCAGGGTCTTCATTTGATCTGCTTTGTCTAACAACAGCTGCGCTTTGGCATCTGTGTCGCATACCACAACGGTCATTTCGGCTAGAACAAGAGAATAAGGTAATCTTGTTTGAATTTCTCAACACAGTACATTTACTACTTACAAAGGCGTTTTCAAGCTCTTTCAGCAGACTGTTTAAGACCACAAATCGGCGCAAGTACTGGTTTGGTATCCAGAATGAAGTCATCGAGAGTGAATCTGATAAGCCTCAAGGTTCCGTCAAGTCTTCGAAAATAAATAAATTCAAACTTGGAGAAATTGATCGTGACTGACTTATCATCCTCTTTGTCATTATGCTCCCTTTCCAACACCACAAAGAAAATGTTGGTTGTTTCATGTTCATGTTTCATGTTCATGTTTCATGTTCAATGATAATCGTCTACTGTTGCTTAATATTAAGACGAGTGTATTATAATAACGAGTGGGTTTGGGTTGTTACAGTGATATCATACTAATACAAAGAAAAATAAAGTATACACAAATAGATTTTACCATTTCAAAGCTCTCTGAATCAGTAAAGATAGGACCTATGTCCATTGATATGAAACATCAAAATATCGTGGATGAAAAAATGGTTTGACCAATTAGATTTGCTTGACTCTTATACGTCAGATTAAGACCCATACATCTTGCAAAAGTGAATCACAATTCTAAAACTATGTCAGAATGAAGTATATTTTCATTGGTTTGACGGTTTTGAATTTGTCCAATGAACACGACTTACTCTGGTTAATGATATAGACACACGTGTCTGGCCCAAGCGTGTCATACAGGGCGACTGTTACCATGGAGAACATGCTACAGGCTTGCTCCGACACGACCCACTGAAACAAATTCAAAAAGAAATGTCATAACATCAACATTACATGTGAAATCTTGGAGCACACTTGCATTGTCTCTTTGCAAGAATTGCAGGCTGTTTAGTAAACTTAAAAAGGATCAAATCCAACTGAATAGCGCTGATTGGTCTTTAGTTTGGTAGTACCAATGACGGAAACTAGTGAGTTGTCATATTGATGTCACATGGCGTGATCTATTAAAAAACATAAAGACTCATTGGAATAATCATTCGTAACTAAAGAACCATGAAATTTATCTATCGCACTCACACTTTTAGTGAGATTCATTAACAAATTCAAACCATGTAAGTGGATTCCCCTTTCACCTAGTGTGTCAGCAGCTTGGCTCTCACTGGGGTTCAATTAGGATTTCCCTTGAACACATTATATTTCATTGAACCAAAGATGATTTAAAAAAAAAAATGAAAATAAACATTTTATTAATAAAAAAACCCCAAAAGAATAAAAAAAAATCAAGAGGCAATGTTAAGAATAGTACAGCTCCCCTCTAAAATATATAAAAACCATCGAAGCATTATGAGTCTGGACCTCTTCATGAACAAGAGTGCCCCGTACAGTTTTATTATTCCGTTTGTAGTTTTACATGGATACGTTAAATCATTAGTTATTACCTCTACTCGGTTTGTGCTGTAGATACCAACAAAGGTGTCGTTCTGTGGCTTCAATCCTTCCAGTAACAGACCCGATCCGAACGCTTTGATTTGTTCGTTAATCTGGTCAATAAGAAAAAAATAGATATTCTTTATCATTCGCGAAATGAGCTGACAAAAGGATAAGTTGGTAACATAAATTACACAATGAACATTACTTATCTCAACGATGAAATATTGCTTGAAATGATAGAATGTAGCTTTTTAACCACTTCCCAAACAATAACCTTTGACTACTTTGTTGCAGACGACTTTAGAAAACATTGTGGGAAAAGGAGAAATTGCACTAGGTTTTTTGCTCTTTCTGAAGAATATTTTTCAATTTCATCACATTTTGAAATGTCGTCTGCAAACTCTTTCGATTTGGGACAGTCGAAAATGTGTTGTTTGGGAAGGGTTAACGCAAGTATTCATAAAGAAAATAGTGCACATATTGAATTATAAAGTGATTCAATAATCAAATACGACATAGAACAAATTACTTTTGATAGTTGCAACTATTCATGTCTTTTACTACAGGTAATACGTAACAGATGTCCATATTTAACTTTTGACACCTACTGTCCTACTCTCGTTTTATATTTCAGTCAAACATGAAAGCACATGTACGGTGGCACTGAGGCGACATGTGTAATATTTTTTTTCCAATTCCGTTTTCTCTAGATAATAAAATTTATCATCTCGAGAAAACGGAATTATTATCTCGAGAAAACGGAATTGGAAAAAAATAGTACACATGTCACGTCAGTGCCACCGTACACATGTGTATAAACAGGAAAACAGAAAATCTTGTTTTAGTGAACATTGCATTATGTGATTTAAAATAGTATAACTCGTAGCGTTTAATGGGTATGTATACCTCATAGCATATGTTTGAATATATATGCATTATAAAATGTGTTTGAATAGGTATACTTTGTAGCATGTGATCAAATAGGTATACCTCGTAGCATGTGATTGAATATGTATACCTTGTAGCATGTGATTGAAAAGGTATACCGCGTGGCGTGTGATTAAAAAGGTATACTTTGTAGATGTGATTGAATAGAGATACCCCGTAGCATGTGTTTGAATAGGTATACCTCAAAGCATGTGATTGAATAGGTATACCTCGTAGCATGTGATTGAATAGGTATACCTTGTAGATGTGATTGAATAGGTATACTTCGTAGCATGTGTTTGAATAGGTATACCTCGTAGCATGTGTTTGAATAGGAATACATTGCAGCATGTGATTGAATAGGTATACCGCGTGGCGTGTGATTAAAAAGGTATACCTTGTAGATGTGATTGAATAGGTATACCTTGTAGATGTGATTGAATAGGTATACCTTGTAGATGTGATTGAATAGGTATACCTCGTAGCATGTGTTTGAATAGGTACACCGCGTGGCGTGTGATTGAATAGGTTTACCTCGTAGCATGTGTTTGAATAGGTATACCTCAAAGCAAGTGATTGAATAGGTATACCCCAAAGCATGTGATTGAATAGGAATACCTCGTAGCATGTGTTTGAATAGGAATACATTGCAGCATGCGATTGCATAGGTATACCTCGTAGCATGTGATTGAATAGGAATACATTGCAGCATGTGATTGAATAGGTATACCTCGTAGCATGTGATTGAATATGAATACATTGCAGCATGTGATTGCATAGGTATACCTCGTAGCATGTGTTTGAATAGGTATACCTCGTAGCATGTGATTGAATAGGTATACCTCGTAGTTTGTGTTTGAATATGTGAACCTCTTAGCATGTGTTTGAATAGGTATACCTTGTAGCACGTGTTTGAATAGGTATATCTCGTAGCATGTGTTTGAATAGGTATACCTCGTAGTTTGTGTTTGAATATGTGAACCTCTAAGCATGTGTTTGAATAGGTATACCTAAAAGCATGTGATTATATAGGTATATCTCGTGGCAGGATCACATTTAATCGAATGAATGAAAATCCTGTTTTACTATACCTCGTAGTATGTGAGCCATCTGTATTCTCTGTTAGGTCCACTTCGAGTTCCGAGACATGGCTTATTTCCTGGATCAGAACGCGTCTTGGAATTATTAATCATGTTTCAATAATTCTCGTTTTCATTTGCGATACCTGGCTAATAATTCATGAAGAAAATCATCAAGTATCAAACAGTAAAAGAGGGTGGCGAATTGAGTAGAGCCGACATTCCGTTTTGAATCTGGTTGATGTATGTAATGTTTACAGAAACTGTTTTCAAACTTAATACAAACTCGATTGCCTCTTTTTCCATTGTGTACTATAGCGAGTACATTTCTCTAGCCATTTAAATTCTAATGTCACATGATATAGGAACTATTTGTTCATTTATCAATTAACTTTGGTTTTACAGCGGCTATGAGTAAGTCCTCAAGGGTTTCTCAATCAATAATCTAAATAGCCGAGCTTATCCAAAAGCCTTAACGGAAAAATGGGTTTTTACTAAAACTTACTATAAAACCGTTTAAGGGACAGTTGCAACAATGATTTATTATTCATGCATAAGCAAATAGAAATCCAGCTTCGTCATCCCTGAAACTTAGTCATTACTGACCTCGGCTGTAGAATTCCATACGGAATAAATGTACTGTTATTGCAGTGTAATATATGAAAGCTGTGGCGTTTCTGTACTTACGCGATACTGACAGTCCCCGTTTAAAACACTCGTATAGCGTGGTTACATCCTCATAGACATACTCAACAAAGTTCTTTCCGTCTGGTGCCCACACGCTGGTACGAGAACCGTCCTACAATGTAAAATCAAAGGCTGGACTTGAAACGTTTTTTTTGTTGAAAAGTAATTGTACTTAGAATTGATATGTACCTTCTTTATTCGTTACGAAGGGGTTTGGTCATTTTGGAGTTGTTTCGATATTTATAATTTCAAATTTTAAGAAAAAATGCATAAATCGTCAAATTCCAATACACAAAAACATTATATATCTTGTCTACGTAATTAAGTAAAAAAAATGCTGTTCTTCATGTTATTTTATTCATTATCATTACTATTACTATAACCAAATAATGGAATCATGATTGTATGTCGTTATCGTAACAAGCATATAACCAATGACTTCCATTACTGTTTAAGCCATTGATCAAGTAAAATTGAACGAACCGAGAAAAGGTCATTTATTAGATCACTTCCGTTAAAAACACAGCATATTAATGACCGTGTGAGATTCCTATTACCGAATTCTCTTCAAGATCTTATAGGCTATTTAATTCACATTATTGATCCTTAAACGTTCTAATTGTTTGTTTTTCTCGTTTTATTTAAATATCGCTACAACATTTTTCAGTTATGTTGCAATGCCCGGTTCATCATGGATGAAGGAAGATCCCAATCTTTAACTGCCCACAAGGGCCAGTCAAGACGGTTCAAACTATCTGCATTTCATTAGGCAGCCAGGAAACTTCTCAAGAAATCTTAATTCAAGCGCTGTCTTTAGTTAAAAAAAGACATAGAGAGGTAAAAAGAAGCCCCCTAAACTTCTCAAAATAATTCAAAAAATAGGAAACACGTTTAAAGCAAAATGAAAAAAGAAACCGCTTTACCGGAAGTCCAATAGACTGGTTGTTAAAGTCGATCGGTTCAAGTGGTTCCGGTCCGGCTGAAAGGTAGTAGGACGCTGCTGCCACCGACAGCGTAGCAACCGTTCCCATGGCAACATTGGTCGGTGTCACCAGACCCTGGTAGTCTTTGAGGAACTGCATCCTGAAGTAAAGATGTAAAACAAGGGATTGTAATGACCTATCATGTATATTGTGCTCTGTTATGGCTACATAATTATTTGCTTTGTCTATTCAATATGGGTTTATATGGAATACGGCTAAGGTCGGGTCGTGTGTGTTTTTGTGTTGGGTGTAAACATGGCTGCTAGTGCCTTGGTTCGTCTTTTACCACTCAGTTTCGTACCTTGAAACAAGCGGCCAGTGACGCCTATCACGAGATAACCATTTTCCCTAAATGGTGATTTTTGACTGGTCCAAAGCGATAATAGAAATCGAACGACAAAAATATCACGTAAATAAATAATATTTTCTTAATAATGTTTGTTGAAAACCACTGTGCCAATATGAATGATTGCTCATTAGGAGCAAATGATCCTTAAGTCACAATCATTTCTGAAGGATGGGATGTTATCTAAAGTTAGATATCATGAAGTAAGGGGTAAAGGTTTGTGAACAAGGTTCAGTAGATCTACTTGTAATCGGGTATACATGTCCATCATCTAGAAGACACGAATGTCGAATCGGTCATAGTTTTCAATGCTGTCAACTACTAGTTTCATAGTATTGGTTTGAAAACATTGTAACAAAGGGATGGAATGCTCATTGGGATCAATTCGACCTTTTGTCACAATGGCTTCTAAAGGATTCTTCAGCAGATGCCGCAAAGTTAGATATCGTGGAGTAAGGAGTAAAGGTTCATTAATAGGGCTCTGTACTTTTAATAGGGTTTACATGTACGTCATCGAAAAGACACGAATGTCGAATAGGTCATATTTTTCAATGCTGTCAACTGCTAGTTTCATAGTATTGGTTGGAAAACATTGTAACAAAAGGATGAATTTCTCATTAGGATCAATTCAACCTTTTGTCACAATGGCCTCTAAAGGATTCTTCAGCAGATGACGCAATGTTAGATATCGTGGAGTAAGCAGTAAAGGGTCATTAACAAGGCTCTGTACTTTTAATAGGGTTTACATGTACATCATCGAAAAGACACGAATGTCGAATCGGTCATATTTCATTCTGCTGTCAACTGCGTGTTTGCTAGGCAAACATTTAGACTTGATATATTTGTCGTTCTCACATATTCTGTAATCTTACCTGATAGGTGAACCAGTCACCTGAGAGGTGAATAGACATGATCAATATAAGATAGTTTATGATTATTTACCCCTACTTAATACTTAAAGTTGTCGATATGTTTGCATTCAGACTTATAGCATGTACAGGTTGAAGACAATTTGATAAAGTAATTTTGGTAATGAATATGTTCTTTCGGCGCATAATATACATTGATGTAGCGATGTCATTCATTCTTCCCTATTTTCCATATGCAAACAGTTCACATTCATTAAACATTTAAAAGCCTTAACAGGACTTCAACCATTTCCTCACATTGAAATTTGGATTGATTCAAACTAAAAGTAATAAAGAAGACACAAAGTAGCACAAACTACTGGTAAATTACCAAAGAAAAATTAATAAAAGAGTTTTAAATACTTCTAAGGAGCAATGAATTCTTAAGTCACATTTGTTTCTCACTCTCTTATTTTACCCCATTAGCCCATAGCGAGTTTCGAAAACAGTGTAAATAGAACACACCAAGAAGTACTTTTTTTAAAGTTGGATCTGCTAATGCGACAAGGAAGGCAAAAGCTTTGTATGTCAAAAATGTTATAATGAAAAAACATGGTTGATTAATCAGAGTAAATTGGAAACAATATCACGACAGGAGAAGTGTCCAATGATGAGCAAATTCTCCTTTAGCTACAAATCCTTCAAATTTCATCTACTATAAAAAAGAAATAAAGGGTTTCATGTCATTTATATTTAATAAAGGGTAAGACAAGTTCTTCATTGTAAATAAATTAACCAAATTTTACCTGTGTTATCCCCAAGGAATGAATGATAATTTACAATGAGAAAGTCGGACGACTTTATTCCATCCCTATATTTCACAAACAATCATGGGTACAACAGGCAAGCCGACTAAGGTCATATCGTAGCACGCTGTGTACGGTTTACCTTTACCTTTCCATGATCTAAATTCAAACGAGATGATAAGTAGAAGGAAATTAAATCGAAAAATAGCAGATTCGTTTCTCTTTTAACCAAAATCTTCCTTATTGTATTGTGGTAGATTTAGGGTGGGGCGAATGTTGTCTTCGACTTGAAAACAGTTCGCCCGTACCGATAAATTGCTTATTTTCTCAAACTGTTTTAAAAAAGATCCTTCATCAAACATTTTGTTCCAGAAAGCAAATTTTACTGCATCTGATGCAGAAGTCTTTATAAACCCGTTTGGTTGGGAAAGAATACTTTGCTTGTGTCCCTATTTATCACAAAGGTTTAAAAGTTTATAAGGAAAATATGTTTCCTTCCTGTATTTCCTTGTCGTCTGCTATGGCTTTCAATTTCGACCGGTCACCAGTTTACAAATAAGGAAACGGGTTATAGTTATTACCGTCTGGTAAGGTAAAGGGAAATGAATGTAAACGCAAGGTTACGTTCAAAGTCCATGTTCTCTGTCTCTCTCACTCTATACACGTTCGGATCACACCATATCTCTCAAGAGTGAGGAATGTAAATCGTTATTATCATTATATATATATATATATTAAGATGATTATGACAATGAAGCTAATTTGTAAAATTACACCTAACTCCATTTCAATTATTTGGGGGTTGGGAGGACTGTTAAATGCGACGTGTCCTTAGCATGCGTTAAACACGGGTGGTTAATGAAGTTGGTCTAGTTTAAAGGGAAACGGTGGTATGACCAAATCTGTTATCGGCATACATTGTATAACTACTTTAGTTAGAAACGAGCGGCAATTTCAGCGAACAACGATTTAACCGTCTGTCTGGTTTTCCGCACGGCAATGATTGAAATCATTGCATGTTAAGAGATGTTTTCGTTGCAACCAAAACATTTTTGCCATTAACATTGTAATATGTGGTTCTCCTTGCGCAGACGTGCTCACTTACTCACCAATCTACTCACGCATTCACTCTCTTGATACATTGGTCAGCCCGCAAGCCGGCAAAATACCTACCAGCCACCAAGCCAGCCAACAAGCGAGCCAGCTACGTAGCCTCCCAACAAGCCATCCGGCTACGTAGCCAGCCAACAAACGAACAAGCTACGTAGCCAGCCAACAGACCAACCAGCTACGTAGCCAGCCAACAAACCAACTAGCTACGTAGCCCACCAATAAACCAACCAGCTACTTAGCAAGCCAACAAACCAGCCAGCCAACAAGCCAGCCAGCAACGTAGCCAGCCAACAAGCCAGTCAGCTACGAAGCAACACAATAAGCCAGCCAGACATAGCCACCCAACAAGCCAGCAAACAAGCCAGTCAGCTACGTCACCAGCCAACAAGCCAGCCAGCTACGTAGCCAGCCAACAAGCCAGGCAACTTCGTAGCCAGCCACCAAACCTACCAGCCAACCACCCAGTCAGCAAGCCAGTAACCCAACCAGTTAACCAACCAGCCAGCCACGAACCAACAAGCTTGTCAGTCAGCCACCTAGTCAAACGACCAGCCAGTCAGCTTTCCAGCCACCCAGCCAATCAGCTTGCCAACTAGCCACTCAGTCACCCAGCCAATCAGCTTGCCAACTAGCCACTCAGTCAACCACCTAGCCAGTTAGTCAACCACGAACCAGCTTTTAGCCAGCAAAGCATCGGTATATGATTCATGCCAATGATGTTAACTCAAACGATCTATCTCATTCATTAACGTTAAAGATATACAACATTGCATTGTTAGACAGCGCAGACGTGTTATCTCGACGTGAAAAGATTTCGTAAAGTTATCTCAGGGTAAAGTCGGGGGTACATGTTATTACTAAAGTCTAAGTTCAAGGTCTCGCCAGACGACGGCTCATGTACAAACGTACCCATCCTGTCATCAATGTGGCCATTTTATTTACCTATAGCGGACGACTTTATCTTTTACTTAACTTTTATTCGTTTGTATCTCCGCCATTCGTACTTCAAGAGACTTTAGATACTTATATGATCAAAAGATCCATTGCTCGTAGTGCACAATTCCTATAATTTTTCTAAGTAGTTTCGACCCAATAACGATTATCATGAAGAAACAATGTCGTTGTTTTGTTCATGCTACTATAGTCGTCTACAATAGCTTTGAATTTGGACCAGTCACAAATTCTCACATCGAAGAACGGTTTTATGAATACATCTGTGATTAAAGTGAGAAATTGTTCATAACGAGTATCAATCATCCTCAATATTAACAACGATTTTAAAGCAATGACAATATAAACATACTAAGTAATTGTCGTGTGGAATCGATTTCAGTTTGCGGTATTTTCAAATGTCAAATTGGGGAAAGATTAATAGCATAGGGTGTAAGATACATACGTGAATTGATTATGATTGTAGTAAATTATCTCATTCGTGGGCGACAGTCGTGTATTGGTAGAGCGTCGGACTTTTGTACCGAGATTCCCGGGTTCTAATCCCCGTTAGGCGAGGTGAAAATTGCCATGACTAACCCAAAGATCGGCGCGAGTACTGGTTTAGTAAAGGTTTAAAGAACAAACACTCCGTATGAGGTATTAATTCTTCATTGAGGCAAACAGTGGTGTCAAGAAACACTACTCACATCATTATCATAAATCGTCTATCCGATGTACAGTGAACCCTCGTTTATCCGAACATGTCCGTTACCAACAAAATGTCCGGTTTACCGAATAATCCGGACTAATGAAGCAGAGCTTGTTCTAATTCACCTTAAGACATAAACGGTCTGTATGAGCGGTATATACTTATAACCCTTCAGCAAACGCCAAATTGTCGACCGTCCCAAATTGAAAGAGTTTGCAGAAGACATATCAAAACGTGATGAAATTCAAAGATAATCTTCTGATATGGCAGAAAACATTGTGGGAAAAGGAGAAATTGCTCGTCACGAGCAATTTCTCCTTTACCCACAATGTTTTCAAAAGTCGTCTGCAACAAACTGGTCCAATGATTCCGTTCCCTTACAATTTCGTTCGGATTGCGAGACATCCGGATAATCGGGGTCCGGTTAAACGAGGGTTCACTGTATTAGTATATTGGACTGATCTATGTCCCAAGCACCAGCAGGTGGGAAAAAAGGCATGACAAAAATAGCTTTTTACTAATAGTATAGGGATGAGACCATTAAGACAAAAAGATAAGTTGCTTCCATTGTCACAGTGGGTTTTGGAGTTTTTGCAGCACATGCGTTTTTAAGCGAGTTATTAAGGAGTATTGAGTTATAACAACGTGTTTAATATTGGTTGTTCACAGATGAGCGAATTTCGAACGTAAAGTTAAATGTCGTTGAAACAATACAGTGTTTGCTCTGTTGTATGATATACTATCAAAAGTGGCTGTTAAAAGCTTATTTAACCCATTACCAAACTATTACGACATTTTACCACTTTGTTGCAGACGACTCTGGAAAACAATGTGGGAAAAGGAGAAATTGCTCGTCACGAGCAATTTCTCCTTTTCCCGTAATGTTTGCTGCCATATCAGAAGATTATTTGCCAATTTCGTAACATTTTGAAATGTCGTCTGCAAACTCATTCAATTTCGGACAATAGATTTGGCGTTTGGTAAAGGATTACGGAATTCAGGAAGTGTCAATGTGTCTAAGTATGTACAGTTTAAATGCGGGTAGATCTCAAACCAATTGCAATGATTTCGGATCCAAATACATGGGACTTCACTGTGTATACAGACTCTAAAAACGTCTTATCTCTAAAGGGTATCATACAACAGTTCAGCTGTTGTATAGTTTCAGAGAAGTTAATTTTTAACTTTCAAGTTACCTCACATCTGTGAACAGCGACTTTAACATAAAGCATCACCTTTTGCAGGGGACAAGACCGAAGAGATTATATCTGAAGTATTGTTTATATCATCATACCATATACTGTATATACATATCAATTAAACCCCATATTGTTCGGCTCACATTGTCTTGTACTAAGCTTGACTTTTCAGTCATATGCCAGCTCTCCTGTGATTCAAAAGTACTAGGCTACCCGCAGTGTCTTGCCATAGGACATCACTATGACACCAACGGTACAGATGGACTCGAACCTGTGCCCTGGGGTTACAAGTTGACCGCTAGGCTACGCGGCACATACTATTATCTTCATTTCAATGTAGGAGACAAGACGTTTTCGTATGTCAGCGACGATATCTAAAAGGGAGAAAGCGGGTCACAGATATACACGTGAGGTCATTTCAACCTCAACAGTTTAATCGTGTTTTACTGCACGCCTTCTTCATTTCTTAACAAACAGCTAGTATATATCGATAGAAACAGACACAGTGTAGAAATAAGGATAGTTAAAGGCACAGTGATAGATTAATTGCCAACGGATTCAAACGGAAGTTTATGAACACCAATCGGCCATCTTTGTTAAACTCAACTAGATTAGAAATCGGCCATCTTTGTTAAACTCAACTAGATTAGAAATCGGCCATCTTTGTTAAACTCTACTAGATTAGAAATCGGCCATCTTTGTTTAACCCAACAACGATGTTCAACAAGCGAAAACTTCCATTTTGTATTATACTCATGCTACAATGCTTCAACCACGTGGTGTACACACGTGACACGATATGTTGCGTTCCGGATCAGTACGAGACGTTCATCTACGGATTCACCGGAGTTGTGGATGTCCTTGACCCCGGAAACCTTGGTTACGGGTTCGGTATAACCAATGGGACGATGCGAGTGGTGTTTGACGGGGTCACGGAAAGGGCGTATTATTTCGAGGAAACGTACAACCTCCTGTCTATCTACCCGGTACCGATCGTGATGAATTATACCGGTATATACGATTACAAAAATGTGAGTAACTTACAGTTATACGATTACAAAAATGTGAGTAAATTACAGTTATACGATTACAAAAATGTGAGTAACTTACAGTTATACGACTACAAAAATGTGAGTAACTTACAGTTATACGATTACAAAAAATGTGAGTAAATTACAGTTATACGATTACAAAAATGTGAGTAACTTACAGTTATACGACTACAAAAATGTGAGTAACTTACAGTTATACGATTACAAAAATGTGCGTAAATTACAATTATACGATTACAAAAATGTGAGTAACTTACAGTTATACGATTACAAAAATGTGAGTAACTTACAGTTATACGATTACAAAAATGTGAGTAAATTACAGTTATACGATTACAAAAATGTGAGTAACTTACAGTTATACGATTACAAAAATGTGAGTAAATTACAATTATCATTTCTATCCTTGTTGCATATCGAGGGTTCAATGCAAGACTATAGAAAGTGCTTCATAAACATGAAGCACTTACAATAGTACTGCACTGAACCAACGATATTCTCACAAGGTTTATTTTGGTGAAGGATAGTGGTCTAGGAGTAAGGCGTCGGTCTCTGGACACAAGGGTCGTGAGTTCGAACATCGTAAGTAGCGGGATCTGCCTTCCGAACTTTCATTGATCAACATTCGGCGCGAGTAATGGTTATGTACCCAGGAAGCAGAATCGAGAGTGATTAATCTAAGTTGTAAGAACTTGTTTCACAATCGGCAAAACAAGTAAGATTAAACTAAACTTATGCTCAAAATTCTAATATTTAGCTTTATTCTCAGACATTGGCCTTCATTACCGAGTGAAAACATGTATGTATATACTTTATTGATACAAAAGGCCTAACTCCCATTAGCACACAAGAAGTTAACATTTAAGAATCATATATGTATGTATGTATGCAGACATCACAATACCGTATCATATCAGTCAACGAACAGGTTTTTCACCGATCTGATGTGATCGTATCTTTGAGAGGCGTGTTCGTTAGAAAAGCAACTATGGTTTTATACCGCGCAGATTCGGCTTACAGCGATTCGTTTTGGATAACAAACACAACATGTTAGCGAAAATATACAAAAAAATGAATAAAATAAAAGATTAAACTAATTAACAATATTGCCTTGACTATTGCGTCTTATAATTCTGATTGGTCATTTCTTTGCAGAACGTACAATACAGAGTTTATTATGATGGGACATGTGATAAATACGAGATCGGATACCCTCTCTACAAGGAATGCATTCCAGGCAAGTTCATCATGAAACAATACTTTAACCCATTACCAAATAATAACGACATTAAACCACTTTGTTGAAGACGACTCTGGAAAACATTGTGGGAAGAGGAGAAATTGCTCGTAACGAGCAATTTTTCTTTCCTTTTCCCTAAATGTTTTCTGCCCTATCAGAAGATTGTTTTCCAATTTGATCACATTTTGAAATGTCGTCTGCAAACTCTTTTAATTTTGGACAGTCGAAAATTTGGCGTTTGGTAGAGGGTTAAAGTTTCTTCTTCACAGAAAAGAAAATTCGAAAGGCAAAATAAAATGTCGCTGAAACAATACTGTCTTTGTATTGTTGTATGATATATAATAGGAAGTAATTATTGAAAGCATAATTGATTCATGAATTTATTTCAGTATGTACAGTCTATATGCGGTAGATCTCAAACCCGTTGCAAACGTTTTGAGATATTAATTCACTATATACACAGTCAAACCTGTATTAAGAGGCCAGCCTATTGGACAGAGTAAATTGGCTGTTTAAGACAGGTTGGCTGCTTAACACAAATTGATTTACACTATAAATCTAACAATGGGACTTTCTGTAGTGGCTGTTTAAGGCAGGTTGGCTGCTTAAAAGGGTGGCTGCTTAACACAAGTTAGACTGTATGCTCTAAAAACTTAAACACAAACTAACTTTGCTTCCAGTGGCTATTCTTCAGTGCGTATCATACAACGATACAGCTGTGGTGCATTTAAAAAGAAATGAAGTTTAAACTTCCAAATTTCCTAACATCTGTAAATCAGCTGTAACATAATTATATAATATTATTATAACCTAACCCGAACCCTACTGCACTCGTTAAATGAAGTTATAATATAGGCATATACAGTCAAACTTGTGTTAAGAGGCCAGCCTATGGGACAGAGTGAATTGGCTGTTTAAGACAGGTTGGCTGCTTAACACAAATTGAATTACACTATAAATCTAACAATGGGACTTTCTGTAGTGGCTGTTTAAGGCAGGTTGGCTGCTTAAAAGGGTGGCTGCTTAACACAAGTTAGACTGTATGCTCTAAAAACTTAAACACAAACTAACTTTGCTTCCAATGGCTATTCTTCAGTGCGTATCATACAACGATACAGCTGTGGTGCATTTAAAAAGAAATGAAGTTTAAACTTCCAAATTTCCTAACATCTGTAAATCAGCTGTAACATAATTATATAATATTATTATAACCTAACCCGAACCCTACTGCACTCGTTAAATGAAGTTATAATATAGGCCTATACAGTCAAACTTGTGTTAAGAGGCCAGCCTATGGGACAGAGTAAATTGGCTGTTTAAGACAGGTTGGCTGCTTAACACAAATTGAATTACACTATAAATCTAACAATGGGACTTTCTGTTGTGGCTGTTTAAGGCAGGTTGGCTGCTTAAAAGGGTGGCTGCTTAATACAAGTTAGACTGTATGTATAAACGCTATCTGAATACGCCGATATATGCCATCATACTACCTTTTACTGGAGGGTCCTGCGTGGCCCAGTGGCTTAAAAGTATCCTCCATGGTCTAGAGGTTACAGTACTGAAATTGGAATCACAAAGCCCCTCTCCGTACGGGTTCGAATCAAGGCAGTGGTATATTCAAACGTATTCTTACAGCTGACAAACGGAATGCCTTTGGTTCTACCCGTCTTATTAATAATGAGTTGTTGTTATTTTATCTTTGACAGAATACAGGGCGGTTCAAAATAGTCCAAATTGAAAGCAAACCAATTCAATCTAAAACACGAATAACTAAAGATAATTGATTTTTACACAGGTCACGCTATATTACCTGGGAAGGGGTTTCCGACAAATGGGTTTTCCATTACATGGTGTATGATAAAAAATGGTCGCACATAGCCCAAATTGACAACATCAGCAGACGTTACTTAAGTATGAAAATAATTATTGTAATAGTTGTTGTTTTAAAACAGGTAACGCCACATTACTTTGGAAAGCAAGTTATGTTGGACAGGTTATTCATTATATATTCTATGACATTAGTTATGGCGGGTTCACTTTCCCTAAACTAAAAGCAAAAGCAGACGAATCCATAGCAAGGGGATACGAATTTCTACAACGATTTTATTATTTACACAAGCAACGCCACAAAAGATCCACTTTGGAAAGCGATATTTGATGGATAAAATGTCCATTATGTATTCTATGACATAAGTTATGGCGGGCCCACAATTCCCAAACTGAAAGCAAAAGCAGACAATTTGCTAGCAAATGAATACGAATTACTAAAACGATATTTGTATATACAGGCAACGCAACTTTACTTGGAAAAGGAATTTTCGAAGGACAAGCTGTTTCCCATTACATGTTCTATGACAGAATATATGGTGGTCCAGTACAGGTTACCATATCAGTGATTCATTCAGGTAGGTCTTGTGAATTCTCTTTTTTGTTTGCGTCCATTTTGTTATGTTTTGTTCATAAATTTTGACGTTCCATGTTACCGTGCAATACCGAAATATAATGCGCCTTGTGTGTACGACATTTGAAAATGTGAGAAAATGGAATGTTAACAAAGGACCATGTGTGTCTCAGTGGTTAAGGTGGTTACTTAGAACACGGGGTGTTGTATCACCTCTCGTGGAATTTGCCTTTGGCAAGTCACCTCTGAGCCCTAGCCCAGTACTGGTGGATCCAGAAAGGAGTCACAGGGTTAGACCTTTGTCATGTACACAATTTGTTAAACGGTATTATAAAGTACTCTAATTTCTGACAATGATTTCGTCCTATTTGTGAAACATTTTTCAGTTTTGAATTGATGTAAATCGTTGTCTGCCTGTAAACTCTTACGCTTTGGGATGGCGAAAGCTTTTGGTAATGAAGTTGGTATGTTTTTGTCGGATGCTTATTCATAAATTTTCCAAGTTCGATAGGATGTAGTCCAAAGGAGGAGCGTCGTCCTCGGGACACGAGGGTCGTTGATTCGAATCCCGTGAGTAGCGAGATTATCTTTGCAACCTTTCGCTAATCCACATTTGGTGCGAGTACTGGTTGTGTATCCAGGAAGCAGAATCGTAAGTGATTAGTCTAAGTTGTAAGAACTTGTTTCACAATCGATGTAAAATATATTAGTCAAAGCTAAACTAAACTAGGTTGATAGTTTTCAAGAATACGTTACACAGTGAATAACGGAGTTTTTGGGTTATTCATTGTAGTCTGAATGGCGCCGTTTAGCAAAAGATCAACATTTTCCTTCCATATCAGACACGGTTCCCGGTGAATGTACGCCCCTGCGTGTGACGGAATCCGACAGCTATGTGTTTGATAGTAACAAGAACGTGGACCTGAGCGGTGGCGACGTGGTCAGCTTTAAAAAGGGCGCCGTCGATCCGTCTGTCTTTATACCGCCGCCATCGTGTCCGAAGGAATTATCAAAGGTAAGGCTTACTCGGATGATCCAAGCTGTAACTTAACTCGGATGATCCAAGCTGTTATTGTGTAAGAATAAAATATCTACGTCTGGATCATTCGGACGGAGGTAAGGCTAGTGATATCTTGGATAAATCGAGCTACAGAGTTATCCGTTTACTCGAATTATCGAAATTAGGAGAGATCCGTGTTTGTACCACTGCCATCTTGTCCGAAGAAATGATCAAAGGTAAGGCACACTCGGACGATCGAAGCTGTAACTGTGTGTTCTACGTCTGGATCATTCGGACTAAGGTATGGCTAGTGTTATCTTGGATAAATCGAGTTGTCAAGTTATCCGTTTACTCGAATTATCGAAATAAGAAGAGATCCGTGTTTATACTGCCGAAATCTTGTTCGAAGAAATTATCAAAGGTAAGGCTAGTGTTATCTTGGATAAATCGAGTTGTCAAGTTTTCCGTTTACTCGAACTGTCGAAGTTAGGAGAGATCCGTGTTTATTACTGCCGAAATCTAGTTCGAAGGAATTATCAAAGGTACGGTAAGTGTTAACTTGGATAAATCGAGTTGTCAAGTTATCCGTTTACTCGAACTGTCGAAGTTAATACAGATAATGCTTAGAATTTACATGCCAACTGATTTTAGTTATCCGCCATCCGGTCTTAATGACATAATCAAAAGCAAGGCAAGTGTGTTGTCTGATTATTCGAATTATCCGTTTACTGGAATAATCAATGATCACGCTACACATGAGATATACCCTTTAAATTAGTTTGCCGACTTATCCAACATTTCCTTTCAAAAAAATAATCGAAGGCAAGAGTAATGTGGTTTTAGATCATTTGAGTCATTCGCTCTCTCGATGTGTCAAATATCACACTACATATGAAACATATCGTCTGGAATATTCGAATAACTATGTCGACATAATGTCCCAAAGAAATAATCAAAAGTAAGGTATGTCATTTGATGTGTATATTCTAGTCTATCTAAGGCTTAGTCGTTAGGAGAGACAGTCCTAGTAGTATACAATGTCTATACATACAGGGAGAACACTTCTTCAGGGTTCCGAAATCGAAAATCGGGTTTTCTTCCTTATGTTGAACCTGCTGTCAACACAGGGAAATGGAAAATAAATTCCGATTTCAGAACCACGAAGAAGTGTCCTTCTTTCTCCCTTTATATTTAAGTGCATGTATGCGAAGATGAATTTATTGTTATATTATTGTAACCCATGAGCTGTATATGCTTCAGCTGAAATGAAATAGTCTTCTTCTATAAAGCCATTACCCCTAAAGAATCTTAACTAAAGGTATTTTTTTTATATTATAATGTCCCTCCTTTTGAAAGTGCCATCCAATTTTTGCTTATGAGGCACTTTTCACTGATTATGCAAAGTACCTCCCAACTTCTATCACTATGCCAGCGCCTACGCCTAGCGGATATTAGTCGGTAACCATTAAACAATGTAAATTCAACTAGCTCGCGACTCACGAACCAGCCATTTCAGCACAAGTTCCACGACATTCTCCGGACCAACGCCTCCCGTGAGGCTCGAACGTCCCGAGGCTAACACCTTAACAACTAGGCCAGGGTGACTACGTGTCCTTGTGATGGTTACAAAGCTGCGATGAAATTCACCAACACGTAGAGAAAACACGTATCCTCTGCCATTTTCACTGAGAATTGGGAAATTCTTCTTTATGTATTTTCAGCTTCCTAACGACACCCCACAGAGACACCCCTCGTTTGGTATATGGAAGCGGAGTTCGTCCGAAAAGAGATGATCGAGTCCGAACCATACATATACAAAATTCTTCGAGTAGGACTACAAAGCAATGCGGTTTTTTCACTCTGATATAAATATCAAACTTATACATGTCTAGAAGAATTTATACGATAGAAAAAGTGTATCTTATAGACATATATAGAGAGATGATATTCTCTTTAGAATAAAGTTTTGACAAAGCTAGAGAAATAAACTCCTATCATACTTAATTTTCCTTTTGAAACCATCTATTTTTTTTAAATTTCTTTTCCACCTTTTTGTATTTTCATTATGACTAGGTGCATATATACATACAACCTTCCATGGTCCAAACCGAGGACGGCTTATTTATCCATGTTCCTCTTTTAATGTTCTTGTTTACAGAACAGAAAGTTTATGGTCAAAATAAAATGCAGTTGTTTTGTATTAATGTTTGATATACAATATAAAAAAGTTATTGAAAGTGTATTTAATTCAGGAAGTGCCAACTAATCTTAGTATGTAAAATTTATATGCGCAGGTTTTAAAAGTGATGTTACACTTTTGGATTATAATACATGTTAAATCACTGAAGAATTAAAAAAAAATCTAATTTTGCCCCAAATGAATATTCTTCAGTGCGTATCATTTAACAGTACAGCTGTTGTGCACTACTAAAGAAATTGATTTTTAACTTCCAAATTCTCTCATATCTGGAACCAGTTATATCATAGAAAGAAGAGTCTTGCTTGAATACTTTCCAATGGAATAATAACCTGGTTCCCTGCTGTTCCCTGTCTTCACTATGTTCCACAAGATAGATTCAACAGATGAGAGACCGGTTCCCAGTCCAATGGAATAACAGCCAGTAATAAGAAAAAACCCTAGGTACTCTGTCTCAGATTAAAGGGTATGTGTTCTTTATCCTATGGTACATTGTAAACTGTATCATCTTAAACAAAATAAGGCAATTCATGAATAAATATTGCGGTAACAACAAAGTCTATACCAACACCTGTTTAAAAGTGAATGACTAACTTTATTCAAATCAAACACAATAACAAACACATGTTCCACAAGGGGCTATGAAAATACTTGCCAAAAACATCGAATAATAAAACTGATTTACATAGTAAATATTGATGCATGGTCTGATCAAATTATTAAGAAAAGACAAATTTCATTAACACCCAAATGCCATGATTGGATTACATGAAAGATATATTAATACATTGTACCATGACCAACAATTGGATCAAATCAGAGATAAGAATAGTTGTTTCACGTTTTGTCCTTATTATGAAGCCGTCATTCTGTCCCATGAAAGTCAATACTTTGCAAAGGAATGACCATGCTGTGATGCAAAGATCAAATTTTGTTTTAATATGCTCATAATTCTGTTAAATAGTTTCTGACAAAGGGAACATTTCTTAATTTAACCTGCCAAATAACTCCAAAAGATGAAAAACAATTGTTTGATTCATTTATTTAATGGGTTTTCAATTCAGGTCAACATTTTTTCAGGTATGTTGCAATGCCAAACACTTATTGATTGAGAAAGACCTAATACTCAACTACCTCTCATGTAAATCCAAATGCTGTCATAAGGATTTGAACCCAAATGTAGATGGGTCTTGTGCATTCAAGTTCTGTTATCTAACAATTAGGCCACAAAGGCACTAAGTAAAAACAAGTCAACAATTTCCAAATGGTGTCAAATCCCACAACAGCTGACATATGAAACCCATTTTAACGAAAAAGATGCAGGGCTTTTTTACGTTATATAACAGACTCCCATAAAAGGCACCTTCCTAATTGGAAATTTCTTTAAAATCATGTCATACCAGCTTTTAGGCTTCCCAATTTAGCCATTTCAGCAATAAAACTTCCCAAATTCAACAGGCTTGGGCCTCTTCCACATTGAAGGAAAAAAGCCCGGGATGACAAATTTCTGTTTTAAAATGTTGTCAGCTGAAAATTAAACCAGACTTGGGGGGAAGGGTTAAAAGAATGTTTGCCAAATCACCAACTATGTATGCTTAGTGAGATGATGAATCATGCAAACAAAAGAAGACATGAAATTGTAAGTTTGTAGTTTGTAGTCTTACCAGAATCAAATCACTAATCAGAATCCATATACAATATGATATATACAGGACAATAACACAATATATATAATATCTTTGTCAAACAACAAAAAACAGTCTGGTAGCGATAGTGCATATTACAAATAAATACTCAAGTATGACTCTTTTCTGATAGGTTATTCATGTTTGAAGCCAAATATAAAAGGCTTAATGATTCATTTGACTGACTATGAAAATAAAATAAACAATTCAATTCTTATTTCAAGACAATCATTGGTGATTCTTGAGACTAAAAGAAGTCATCATTTTTTCTTTTATGATAAAAACAATACCAAAGTAAAATCTAAATACAATATACTATGTAATAGCAATTTCTACTTTTGTCAAAATGTTTTCTCACCACACCACAAAATAATGGTAAAGTTCAGCTTTAAGAATTGGTGACCACAGCTGAATTCAATTTGTACATGTCTCAAAATTCAATACTTTGAAAAGGGATATTGAAAATATTAAATAGCTTCTGTTAAAAGTTTTTAGTTAATATAAATAATTATACTATACTAGAATAAAAATCAAATAACAATCTCGTAACGTATCCCATAGAAACATTTATATTCCATACATTTTTAAAAGTTTTATAAGAAAGTAACAATTTATTCCTCGATCAACCAACCGCTGTTCACTGATTCTTCTTCACGGCATCATCATACGATGGTGGCGCGCTCGGGTACTGCGCCGGCGCGTACACATTGTGAGGATTGTTCGGGTTGTAATACCCACTTCCTGCAGCTTCCATTGCCTTGGCATCTACAAACCATAATCAAAGTATATACATGTATAAAAAATGGAAATACATCATGGGTTCAATGCAAGCCTATAGCATCTCCTTGTCAAAAGTTAAGGAGATTCTATAGTTTTGCATTGAACCCTTAAAGGCATTTTTTTTTGTACAGATGTGAGGCAATTTGAAAGTTAAAAAAAAATCTTCTAAACTGCACAACATTTCCACTGTTATACGAAACCCACTGAAGAATAGCAATTGGAAGCTAAATAAGGTCCTTTTTAATTTTATAAAGTGTGTATACAGTATAACATGTACTTCAATCCAAAAGCGTGACATTGCTTTTGTGATCTACAATATATCAATTTTACATACTTAGATGAAATGATGGCATTTAATTCAAAAGCTACTTTTGATTGGATATCAAACAACAATACAAAAATTGTATTGTTTCAAAGACATTTTGTTTTGACATTTTTCTTTTCTGTGAGCAAGCACATTTAACATATTTTGTCGCTTTTATACAAACATAGTTATCTTTTTGTTTAACAATTAAACTCAAGACAAATTGGCAAAGAGTCAAAAAGAAATGTGTAAAGAGCTGATGCGGATTTCCCAAAAGGCATTGATAGATGGACTGAGAACCTGATAAGTCAAATGCAGTAACTGTTGAAAATATGGTTTAAAAACTAAATAACGAAAAATAATCAGAATCAAAGTGAAACTTTAATTTGCCAAACCACAACCTGATTATACATTTAAAACTTTGTTTGTTAGTTTATATGAGGTTAAACGCCATGTCAACAGTATTGCAGTATATCTGACTAACGTTGTAAAAATCATGACAAAAATAGTAGTTGCTCACATGCCTTTAAAATTTCTTTAAACAAACTATTTTTACTGAGTGATAATACAAGAAATACCTGAATGGCTTAGGGACTCTGAATACTTCATATAGTTTTCCAGTGATCTAATCTGTTTCCATATGGAATGTTTATGGAGATTTGTGGCCAGTCCAAATTGAAAGCAGCAACAGAGGACAAAAAATGGCAAGTAAAAAGTCATTTTCTTATAGATATTGGGAAGAAGCCATTGAGAAAATCTGAGAAATTTTTCCTTTCGTCACAACTGCATCTAAATCATTCTGCATTGGGTATATCAAAGTGAGTAAGGAGCCAATCTATACCAATATTCAAAGAGAGATTGGTACTTTGTATTGAGGGTCCCGGGTTACGGGCCCAAACACCAGCGCAAGAACTAGTTTAGTATACAGGGGCCCGTTTTACTAAACAACTTACGGAAAATGTTTGCGTAAGTCATAATTGATTAACATGGATAGTATCTTCAATGAAAGTACGATATTGCAATGTGACACGTCATTGGAAGCGTCTCAACTTCAGTCACAATCAATGTAAAATAGAGAGACAAGTTGAAATCCTACCTGCTGAAGACATTCCGTTCATCTGTTGTTGTTGTTGTTGGGGCGGGTACATCTGGGTGTTGGGATCCACCCCTGGATACGGGGGAGGGGCATTACATGTGTACACATACTCCGCTGTAATTCAAACATGTATAAATAAATATTAGTTGCAGACCACAAAGAGTACTCTAATAAAAGTTAAGATCTTAAGCAAACACATGTAACATATTTCAAGTCTGCTTGATGGACTCATAGGGGCCTGTACTTATCCTTGGGCCAATACTATGTAATATAATAGTTATTTGACCCCAGGATAAGTGAAGACCTCTGTTGGTGGAATGGGTTGAAGATTTAGTACCAACAACTTTCTTGAAAAGCTGATTCAAATGTAAGATATGATACCTAAGCATAGGAATAAATATAGCATAGTCCCAACAACTTACGTGGAGGAGCTGAGGGGAATGTTTGGTAAGGTACCCAGGCGTAGTAATCTGTATGTGGGGCACTGTACGCAGGGGGCGGGGCTTGATAGAATGGTCCCTGTGGTGGTGTATACGCAGGAGGCTGTGCTGGTCGGTTCCGCGAGGCTAGAAAATATGGAAACATGAAAAATATTCTAAAATAACAAAAATTATACATGTATATAGAGGTAACAGATCATTTACTTTATCAATTAAGCTCATTTTGATTGATCTATTTGAGTTGGTTTCAATTTATACTGCAGTAGATTTAAAATATTCATGAGAGGTAGTCTTCAGCTAGATCGAATATGTATTTTGAAATATTTTGTAGCATTTTGTAGTATTTTGTTGTATTTTTTATTTTTAAAAATGTGTGTATGAATATGAAGAAGTGAATTTTTTATTACTATGTTTGCATACTGAACATGAAGAGAATAAATACTGCTCCTGAACATAACAAAACTTCGAGAATCATAAAACTACTCCAACATTGTAATGTAACACAAGAGCATTGAAAATGAACAAATGGTAAATTCACCAATTGATTATTTGTAAAATGTGTTTATGGTTATTCACAAAATACACGGAAAATAGACTGTCATGAATGTAAAAGAGATATTTATTTTCTCTGATCAGACGTGATTGAGTTTTTGAGTGACCCTTTAGTAAGTTTTATTCAACATTCTTTACAAAATTGGAAAGAAACCTTTGTCAGAAATGGATAAAATGCTCATTATGAGGTGTTTTTTTTTAACATTTCTATGGTTTGAAAGGCAGTCAAATGCAATATCTAAACAATTATCTCGTTTGATTAAAGAAACAAAAGAAATATCACAACTTATGATGTCACTATTATGTATGATTATCAACCAATAATTAAGGTTTTAAACGATGTTCAACACTTCCATATACATTGAATTACTCAATGTTGACATTCATACTAGATATGTTATTTGCTGGGACATTTCATTTTAACAAAATATGTGTAACCCAACACTTATATAATTTTTTTATAAAGTGTGTTTCTCAATAAAGTGTGTTGGTAAATACCCAAGTAGTTACAATTGGTTCTTTATTAGATAGAACGACTGCATAGAGTATAGAGATGTAAATACACTTACCAAGTTGCCCTGCACGTAACATGGCCTGTCCAAACTCTATTGCACCTCCGCTTTTAAACCACATTTTGAACTTCCCCGACCCTTCCCAGTTGCCTATAAAATACAAAATAGACATGCTTTGTATGTGATTTTTGACAGTTGATATTAAAAAATGAGTTTAAACTCATTTCCAATATCAATTGATAAATCATATACAAAGAGTGTATAGATGATGTGTATAGATTATATGTTCCCCTTTTAAGATAGAAATTTATCTTTACTTAATTTTACCTCAGCTTGGATATCATTCGCTCAAAGCTAGCTGCTAGCATGTACTGTCCCATATAATCACTGTATGCAGTGAAATATACTCTTGATTTAGAAATACTCTATCAATCGGCAAAAATATCGACCAAGCTTGGACTTTGGACTGTTTTTTGTTTTCTCCTTAACAATTGAGATGGTAAGCCATGGCACATCATGGCTGGACCTTATCGCCCTTATCAATGAGGCTTTACATGTATAAAGAGAAGCTCATGCAATGCTTTTGGCAAAGTGGAGTCTCAACTCTACACTCCCTCCTCTTAAAGCCAGACTCCCTCCTGAATGAATTTATTAGGCTTTACATGGCTAGAGAGAAGATCTAGTAACACATATGGCAAAGCCAGGTTTCATACTGTGGAATCTCAGGTCTTAAAGCCAGACTCCTTCCAGGGTGAATTAATTAGGCTTTCCATCTCTTAACCCTTTACCAAACGCTAGATTTACGACTGTCCCAAATTGAAAGAGTGTGAAGACAACATTTCAAAATGTGATGAAATCGAAAAATAATCTTCTGACAGGGCAGAAAACATTGTGGGAAAAGGAGGAATTGCTCGTTAAGATGTTTTCCAGAGTCGTCTGCAACAAACTGGTCGAATGTCGTTATTGTTTTGTAATGGATTAAGTGGAGCTCTGGAAGCATTAATTATTTAATTAGGCTTTGCACCATTGACAACACTTACCACCAGGTTCAGCAGTCATGTTTCCTTTGATGTAGTTGGCACCAAAAATGGGCTGTTCCAATTCCACGCCTCGCATCAGTAGAAACGGCAAGCTGAAGGATTGCAGCATGTCCTTGTTGCTTTTATTTGTAAACACAACCTGTGTAAGATATAAATATTAATGTTCAGCAACTTCAAATTGGCCAAGTTTCCATGTTTCTAAAGATAGATGTAAATTATAAACATACAGGTATGCAGGTAGTCACAAAAGGATAAATAGCATAAGGCCACTATACTTTAACACGTGCATACCTGTATGTTTATACTAAACATCTATTATTAGAAACATGTAAACATGACCAATTTGAAGTTGCTGAGCAATAACTCGTCATTAGAATAAAACATGAGGATGCTAACAAACATTACCAGGTATCTGTGAACAGAATATGTAAGCAAGTCAACAAAACTCCATTCGTAAATATAACCTGATAAACAGCACATGAAAGGTTATTTAGTCTGAGCCTAACTGACTGACCAATGGCCAATGGAGCTTTCTGAATGACTGACATCCATATCAATGCGTAAGATGTGTAATACATCGTGATTCTATCTCCTTTTACAATGATCACTTAAAACAAATTTGACTGTACCATACGAGGGAATAATTGGTCAAGAAATACAATTAACCATTACCCTGTGAGTTGTCAGATAAACTGTTCCATTCTTGTTCCCTTTAAAGTGGGGCACAGAATTCGCCTCAAACCCCATTTCAACTCCATCACAGTATAAAAGTATTCTGAAATGAATAAAAAAAAGATATGAATACATGTTTCAGAATGAATTAAAAGCCCTAGAATGACAGAACTTCAATTCTCAATAGTCAATCAAATTGACAAAAAATACACATTGTTTTCTTATTAAATGAAAGTGTTTGGAAAGGTTATATATTTTGGTGATGATTTACAAAATGCTAATTGAAAGGCTTTTTCATCAGAAAATATGAAGAAACAATAGGAAAAAAAGTCAAATAGTTCAAGTCTTTTTAAATACATACCGACATACCCCACAGTGTTTATGCTATACATGTACATCAAAAATCTCCTGACGTCAGTAAAATCAGACACATTTCTTTTGTGGGAGGCCACAACAAATTTCAAAATCATCACAAATAAGATTTACAATCTAATCTAGATAAATGTCTGAATGGAGTGAACCATGGCTTTTAGAATTCCATCCTGATTAATGTAAGCACAAGCATGTTGGTAAAACGAATATTGATACAAACTACAATGTCAGAGGAATAGATATTAAACTACATATGAGAAGGACATCGGAGTTACTATCAACAAGAAGTTGGATTATGAAATAACACATTGGCAAGAAAATAAAGGAGGCTAATAAAATGTTCCCAATTACTAAGAAGATCATTCCAGTTTCTCAATGAATCGAAGAAGATAATAGGACAATCATAAAAAAATAATGAAAATAATGAACATGGCGAAGAGGAACCAACCCTAACTAAATCCTAACAAAGTAATATTGTGTAGAACATTTCTCAACTCCAAAACATCATCTGTTAACTCTTTGGTGGGACTGAGAACACAATATTATACAAACCGGACTGGTATTACGGCTTTTACAGGTGGTCTGACCTTTATGTTATAAGCTGTAAGTGAATATTTCGCAATCACCGAAGACTTGTATTACCTACAGTTATACTGATGATCATGACAATGATTCTACCATTTAGAACTTTGAATATCATCCTATACCTTTCTTCATGCAATCATTTATTTATGTAGTTAAACAACAAATCCAGAATGCCTGAATACTATCAAAGAAGTAAGAAGACCGTCTGTCCTTTAATAAAAAGTGAGTCATAAACATTTGACATGTCTCGTTAGAGAGACAAATACACCTTAAAGAGTAATGTTATTTGATAGATATATTTTTGTGTAAATCAGAAGATAAGACGATTAGACTATAAGGTAGGGTTAAATCATTGCATTACTATTTGTATCTAAATTGAACAAGAAAACGTCATTTGGGACTTTCGACCAAAATCAGTGATTATCAGCGAAGGGTCCCCATCAGCGAATCCTTCCAAACTGTTCACAATTTGAAATGCCAAGCGAGACTTTGGTCATTGTTGAAGAAATTCTTACCTTTCTCCTGAAAATATCAACACCCCGTTGTTGGCGTGTGCCGTATTAATGGACATATTTGAAGTTTTGCGTAATATTTTAGACCTGACACAGTTTCTCTTTTATTTTGATGGTGTTGTTGTTGTTGATTATGACTCTTTTTTATGACCGACAAACTAAAAACTACGCCATTTGGACCACTACCGTAAAGGGATAATTACAAGATCAAAGTGACAAGAGTATTCTATTGAAATTTTTCATTGATCTGTAACAGTATGTTAATTTTAAGATGTTTATCACGATTTATTGATAATGAGAGCAGCGTTTTTCAGACTGGACTTTCTAAAAAAAATCATTTTTCTTCTTGAAATCTCATTGAAAAAATGTCATAGAAATTCGGGGAAATCAGTATTTGCGACATCACTTTAAAATAAATTAGATATAAGTCGAATATTGAATATTTCCACTTATGATCACAAAATAAGGATAAAAATCCCTTTTTTTTAGTCCATACTTTAATTATACGAAAGAAAATAATTTTATTGAATTTATTGATTTATAATTACGTCAATGGTGCCGTGTTTAGTTAGTGATTAGCCCGACTTCGATTTTGCGGTAAATAATCACAACGAGGATTCTGGAACAAAAACATTTATTGTATTTGGCGTAAGAAGTCTTCATCAAACACCCTTTTCTTTAGTTTTGTAAGTGGCTGTTACGTATATTTTGTGTACAATAACATCGCGTGGTTTAATGGCGCGTCAATGCTACATGATTTAAAATTTCACATCGTTATCTACAAATTCAGGTCGCCAGATTGAAGTGTCATAGAAGTCGGATACAAGATTAATCGGATTTAGAAAAAAGAGTCGCTGTTAGAATGGTTCCAGTGTGTTTTTACACATTTTTTAGAGTTTAAAATCGAATTTTATGAACTTTATTAATATACCGTAGAAAGTATGAGTAGTAAGAAAATGAATACCTAAAAAAGTATAAGACGCGGACATTTTGTGGGTCAGTAATTTGAGTAAAAATATGACCACAGTCTCATTTCACCGCTTTGTGAAAACAATGATAGAAAATATTATTATTAATATTAGCCATATGAATATTTAAGATGTATGCTATCTGCTGCATTACTTGCATTTTTTCAGTTTTTAATGACCTTTGTAAATATCCTCATCTTATACTGACCCAATTTAAGAAGTGAAGTGAATCTAGCATTACGTTTCCATTATGTATTTCTATGGCTTATTTAACATCAAAAATTCAATTTTGCATCCTAAAAACGGTGTAGTTACATGTTGCCAATATAGTTTCAGTTGTTGACACTATTTTTACAGTTGTTGACACTATTATTATTGTTGTTGACACTATTTTTATCTTGTTGACACTATTTCGACATACCGGTTAGAATTAGTTCAGCAGGAATAAGTTTCACTTCCTCATTAGCAATTCAACGTTTCTGATTTTTGTGAATGGTGTTTAGATATCTTTAGAATAGCTGGAGCTTTTAAAGGGAGCTTTGAAAATTACATTACAATTGTTCTAACAGGAAAACATGTAGAAATAAAGTTACTACCCTGTCCGGTTTTGGCCAACCAAATATCAGTTACAACATCATCTCTAGAAATCATGCAGACTCTGGCCTTTGAACTGTGTGTATTTTGCTGTCCAAGCTAGCCTGTTACACATTCAACTCTACATTGTAAAATCAGACACCAACTGCAATAATTCTTTTAAATGTCACTAGCTTTTTGTTATGCATGCTTTCAATTTTGATTTCCTTTGTCACTACACAGGTTGAAAGCCTTTGAATACAAGAAGTTGCCACGATGACTAGAAAGAGAATCTTTAAAGGTAAAAAGGCTGGAGCAACCAAAGTTAAAGAGGAAACCACAGAAGTTACAGGTGAAGTAGAAACGCCTGATGTAAAAGATGAGCCAGCAAGTTCTGAGGTTGACGAAGTAGATGACAATCCAAGCAGCCAAGATGGGAACCAAGAAGAGACTGAGAAAGATAGCGAGGACGGGAATGTTGTTATTGAACTTCAACTAACTGATGCTAAAGATTCTGGAGAAAACAGTGAGTTTTGTAATAATCAGGGTTTTCCTTAAGGATTGGAGTAAAAGGCCAGAAGACCTCCTTAGGAGGCAAGGGTGTCTGCGGGGCAGTACAAAGAAAATGAGTATTACCTCTTTTCAGGTACCAATAATATATCTTTTTTTTTTAACTATTTGGCAAATTTGACAGAAAAGTATTTGAGGGGGTAAAATCTGCCTGCAGCTGCCTCTTAAAAAACCCTGAATAATACTTTTGTTAGTTATTATATTTACAAGAGTGATTTTTAAGATTGAATGCTATTTTTATGAGCATCACAAATGTAGTCTGTGTGGAAAAGACAAGCCACCTAGTTCGCACAATTTGTGAGATGCCTTTCTAGTGTTGATGTGGTTGCGGTTTCCTGGCAGTAGTGGCTGGTGGATCTCTTCAGAATCCTAATTTTTTATTTACCTTATTTGCTTTACATCGATTGTGATGGAAGTTTAAAGCTTGTTCAGAGCCACTCTCGATGACTTCTTCCTGGATACTAAACCAGTACTCACGCCCATTTGTGGGTTAGTCCCGGAAATTTTCACCTCGCCTAACAGGGATTTGAACCCGTACCCTCCTTGTAAAAGGATTGCAGTGTGTGGGGGCAAATCCAGTCTCAGAGTCTCTCAGTAAGCCAAATGGGTAGAGCCCATTTTTAGGTGATTGTGTGTTTAAGCCCAACAACCGATGGTGCACCGTTTCTCTCCTGTCTACTATTTAAACCTTTACCAAACAACAAACTTTCGACTGTCCTATATTAAAAGAGTTTGCAGATGACATTTCAAAATGTAATGAAATTCGAAAATAATCTTCTGATAGGGTAGAAAACATTGTGGGAAAAGGAGAAATTGCTCGTCACAATCAATTTCTCCTTTTCCCACAAAGTTTTCCATAGTTGTCTGCAACAAACTGGTCAAATGTCGCTGTTGCTAGGGAAAGTGTTAAACAAATAACAGATGTTTTTGTTTCGTTATTTAATGCAGGCCAAGAGGAAACTGTTGATGAAGATGATAATGGCTTGGTATTGCAGTCACATGGAGGAGACATGGAAGAAATGGGAGATGAAGGTCAAGAAGAGGGTAGGATTTTTGGTTAAGCTTTATCCAGGAATTTTGCGTGGACCAGTTAAGTTGAACCAATTGACTGGGGGAGGTCCAGGGCTCAAGCCTAATCGACACCTGGTTTTGTGGGAGTGATCTTTGGCAAGTCACTTCAGAGCCCTAACCTAGTACTGGTGGATCCAGGAAATCCGTTACATAACTGAAAACTTGTTGATACAGCTTTAAACATCATACAAATATATAAAAATCACAGTAGTGTGCCGCACCCTGGCCCTTTTGCGATGCGCCTTGCTGTCCCGAATCTGCCTGTATCCTTAATCTTGTCAAAACAATGCTTCCTATGATGATGACAATGATAATTTACAATTCCGATGTCCAACAGGTTTTAAAATATATTTCTATTTATTGGTATATGCACAATATAGATATATACTTGCTACACCTTATTTCTCTACTATAAACTGATCTTTTAACGTCTACAGGTACATAGAATTAGCCATTTTGGTAAAATTGATGGTCCTTTGAACTTTGATTAACAATTTGTTCTAAATGTCATGTACTTGTTTGTTTGAATAGATGCTCTAAAATTTGTCAAATAATGATCATTCCAAAAGTCGTTTTGTTTGTTTGCAGTATAATTACATGTTTTTCGTAAATGACAATTTTTTTTTAAATAGAAAAATTTGATAATTAAGATGAATAGATATAAAAACACATTTTATGTTGAGGCAAAAGTTTATTCTAATCAATTGAATGTCCAAAACTGGAGTTAAAAGTTTTCAGTCTTACAGCGGAGATGGAAATGCCTTATCTGTGATTAGATGCCTCTTACAAAAAATTACCCAAGTTTTCATTCATAATTTTAAGATAGGGTCCTGTGTGACACATTGGTTAATGTAGCTGACTTAAAACTTGGGGATCGGAGTTCGAGCCCGACCGACTCAGGTTTTGTGGGAGTGTCCTTTGGCAAGTCACTGTAGACTAGAGCCTGGTACTGGTAGATCTAAGAAAAATGTGACATAACTAAAAAATTGTTGACACTGTGATAAACACCATACAAACAAATTGAATTATAATAATTTTGATATAAGGATGATCGGCTGATGTTTTCATTTTGATTAGTTTCGGTTTGCTGTGGAGAAATTTGATAACCTTTACATTTTTTTCAGACATGGGGGATGACAATGAAGAAGACGCAGGCAATATGGAAAATGAAGAAGAAAATTTTGAAGAAGGAGATGAAGCTAATGTCGATATGGAAGAGGGAAACGAAGCAAATGCAGAAATAGATATCTCTGCCGAGGAAAAGCAGCTGTTAGAGGACGAGAATGAGACTAAGAGTTCAGCTGCCGACGTCCCGGAAGGTAAAGTCACTCCCGATACAAAGAAACAACCAGTTGTTGAAGAGTCAAGCACAACTGAAGCAGAAGCAAGTACAAAAGATGATAACAAGGGTGCTGCTGGAGATAAGGAAAAAGAAGCGGAGGATAAAGAAAAGGTTGACAATAAAACTGAGAGTAAAGAAGCAACTTTAGAGGAGGAGGAAAAGACTATAGAAGAAGAGAATGCTGATCACAATGAAGAGAACAAAGATTATAGCTGTATTCTACCCAGTGATAAGGAGTTTATCAGCGAAAAATTCAAACTGCCACCCTTCCCAGAATCCCTGTCGAAATGTGAGTAAATGTTACTTTTAAAGTCTTTCATCCCAAAAAAATGGTGGATAATTGCTGTTTTTGGCAATTTTTCTGTTATAATACAGTGACAATTCACCATCTTGATTTGCATTTTTTCCTTCAATTGGGAAGAAGCCAAAGTCTGTTGAATTTTGGAAATTTTATCGCTGAAATTGCTGAATTGGGAAGCCTAAAAGCTGGTATGACTCTGATTTTTTGGGAAAACTGCATGATTTTAAAACAATTTTCAATTAGGAAGTTGCCTTTTATGGGAGTCTGTTGTATAACGCAAAAAAGCCCTGGAATAGGAAACCCATATCATAACATGAATGCTGCTGTTCTCAAATGACAAAAGTTGTCTTCAGTTGTTACCAATATCAAAGATACAATGAGAGCAAGAGAGAACACATTATATAGGACAGCGTGGATTTTATTACATTTAAACCAAGGTCAGCAGAATTGACCCAGTTGTTAAAAGGGTGGACTTGAAACTTAACCCTTTACCAAATACCAAATTTTCAACTGTCCCAAGTTGAAAGAGTTTGCAGACGACATTTCAGAATGTGTTGAAATTGAAAAACCATCTTCTGATAGGGAAGAAAACATTGTTGGAAAAGGAGAAATTGCTCGTTAAGAGCAATTTCCTCTAAACCCACAAAGTTTTCCAGAATCATCTACAACAAACTGGTCAAATGGCCTTATTGTTTGGTAAAAGGTTAATTGTTCTGGGTTTTATCCCCAACGGCACCCCTGTTTTTGTAGATATGTTCTTTGGCAAGTCACTTGAGAGCCACAGCCTGGGGCCCGTTTTACTAAACAAGTTACGGAAAATATGTGTGTAAGTCATAATTGATAAACATGGATAGTATCTTCAATGAAAGTACAATGTTGCAATGTGGCACTTCATTGGAAGCGTCTCGGAGAGACGATTCCAATGATGTGTCACTTTGCAATATTGCTTCGTCCAATATTGAAATAAGAGGAATTGATGTTTTAGACTTACCCAAATCTTAAGCGTAAACTTTTTAGTAAAACGGGCCCCTGGTGTCTTTAAAACTGTACAAAATTCGTACAGTTAGATGACATGCACTGAAGAATTGCCATTGGAAGCAAAATCCGTTTGTAGTTAAGTTTTTAAAGAAAGTCTGCATATGGTGAATTTATATCTATAGAACCCCAAAACTTTTGCAACAGTTCTGAAATCTACTGTATATATACTGTACATACTAAGATTAATTGACTCTTTCTGAATGAATTATGCTTTCAATAGCTACCCTTGATTTTTACAATTTACAACCTGTATTACAAGTTTCATTCGCATTTTGTTATTTGTTTCCATATTTTGTTACCTGTAAAAAAGCGCCTTTAAAAAAGAAAACACACCAGCACAAAAAGTATCAGCCTTACTTTATAGAATGATGAATTTATTTGTTTCAGTGACCAAGTTGACTGTGACGATTGGGCCTATTCAGCAGGTGGACTTGTACTCAAACGAGCTTCACAGGATATTTAATCTGATCATGGATTTTGAGATCAAGTTTGAAGGCAAGGAAAAGAAAAGCAACAGTGGAAGAGTATTCAATGAAAAAATGGGGTCAGTATCATCAATATTACAAGTATCATCAATATTACAGTGGCCCGTATTAACATAGCTAACTTCATTATTGCTTCTCTTAACCCATCACCAAACAATAGCCGCATTTGACCAGTTTGTTGCAGAAGACTCTTGAAAACATTGTGGGAAAACGAGAAATTGCTCTTTGGGAGCAATTTCTCCTTTTTCCTCAATGTTTTCTGACCTATCAGAAAAAAGTCTTCAATTTCGTCACATTTTGAAATGTTGTTTGCAAACTTTCAATTTGGGACAGTCGGAATTTGGCGTTTGGTAAATGTCTGCCTTATTTTCGTTTCTGAAAGGTCTTGTCCATCATGATATTTGTAAAGGGACGATAAGTTATACATGAAAAGATACATTCTTTATGATAATTCACTGTTTACATGCTTGAAAGAATAATAATCTGTTTTAAACTATTGTTAGATAATTTGAATCTCTTTTTAGCTGTTGTTAAGTAGTGTGAATCTCTTCTCTAACTGTTGTTAAATTATGTGAATTTCTTTGAACTATTATTAAAATATGTGAATCTCTTTTCAGCTTTTGTAGAATTATGTGATTCTCTTTTTAACTATTGTAAGATTATGTGAATCTTTTTGCACCTTGTGTTAAACTATGTGAATCTCTTTTCATCTATTGTCAGATAATGTGAATCTCTTTTCAGCTATTGTCAAATTATGTGGATATCTTTTCAACTATAGTTAAATTATATCAATCTCTTCATCTATTGTCAGATTATGTGAATCTCTTTTCAACTATAGTTAAAATATGTGAATCTCTTCATTTATTGTTAGATAATGTGAATCTCTTTTCAACTATACTTAAATTACATGAATCTCTTTTCATCTATTGCTAGATTATGTGAATCTGTTTTCAACTATTGTTAGAATATGAGACTCTCTTTTCAACTATTGTTAGATAATGTGAATCTCTTTTCAACTATAGTTAAATTATATGAATCGTTTTTCATCTATTGTTAGATTATATGAATCTTTTTTCATCTATTGTTAGATTATGTGAATCTCTTTTCAACTATTGTAAGAATATGTGAATCTCCTTGAACTATTGTTATACAATGTTTCTTTTTTCAACTATTGTTAAATTATGTGAATCACTTTCAACTGTTGTTAAATTATGTGAATTTCTTTTCAGCTATTATTAGATTTTGTGAATCTCTTTTCAGTTATGTAAGGACACAGTTTAAGATTAGAACTCCCAGCTACCTTGTTAAGATGGCCACCCTCCTTGGAAACTTGAATATTCGCGGGAGAGATATGTCTGTGAAGTTTCCAGAAGTTTTTGATATGGCTGTAAAAGGTAAATAATTCTATTTTTTAGTATTTGGTATTTCTTACTCATGCATACACTTGATAAACCAGATGAAAGGCCTTTGTTTTGTATTTTGATGGTTTATAACTTCTTTTTTCTACAGACTAAATTTTATATGGAAATTTGTTCCTGGTATAGATAGGGGTGAAGTTTTCTCATTTTTCTTATCTGGATTGGATATCATCTTTTGATGTTAATCTGTTTCATTCCCTTAACAATTACATTCTCCGTTGGTCGCATTCAGTTGTACCTAATAACACAACGAAAATATCTTTAATTTGTTTATTTTTGTCTGCTGTCACTTTCAATATATTCCAGTCAACAAATGGACAAAATGGTTTATCTTAAATACACTTTGTATTCTAGCACACGCTTAGATTTGATAAAGATATCAATAAATTGTAAGTGGGAAATGGTTGAATGCACTGGTTTTACTTTGTGTTATTGTACTTTTAAGATTGCAAGGAATATGAGGCCAAAAACAAGGGTGCATACGCAAGGTTAATGAAGGAGAAACAAGCCTATATAAGTAAGTAGCCAAAACTAACATAAAACACACTGGTTAACTCTGGTCCAGAGGTCGGTTAACTTATTTGTTTACTTTACCAATTAAAAGAAACATAGATTGCAGTTTTCATAAACCAATCATACAATGATTTACAAATCTAAATTGATTTGTCAGTTATTGTATCAAATACATTATCTATCAAAAGTGAAGCTCTGAAGGATTTACATCACAAACTGGATTATACATAATTGTGTTACCTTTTGGGATATATTGGTTAAAATGACGTGTGGTAAACTCTAACCAATTTGGTTAACTAACCACTAGACTTAACAACCATTATACAAACATGTTAACCTGATTGGTTAGCGAACCAAAATGGTTAAGATTTATTCTGCGAATAGCTGTATTAGATTCATTTTTTACTGTTTCAAATTACTTTAATAGGAAGGATTGATTGTTCATGTGAACATAGTCTCTCTCTGTCTGGGTTCAAATTTCGGTGATGGCATTTGGATTTTCCATGAGAGATAGTCCCTGACTGACTTACGGATGCCCATGGTTCTACCAGGCTTGATCAGCTTTTTTGAGCGGTTGTGTGTGGGGGTCTTTCTCTATCATAAAGGCTAGGGCATTGTTTACAACATAACTGAAATAATGTTGAGGCAATGTAAATCCCATATAAATAAAAAATACAATCGCTCATGTGAAAAATTTCTAAGTAATGGTCTAACACATAAGTATATTTAAACTCTAAAAAAAAATTAAAATGTTGATTGTAAACTCTTTCAAATTGGGGCATTTGAATGGTATAAAAAATGTAAGCCTTGGAAAAACTTTTTCATTGCATTGTCTTAAAGGATTTTTTGTTATAAGTTTTAATAGGATTCAGGAGTTTGGAACCGACTTCATGCTTATGCAAGCAGGTTAGATCCAGGCCAGACGCCAAGTAAATTGGCATCTGACCCGTGATCTGACTTATTTGCTACTCTGAGTATCTTTCCTCATCAATATTTCGTAGATATTGAAGGTTTTGGAAAGCAGACGACACAAAATCTGATTTTACCCTGCATTGTAAGGGTTAAGGTGGATTTTGTTGGAAAGGTTTGTATTGAAATGCTGTGTGAAAGGAGTAGTCAAGGAGGCTAGACTGTTATTGAACAGTTTTAACCGTTCACGAAGTAAAGGATAGGAATTGGAAAAAACGGAATGCTGTGGACATTGCCTATGACCCTGGCGATGACAAAATAATCAAACATCCAATGGACATAGACAATCAACACTGACAAGAATTGCTGATAAGTTGGAGGAAGAGAGCAGTTGCCTGACAATAAATGAGAGTTACTGTACAACCCACCTTTAAACATGATGATCCGAACAAGAAACAGCATTGACTGACGAAGGGTTTCGTATTGCAGTGATTAAATAAGTCCTAGAAGAAAATGTTGATCTCAGTCTTATATTAAGGGATCAACTATGATGAATTCAATAAGAAGATGGTATTGCTCACTTTATTGTTAGCCAAACTGATATATACAGAACTGAACAAAACAGAAGTTTACATCAATTTACTATTTAAAGAACCAAACAGAAATAAACAGAGCTCAACAAAAAAGAATGTGACTGCAACTTGCTATTTAAAGTAATCTCTTCGGAAAAAAAGGATAAATGGACACTGGACATGGAACTGCTGGTCGAAATGAATTGGTTTAGCCAATAATAGCTCTACAAGATAACAGGTTCTTTATTGGTTGAGGAACTTGATTTCAAAGAATGTTGCGGATATCATGAATTCCAGGGGGGAAAGCCCATACTCTGACTGTAAAAAGGATCCTTATTGTGCTTGAACTTGAAGCTACACAACCTCTGTAATTGAAAGACCATGATTCTAGTTTTGTTGAGTGAAGTTGCCTTGCTGTCTTTGGATAGTTTGTGTTACTTTCCCTGGTTTGTGTATCAAAACACGCATAGCAGACTATCAGAAAGTAAATATGGATTGAATGATCAAAACGGTGGATCAAAGACAAATATTCTGGTGAATATGACCCATTTAAAGTCAACAATGAATATATAAGTGCCTGAGTGTGTTCACAACTGTTTCATAAAAGATAAAGATATGAATATAGCTGAATTGATGATTCAGTAATGATTGACATAACAGGACACTATATTGAATTAAAGCATTCTGGTGCTTGATGGATGGCTGCCTACGATTTGTGACAACGTGCAGCTGGTCATTGTGTCCGGTGTTTTAGACTAACCAGTAACTACCTGTTTGTACATGAAAGACATGGATGACACATCTACCAGATTTCATTTCTACATGAGTTTAGTGTTTTATGAGTTCTAGATTGAACTAGTAACTACCTGTATTTGTACATGGATGACACAATCTACAGGATTTCATGTCTTTCATGAGTTTCCAGTCAGTGTTCTCAGTCCAAGAATGTTTTACGAAATTTATGTCAAACTTTCTATGTAACATAGTGCTTATGTGTTGTACAAGTTGTCACATAGTTTTACACTGTGAAAGACAAAAAAAAGATTAAAGGCTTGGACATGTTTGTACAGTTATGCTAGAGGCAGAAGGCATAATGGATTACAATTTGTTCAGGCTTTAATATTTTCTATTACTCTTTGAATGTCAGTTTGTAAGAGTTCTTACATGGTCACCAACCAACTTATGGTTGGAAGGGCATGCATGTAGGTTTTTTTTCCTTATGAAGTTCTATACTCACATGCCAAAATGTGAAACTTATATCCATACCAATTGATGTGGACAAAAGAATACGCTTCTAATATGTTTGGTGAAGTTTCACAATTTATTGAATAATTGACATGCTGAGTTTGCTTTTTATTTTCTTGTAGGTTTGATGCGTTTTCAAGAAATATCTAAATTTCTGAATGTGTTGCATCATTTGTTTTGTAGATGAATGTGTCTTTAACATGTACACAAGTATGTTTGTTATGTACAAACAGGTTTATCAGACAAAAACATGATGAACATTATGTTCTTTATCTTAATGTCGGATTGATATATTAATTACTTTTCGGCGCATCTGATTGTACTGAATTTCAACGATTATTAGTTGCAACATTAAAGCAACTCAGGAGCAATAAGACAAGAGGCAATACTTTGATTTGCCGTCCATATGGCATATGTTTACTTAATTAATAGTGATGGCCATAACGCAAACGGTGTTTAGCATCAGTCACAGGCCACAAAGAAGCAAACATTTTGTTGTTTCTATAAACATGGAAGATGACAATGCTAAAGTTATACTATAATTTCATCATGAATTTCAATGATGTTATGTCAAAAAACAGCTGTGTCTTCTGTCAAAGATAATGTTTCTTTATAGAAAATTCAAGCCATTCCACTTAACCCAATTACAATGGCAGATGTATATGAACTGGATAAAGATATCAATGTTTGTCTTGCTTTTACGCAAAGTGAGCTGATGCAAGCTTTCATAGAAATCTCTCAAATTATCCAGTAATTAAACGATTGGATACAGTTTATATGAAAGTTAAGCTGTAAAAAGCTTAATCCAACAGTTCAGACTGCAAAACGACACATGTTGCCAATAGCCTACTAGCACAGGCTTTGTACTTTACTCTCTATATTGTACCCCTGACCCATTTTACAGTGGATTTAAGAAAGAGGAGAATACTGGTGAAAAACATCCCAGAAAACACAACAGAAGATACAATGAAAGCACTCTTCCCAGAATGTCAGACAGTGGACTTTAGAGAGGAAGATATTGGCAACAAGAAACTCTGGTAAGACGAGCATCTCCATGCTCTAATTGAGACACATATGTACATTAATTGGCTGTGACAAGCATCTGCTGACGGCCTAACGTGCAAATAATGATTTGGGCGATGAGAACTAGATAGATTTAGTTAGATAAACAAATATCTTTACTTGGCAACTTGTTTACTAATTGGTTGTGACAAGTATCGGTTTATGGTCTTACACGCAAATTATGTTTTGCGCGATGAGAACTAGATTTGGATAGATAGACAAGTATCTGTACTTTGCAACTTGTTTACTTATTGGCTGCAACAAGCATTAGTGTTTGGCAACTTGTTTAATAATTTCAAGTTAATGGCTGTGTAAAACAGCAGTACTGCCCTTACTTCTCTTGTTTTAAATGAGTCATATTCATTTTATAATGTGAATATATTGAAGTATGTGCTAAAACTACTTTGAATCCTGTTATTCATGCTGTATAAACATGGCAGTTTATTTGATCATTACAGTTTCTGAATGGTATATATGTTATTTCAAGTGCAGAAAGAGAAAAAGGTTGGAAAACTTAACTAAGATTGACTAGCAACTTAGTTATAAAGATGCATGATATGGTCACATGCACAAGCTGTGTGCTTTGAGCATTTATTGTAATATTTCAATTTGATTGATATGAATCAAAGTTTCATTTCTGTCTGCATATTCTGAAAAGGTTGAGGATTGTTATATTTGCCCTTTGATTGAGATTGAGTCAAATACCTTTGGCTGAAATTATATTATATTCACAACTAGTTGTTGTTCCGACACAAAGTTTTGGTTCCAATACACAAATGAAAGCCTAAAAAGGTGGACTTGATACCTCATATGATCTTGAAAAACAATTTGTTGATAACAAAGTTGTTATGCTGGCGGTCATATCTTCCTTACTGTAGTCTGGTTTTAAAAGGCTACAAGGTAAAGTCAAAGAGCACTACTGGCCAATATAAATTGACGAAAGGTTTGTGCTTGCTAGATGTAAGACCAACTTTGACCTGTTGCAATGCTTTTTGTCCTCTTGAACTTGTCAAGATGTCTGGAACAATATTGATTCTTTTATAACTTTTGTTTTCATTTACAAAGTCAATTGAATTCGTTAAAGATCAAATTTCTTGACAAACACGTCCATTTGTAGCCACAATAATGTGCTATGGTTTATGTACAGATACATCTCTAGGGGTAATTGAAATCAAGGACAGGTAGACGATGGAGTGGATTAAGATAGTTGTGTGCTGAATTGGAATACAGTTTGGGAGAATGAAAGACACCTGTTAATAATTTATTTGTGAAGTAAATGTATTTTTTGTTGCATATAAAGCTCTTGAAGAGATTTGTTGAAATGAAAAGGGACCATATATTCATTTTGGTTTTTAGAAGCTTAACTGTTAAAAGACAGAACAGATTAGTTCACAACTCATATTTTTTTTTACATAAACAATTAGATTGACATACCAACAATCATTAAACATATTTTTTTAACATCATTTTTACAAATTAAAACACAATTTAAGTATGAACTTTCATAGTAAATTACTTTTCTTGACTGAATTGAATTGTTTCTCATAAACTTCTTTTCCAGCTTTATTGTCCAATTGTTAAATCAAAAGAGGAAATCATTTGACTTTTTTGAAAAAAATTACCCATGAAAATCAAGTTTTCTTTTTGTTGCTAAATTTTCACCTTGTGTTGCTGTATTTCCTCCCCTCCCCTTTAAAAGTGGGGTATTTTCATGGTTAACCCCCCTACCATTATGATACTCTGTGACACAAGCTTTCTCCCTTTTTCTAGCTCTGCCATATTAACCTTTGAGAACGAAAAGGTTTGTAACGAGTGCTTTGAGAGCAATACAGATGTCGAGATTGGAGACTCCAAGGTGCAGATCAAAAAGTTTTATGAGCCGAGTAGTAAGTTGAATGATTTTTGTTTCTTTTTGGTTTTTTTGTAGGGTCAAAAGTGCATGGGTGAAAGTCCTCAGGATTATGCCTGATTCACTGGATTTAGAGATTTTTATCCCTATATAAGGATATAGCAGACAGTCTTTTTCGAGATAAAGTGTTAGAGATTTCAGGTTTTTGAAATTCTTGAACTTTCAGCCATGATAATGGTACAGAGTTCTTCCAATATTTTTTTACTTTTTTGAATAGGTAAAGCCCTACGTTTTTGATCCAAAATAGCTGGTTAGAATATTTATCGCAATTTGAACTAAAGCAGAAGGGGCCTTTTGATTTAAAGTTTATAACTCTTAACCTGTTTGTCGTAGAAGCAGGCCTTTAGATGCAAATTGTGATTAGAAAGGTCAAGTGTCATAAATGATAATTTCATTTCATATTAATAAGAAAAATGTTTATAGTTATCAGAAAAAGTGTGTCTCTATAAAGATACTTCTTAATTCTGGCAAAATCAATTTCACTTTTATCTTTTCCAACAGATTTCCGGAGACCTTTTAACCAATCACGTTGGGGAGCCCGAGGTGGAAGAGGGGGCGTGGCATTCAGGGGAGGCGTGTCTTCTTTTAGGGGAGGCCGGTCACCAAATAGAGGTGGAGCCACCATGTTTAACAAGAAACCTAACATGGGGAACCGTCCTAGTTCTGTTCCGTCGAGCACGCTTGTGAATAAATTCAGTTCGCCTGTGAATAAATTCAGCTCACCACCTCCAGGAAAGGGAAAGTTTGTATCCAAAGTTAGTCCACAGCGAAACTCCTCGGGCAGTAATCAGCAGAGGAGGCGGAGCGATAGTGGTCCACAGTCCCGCCCTAATCAGAGTCGACCAATCAATGATAAGCGCAGTTTTGGGTCATCAACAAATAGTAAGATGATTGAGAGATGTTTCTTCTTAGCCTAGAAAGTACTTCAAATGTTGTAGCTTTTTAAGTTTGTCAAAAAGGCAGAGTGCATTCTTGAGCAAATGCCGAAAAAGGCATAGCATTGTCTAAAGAGAATAGGTATTTAGTAAAAAGCAATTATAAAAAAATCATTAATTTTTCTTAGAGATCAATTTATCTGTTTGTCACAATGGCTTTTCAAGTCTTCTGCTTCAGTTGTGTCATAGTGATTTTTAATGGAGTAAAAGCTTTTTTTATTAATGTCGTCTAATGCTACTTACAATTTAGATCAATTTCAAAACCCAATTTTTCAATGAATCTATGAATAATGCAATTGTTGATTTTTTCTCTTTCTAGGGACGCCTGAGTTTAAAGGGCAATTCGGCGCAGGGTTTAAACAGAACAAGTTTAACAACAGGAAAGGTAAAGCCTTGATTTAATATGGGAGAGGTGGTTTTTAGGTTGCATAGGAGTGTCCTTAACCCTTTCCCAAACAATAACGACATTTGACCACTTTGTTGCAGACGACAATGGGAAACATTGTGGGAAAAGGAGAAATTGTTCACTAAGAGCAATTTCTCCTTTTACCACAAGGTTTTCTGCTCTATCTGAAAAATACATTTCAATTTCATCACATTTTGAAATGTCGTCTGCAAACTCAATTTGGGACAGTCAAAAATTTGTTGTTTGGGAAAGGGTTCACTAGAACTTGTGAAATCCTGTCAGGTCATGTTGATATAACGTTTAACCATATTATATAAACACAAATCATACAAACCTTAACATCATAAAATTATGAACTTCTGAAATAACTGACAAAAGTTGAAAATGATCTTAATGAAAAAGGAGACTTGTGTGCAGTACAGAAGTTGAAACCACATGACCCTTCTTCAATGGGTTGAAATCTGGATGACAGCATTTGGATTTTCATGAGAGGTAGCCTGCTAGTTAACTTAAGGAATGCTGAAGGTCTGTCCTCTCTTGATCAGGCTATATTGGCAATCAAGATTTGGGTCTTTCTCAATCATTATGAACAGAGCATTGCAACAAAAGTGAAAGGCTGTTGATGTAATGTTAAAACCCATAAAAGATAAGAAAAAACAAGATGAATGCAAACAAAAGTACAGTAGTTAATTCATATTTTCATAAAATTAAAATTCTAGTTTTTTTTAAGAAGTGTTTTTATAAATGTATGGATTTGCATTTAACCCATTACCAAATGCAGATGACATTTCGAAATGTGATGAAATTGAAAAATAAATCTTCAGATAGGGCAGAAAACATTATGGGGAAAAGAGAAATTGCTCTTAACGAGCAATTTCTCCTTTTCCCACACTTTTTTCCAGAAGTGTTTGCAACAAACTGGTCAAATGTCGTTATTGTTTGGTAATTAGTTAGGTAAAAGTCTCATTATTTGTTATAAAGTTGTGCACTAGAAAAGAATGTGTTAGATAAAAGTCTCATTATTTGTTATAAAGTTGTGCACTAGAAAAGAATGACAATAATTTGAATGTCTTTTGCAGGAATGAATACAGGCCAATTCTCACAAGGAGGTTTTCAGGTAAGTTAATTAAAGGTGTGAAGTATTGCAGAATATGATTTAATCTATCCAAGTAAACTATAACAGCAATAAATTTTGTTAAGAATTTTTTTTTTTTTGACAACTGTGAAGTAGCATTAAGAGCAATTCATCCTTTTGCCACAATTATTTCCTCATTCATCTTCATCAAATTCTAATAGAGGTGTTATTGAATAATGGTAAGAATATAACTTGATACAATGCATGTGGAGCACAATGTTCCAAGGTTTGAGCACCTCTGGATTGGTTCTATTTTTGTAAGCGTGTCCTTTGGCTATACATTTTAGAGCCGAAAGAATGGTACTGTCTGATAAATCACAGGAAATTCTTAATTTATCTGGTTCAAAATCATTTTGACGAAATTTGGATTTTCATGAGGGGTCGTTTTCTGGTTGACTTTTTGAAAGCCAAGGTGTTCTACTTGGCTAGACCAGCCGTTAATGGCATATCGAGGGTTCAGTGCAATACTATAGTAAGTGCTTCATGTTTATGAAGCACTTACTATAGTCTTGCTTTGAACCCTCGATATGCCATTCAAGTTTGTTTTTCCCCCATCATGATGAATGAGCTGAGGATTGAAACATAGCTGAAATAATGTTGACTTGATGTAAAACCCAAATAAAACTTATTATTATAACTTTAAAAATTGTTGACATTGTATTAAACCCCATAGAAAAGAAAATATGTTTCTCATTGCAGTCTGGTAACATGAGGACCAACCAGTTTAGCCAAGGTGGTCAGGACAGAAACCTTCAAATGCAAGGTGGATCCAGGTGAGTAAAGGCTGAAATAATGAATATCTCTCATCATATCGAGTGTCCAGTGGAAGACTATAGTAAGTCCTTTACTTACATGATGCACATCCCATAGTACAGTCAAACTGGTGTTGAGAGGCCGACCTATGGAACTAAGAAACTTGGCTGTTTAAGATAGGTTGGCTTCTTAACACAAATTATTGTACACTATAAATCAAACAATCAGACTTTCTGTAGTGGCTGTTTAAGACAGGTTGGCTTCTTAACACAAATTATTGTACACTATAAATCAAACAATCAGACTTTCTGTAGTGGCTTTGTAAGACAGGTTGGCTTCTTAACATAAATTATTGTTCACTATAAATCAAACAATCAGACTTTCTGTAGTGGCTGATTAAGGCAGGTTGGCTGCTTGTAAGGATGGTTGTTTAACACAAGCTGGACTGTATTGCAATGAACCCTTGATTTAGAACATTTTCGTGTTAAAATAATGAATGAGTTGGGGTCTTCCACCACCCAGTGGCTAAGGTTGTGGAAGTGAAACCTCTAAAGGCAACATGTAGATAAATGTGTATTTGTCTTTGTGTTTGCCTCTTTCATATCGTTAATTGATATGATATCTTTACATTGTCAGAACTAAGTTTTCATTATAATTTGATCTTTTTCTTTTCTTTTTTATTCCTTTACTTTTCCAGAAATGAATGAGCTCCTTTCGTGTTGTATTTGGATCAATCATTTTTACACTTTCAGAAGTACGGAAGAAGACCCAATGGCAATGATGGCCTACCTTAAAAACACAATCGCTAAAATGGAACAGAAGATGACGCAGTAAGAAATATGACTAACTTTAAAAGACATCTGACAGAAATATGGGACTGTTGTTGATGGCTCAAGAATACATTGACACAACTAGTCAAAGCAGATAGCAATATTGAACAAATGAAAAAAGGAAAACAAAGCAGAATTTAGAATTTTCTTGAAATATTGTGAAGAAATATTTTGACAAAAGGATAAGTAAAGATGATGCAGCTTTTCAAACATACAGATGTTTTCTCACAGTCTTGCCTGGCCCCATGGTTAAGGTGTAGGACATTTGGACTCAAGCCTCACCAGTGGCACAGGGATTTTCTGTGAGAGTGTCCTTGGGCAAGACACTGCAGAGCCCTTCCTAGTACTGGTGTAATCCAGGAAATCTGTTGTAAAATACCTGTAATACTGTTGACATGAAATAAACACATTACTGCCTAATGCCACATTTTTGCATCTTGCAGACATGAATTTTCAAAAGCATTGTGGCAAAAGGAGAAATTGCTTGTCACAAGCAATTTCTCCTTTTGCCACAATGCTTATTCAAATATCGCAACCGCAGAACTGAAAGGTCTTTCACATGTTTACAAAGTCGTCGGCTTTAAGTAAAAAATTGTCGTCTGCAGGCGCTAAAATAGTTTTCTACTGCTGTACCTTGTTGACTGCTGAATCTTTGTTAGTGTCATCATGAGGGTCTTGGAGTTGAAACCCAAATAATCCAGGTCAAGTCCTGATGACAACCAAATATTTCTCTTCGGAGTATCTTTGGGCAAGAAATGGTTCCTAGCTTGTTGAACCAGAATGGCCCAGTGGTTAAGTTGGTGACCAAGAACTCGGAGGTCTCAAGTTGGAGCACCACGGACGCCTGGTTTCGTGGGAGTGACCTTTGGCAAATCATTTCAGAGCGCTAACCCAGTACTAGTGGATCAAGGAATGCCGTTATATAAATGAAAAATTGTTGATACGGCATTAAAAACCATGAAAATAGAATCAGAAAATTATCCAGGGAAACAAATGCTAATGCTCAAGAGTGGCCCTGTACAGAAATGGAAGAAAGAAAAGGCTTTTAGTTTTGACAGTAACGATATTTCATATGAGGAAATGGTAAGATGCTTATGTTCTGAACTTTTTTTTAGACAAGACAGTTATGGTGGAGGGAACAGTGGTTCTAGCAACTTTAACAGCAGAAAGAGACAAGGTGGGATGATGGACCAACATACAAATGCTAAACGACAGAACTTCCAGAAACGTACCAATAAAAGTAAGTTTACTGAGTCCGGTATCTATCCTTTACTATTATTACACAATTCTGAATACAGTGATATCTCGTTAATCCGAACACATCCGTTCCCAACAAAATGTCCGGATTACCGAATCATCCGGACTTATGAAACAGAGCATGTTCTTATACACATTAAGACATAAACGGTCTGTATGCACGTGTATGTTTATAACACTTTAGCAAACGCCAAATTGTCGACCGTCCCAAATTGAAAGAGTTTGCAGACGTCATTTCAAAACGTGATGAAATTCAAAAATAATCTTCTGATATGGCAGAAAACATTGTGGGAAAAGGAGAAATTGCTCTTCACGAGCAATTTCTCCTTTTCCCACAATGTTTTCGAAAGTTGTCTGCAACAAACAGATGAAATAATTCTGTTCCCTTACAATTTTGTTCGGATTGCGAGACATTCTTATAATCGGGGTCCGGATAAACGAGGCTTCACTGTATTCCTATTCAGACTTATATCATCTGACAACCCTAAAATTGTCAGGAAATTAGCTATGTATGTTTATAATATTCTGAAAAAGAGACAAACTTATGTCTGACCCAGTGACTTTATATGAATATACCTAATTATAACTTTAACCCAGTTGATATTTTATATTTTACATATAAAGTATTTTGTGCCCATATGATTTATAAATGCTATACATGCTAACTATGCGCAAGTTAAATTGATTACTTTGGATTATTGAAAATAATGATTGAATGTCAGGGCACTATATTGATAGTGTATGTTTTGTGTTTTATTATTGTTAAACTCTATGGCATCATATTGATATATGTTTGAAGTGATTTATTTGTATATCTTTGTTGATGACCAGAAACAATGAAATCGACAATACTAATTGTATATGAACTGCTAAATTATATTGATACTAAGTGTTTAAATGTGTATATACTTATATATTACTTCAACCTGGTTCATATTTTATGCATTATGTTTTATACTGAATAAACTATTGAATTAAATTGAATAGTTGGTTAAAGGGACTAACTCACATTTGAATTTGAAAGCATCATATAAACTTGTTACCATCTCAGTTACACTGTAAAAAGGAATTTAAAGTATTTTTATGATCATTATCAATTATCGAAGAACTAACAGAAATTTATTGTAAATGAGCTCTTGCTTTATAAAGGTTATGGAGGGGATTCATTCATAATTGTCTAATTTTAGATCAAGGATTCCAAGGGGTTCAACAGAGTTACGGTTCAAGCAGCAGCTATCAAGACCCTACACGATTCACCGGAACCAATTTCGGCGGGAGTTACACTACATCTACGGGGTATAGCATGGCGCAGAACTATGGCAACAACTCCAGCATGGGCATGGGAAACCAGGGTAACCAAGGAAACTACACAGGGAACCAGCAGTATAATAGTGGGAGGTATGGGGGCGGAAACTGGTGATCTGATTGGCTGATTTCAAATGTGGCCCCACCTGATTTGCTACTGTCTAAAGAGGCCACACCCCTTTGTATTTTCATAGTGATCTGATAGGATGATGATGAAATGACTGCAACTTTTTGTTTATGTGTTATCATTAATGCAGCCTGGACATTTAACTAAACTGATCAATAGCTGATCACAGAAGAGAATTGCCTTCTACTGTGTATTTAGAGGAAGAAAACACAGAATTCGCGGAATAAATGGGAATAAACCCATAATGAGGAAAGGACATTGCTATCCTGTAAAAGAAAAATTGATTTAAATGTTTGTAGCCTGTAGTTGGGAACAAATACCTTTTATTGAAAACCACAGCAAAAAAAAAAAGAAGAAAGTATGAAAACAAGCACTTTCTTAATGGTATAGGGTAGAACTTATTGTGACAAAAGGATAAACTGCTCATTTGGAACAATTTATGCTTATGTCACAATGGTTATAGAAGACTCCTTCCGCAGATGTGCTAATATGAGGTATTATGGAGTAAGGGGGGGGGGTATTTTTTATGTCTGGACACTGGCCCAGGTAGGCTAAGTTATGGTCAGCAAATTTTTGCCATGGACGAAAGCTATCCGTTTTGAAACTGATTCTTGTTTAATAGAAAATCTGTATGTTGCCTTTTTTTCTGAGCCATTTTTATTTGTTTCCAATTTCAACAACTTCCAACCATATTTTTTGCATTCTAGTTATTAGGCTCTTTTAATTAATCATTATTTGTGTTGTGTAAATACATATTTCATTGACTGAGCCTTTCATCAAACGTTCATTGTCATTTGTTTTCTTTAATCATGAAAATATTGTAACATTGTCATAGATCTATGTGTGTTCTATGACATTTCGTGAAATAGTTTTCTAATTATCCCACCTTAACGCTTTTGATAGAATGTTTAGCTTTGAGAGGAATCCTGCGTGGCCCAATAGTTAAGGTGGCAGACTTATAACTCGTGGGTATCCCGGGTTTTAGCCCCACCCACACCTCTTGTATTGTGGGAGTGACCTGTGGCAAGTCACTTTAGAGCCCTAGCCTAGTTCTGGTGGATCCAGGAAAGCTGTTACATTATGTATGAGTTATGTGTTTCATGTTTTCTTGTACAATTTAGAGGTATTTTAAGCCAACCCTTATGGTATCTTTGAAATACATTTATATTAAACGCAAAATAATGAAGCATGAAAGACCATTCTTGCTTGTCTGTTATCAGGTGTTATACAGTTTGACATCAACTCATTATTGACAACGAATTATTTTTTTGTAAAAATATTTAATTAGCACATGGGAAGAGCCAAAGACTTCTCCATTAAATAGTAGTTTATGATAAAATAAATAAAGAAATGAGCTGATGTACATAGATTTAAAACATTATAATGAACAAAAAGCTTCTTACTACTCATTTCTACTAACTATTGTCAAGCCTTCAATTTAAAATTGGCTCAACTTTGGCTCCACTTTCTCAAATTTGGCTCCAAAATAATCCAATTTGCGAAAAATGGTTGCGACAAGAAATCAAAATCCAGAGGAGGCCCTGACATAACTGAAAATTGTTGATATAGTGTTAAACACCATACGAATTAGCTTTGAGGACATAAGACTAGATAACCTTAGTTTGATTTACGATAGTGACTATCTTATCATAAAGTGTCCAAGGCCACGATATTTAATTTTATCATGGTAGATGACCCAGTAAAATAAAAAAATCTTCAGCTATTTACTTTCCTTCATGGATAATTTATTGGTAGATGATACTGTTCGTACTTTCTGACCACGATAAACTTGATTTGTATTGAGGTGCTCATTGTACAGATGTTATTGTGAGCAACATTTCCAGTAAATTTTAGTAAAATATTTATTTCTTATTATGTTTTTCAACCAGATGCAAATCATGGTGTCCAAGGTTGGTGAGGGATAGTTTATCTTCAATGTAACTGAAGGTCATTCTAGTGGCCTCGTTGGTTTCAATTAAATGTTTGTGGGGTCCAGTGTGACCCAATGGTTATGGTCGCGGTCAAAGAACTCGTTTTTTTATATTCTGGCCCAACAGGTATCTCTCGTTTCGTGTGATTTTCCATTAAATAAACGCTTCAGAGTCCTAGCCAAGTACAGGTGAAAACAGGAAAGCCATACCATAAACGAATTTTTTGACTCCGTGGCCTAGTGGTTATAGTACAGAACTTGAAATCCGCATGGGTTCAAATCCTTGGCACTTGGATTTTCATAAGAGGTTGTCTCCCGACTGACTTGCCGAATGACTATGGTTTTACCCGGCTTAACTAGCCCTAGGGGCAGTTGAGTCTTCCTCCATCATTAAAAGTCGGGCATTGCAACATAGCGGAAATAATGTTGACGCGATGTAAAACCCCTACAAAAGCATAAAGGTGGCCGTATATCAAACTGTGTGAGCAATTATTCGTTGATGAAAAGCTATTTGGAAAGCGATGACCTTGGGAAAACGGACTTAAGATTAACAAAAAAGAACGCCCATTCATATTTATGTTCGTTGGTTGGTTTTCAACTCTAAATTGGAGAAAAATCAAACACGGATCATGTGGTCGTTGTCACCGGTAAAAGGACTGGCATCAGGAATCATTGGAAGCGGCATTTACAAAAAAGGACATTTTGTCCTAACATCATATCGTCGACCAGAATTGACCCACCTCCATTATGCGACTTATGTGACTAATCCAAATTCAAAGGAACAACAGATGCAAAAAGATATTTTTTCATGAATTGATTGTAGGACGATACAATTTTGACAAAAGGATGAATTGCTCAATTTGAGCAATTTGCTTTTTGTTACAGTGGTTTTATTAAATCCCTGTTGCATAGCTGGGCTTTTGCAATTACGATCGTGCGTAAAATTAATAACATTTATTTCTATTTGTTTGGTTTTGAAATATAATCGTTAAATAATCCATTGAATGAAGTGAAGCCAGTTATTTCATTTAAAATGATTCATCAAATGAAAATATTGTGATTAAACTCGATATCCTTCTCTACCATACCAGCCATGATCCCCTAGTTCAAGTGCCTAATCTTCAATTAGTCTCAGCTAAGCGCTTGCTCCTGCAGCGGATGCATCAAATATGAGCGTCATGAAGTAAGATACCAATGGCCGAATTCTTGCGTTCCGGTGCAGGCTGTATTGTTTGGTAACTATGAAATTGTACGTTGATTCATAGAACGAAACTATTTGCCTGTGCTATTATCATAAGGATTGAGCGTGTTTGTTTTTATATTCAAAATTATACACGTTGACAGCAAATACAGGTAATTATTTCATTATTTGCATTTATTTGTAGATAAAAATAACGTGAGCCGGATACGTAAGACGTTATACTTAGTATATTATTTGTAGTGTTGCACTTTTATGTTTTATTGATTTAAGTGTTTGTGCATCGCAATGTTTCGTAATTCTATCCTAAATTAGATGTTTGCAATCGTTCCAAATCGACATTTCCCTGTCGATTAGTTAACGCCATTTTCTACGAATATGTCATTTATATTTGAAATCATGTGAAGTGTACTTGTAACAGGCAAGGGAATACTTTCTTGCCCAAGGACACTACAGGAAACTGACAGACCAGTACTGGGAAACGAAAGACGACACACCAATTGGTAGGTCATCCATGTGTAAGATTAAGTTTCTTTTCTATGTTGTGTTTCTATTATCCATTCGTCGTAGTTTTACATCGCGTCAACAGTATTCTTGATTATTTTGTGATGCATTACCCATTCCCGACTACGGAGGCATAGAGGTGACATGATTTTTTTCTCGTTATTCCAAAATAATAAGTCAAAATAACGAAAAATTAAGTCGTTATGTCGAGTTAGTAAGTCGAAATAACGAGATAACTTAGTTGTTATTTCGACTTACTAACTCGAAATAACGAGATAACTAAGTTGTTATTTCGAGTAAGTCGAAATAACGAGATAGTTAAAGTCGTTTTAACGAGTTAGTTGACCAATCAGATGGTTCGTTGTATTCAGCGAATTTATGTGAAGTGACGTACAGTGTGACGCAATGTTAACCGCTCCTCGTTATTTCGACTTACTGGCTCGAAATAACGACTTAGTTATTTCGTTATTTCGACTAATTAACTCGAAATAACGACTTAATTTTTCGTTATTTCGATTTTTTTTTGGAACAACGAAAAATAAAAATTGCATACATGTCACCTCTATGCCACCGTACGCGACAGAGCAAGACACCGACATTAATTCTCCTTAGGACTGTGAATATATTTTGTAAGCTTAATACATGTTTTTTGATGTTTAATGCTGAATAAAATTATGTTATGTTATGTTACGTTATGTGTAAAGCTTGAAAAAAAATATCGGTATCCCAGCCACGAAATTTACCCAGTCTCGAGAAATTTGGTATATGACAGTCACTGTACTGGGATTTGAACCCAAGCTGTGAGGAGGGACCAGTGGGTTCCATACGAGCGTGTATTAGGGTTATCCACACACATTATTTCATTAACTAACGGATAAATCATTTATGTTGGTGGTATTCATGATATTTGTCTAGTTGAGACAGTTGTAGCGAATACCAACCCTATAGGGTTTAGGGATAGAATAAAAAGATAGCTATGCCTCTTTGGGCCCTGCAGTTTCTAGTTTGTTTAATATATATATGGGTTTAACACCGTGTCAACAAAGTCAAATTATGTTACGGCTTTCTTGGGTTCACCAGTACAAGGATATGGCTCTGAAGAGTCTTGCCTTAGGACACACCAATGCCACCAGAGGTGCCGATAGGGCTTGGACATGTAACCGCGTTCTAACATCGCTACTTTAATGTGCTGTGCAGCTCGGTGCTCCGACCAGAATGTCATGGAGGTTCCATTATCTGTGTTGTATAACCAGATTTTGTATCTCCTTTATTTCGACCGTTTGTTTTACAACGGCGATGTCAAACTTATATAAATGTAATTAAATTGCAAATTCATGTACGGTCATATGCATGAGAATCTCAAATCATTGAGACAGTGCAATTTAATTGAATTTAACCTGCCAATTAACATTTGACATAAAGCTGTCAAAAAGTGGCTCTTAAAGGTGCTTGTTCGCATATATTAGGTTTGAGGTTAAAAGTTTATTTTCTCTTCTGTAAACAAGCACCTTTAACCCTTAACAATAACGACATATGTCAAATGTCGTTATTGTTTTGCAATGTCTTAAGGCACAACGCCCAGTATACCAAAATACATGTGTGGTCCTCTTGAATATTTAACCTAATTGGACTGAATCTATTGTATAACCCAATGTCGCGCCGTAAAATTTGGTGATACGTTGAAACACCATCCCGTTTTTGAATTGTTACTATTCCAAATTGGAAGCAACTTCTGATGACAACAAATAGCATTAAAGGCACATGGAAGGAGATGAGTACAAATAAATTACTGAAAAAAAAATATATGGAGTCCTCTTATTATGTGCATGAAATATAGTTGTCTCCGTTTCAATCATGTTTATCAACAATCTGTTTGTTTACATAATAGCGAATTCTGATTGGTTGGTTAAAACACTTATGTATCACGTGACCAGGTGAGAGGTGAAGATACAGGCAGTCTGAATTATCAAACTGGCTAATCTGGGTTATTTCTCGTTGACTTTCTCGTTTAAGTTGTGCTGATGAGTTATTTAGGTGATAACTATATGAATCAGACCAAATATTTACCAAATAATACAGTTTGATATAGCATTATTCTCCTTTTATGAGCCTTTAAAGGACAAACCAACTCTCCAAGACATTGTGTAAAAACGATTGTTACAAATGAAGCTTACCTTAATAGCCTATAGTAAAATTGGTTAAACAACTATGATAATAGCGTCCATAGATGACTTTTAAGTATCATTAGAATGGTAGTTTGACAGAACTTTGTGCCAAAATGGGGAAAATCCTCATCATTAGCAATCTCTTTTCCTAACCTAGTACTGGTGAGTCCATGAAAGTCGCAACAAAGTTGAAATATTGTTAAGATGGCGATGATACCCCATGCCAGGTTATGATGATACCTGCATCAGTTACCAATCTAGACTTTTTTCGAATGGATTAAATAAAGAAACAAAACAATGAAAGTAAGTTGGTGAATCAAAATAAACTCATCTGGGTCTGAATGGAAAGTAATAAACTTGAGCTTGCCTAAATAAGCTTTAGAAGGCATAACAAACAACAGAAACATATCACCCCTAGAAAAAACTGCCTACTACAACATAATTTCTATCATGGAGAGCATTTTCCAACCAATTTAAAAGTCGTCTAGCTACAGGCATCACTGTCGATGGTGATTTTGTTTTTCAAAAGACGAGATTTTCTGTTTCATTAAAGGCACATCAAAGGAGAGGAGAACAAATAGAATAGTGAAAAGATTTATGGATTTATTTTATTATATTCATAAAAGTCATGATAATTAATTTACGAATGCATTGAGACCCTATTAAATAGACTAATTTAAAATAAGTTATTTTGTGCTTGAAATGTAGTTGTCTCCAATTCTATCATGTTTATCAACAACCTGTTTGTTTACAAATTCAAAATAACGAGTTCTGATTGGTCGGTTCAAAATAATGTGTATCAACTGTCAAGGTCAGAGGTGAAAATCAGGAAATCTGAATTATAAAACTTGCTAATCTGAGTTATTTCTGGTTTACTTTCACATTTTAGTTGTTCTGATGGTGTTTTCTGGGGATAACTATTTGAATCAGTCTAAAAAATTACCAAATACTATAGTTTGATATAGCATTTATCTCCTTTAATGGGCCTTTAATAAAAAAGGATCACAGCTGTGCAATTGTGCACAACAAATAACATTTTATCGTCTTCACTAGTCCTAATCTCTCTATCTATTATATATTATATAAAAAAGCGTTTGCGATTATGGCATATGTGTAAGTGTTTCTGATACATGTCACGTTGTCTCATTTACATAATTCGAATTGACATGCAATAGTGTTCACACACAGACATTGTGGTTTACGTGATAACAAAACAAAATGTATCATAGATAATTGTTCTTGACTGGATATTTGTGACAGACTTAGATTCTCTTAAAAGTTTTTTTTCTAAATTTATTTCTAAATTGTTGAACATCGTTATTTGTGAGCAGTCGAGAATGAATGTTTTTTTTCTAATCAGTTACTTAACCCTTTACCATATGATTTTTTAGAATGTCCCAAATTGAAAAAAGTTGCAGACGACATTTCAAAATGTGATGAAATTGGAAAAATAATCTTCTAATAGGGTATAAAACATTGTGGGAAAATGAGAAAATGCTCGTCATGAGCAATTTCTACCTTTCCCACAGTGTTTTCCATAGTCGTCTGCAACTAACCGGTTAAATGTTGTTATTGTTTGGTAAAGGTTTAAGTATAACCTGTCAGGATTACATAGTTCTGTTTTTGTATATTTTGTATTGTACCTTTGGTTTGAGACATAAAAAGGAGCAAAAACTAGTTTGAATCAAGGTGGTTTGTACATGCGAATTATCACCGCGGTAATTCTGAAAAATTGTTGAAAACGGGAAAAATCCTGAACAAACAGGCATAAAATATAATAGCATTTTGATACTTTTGCGAAAGGACAAAATATTTGTTATAATTGCTGTTTGTTTATCTCACCGTCTGACGTTTTTATGTCTCGTTAAATCTCTTGTTATGGTGTCTCAACTCTGCACTTTCTTGACATTTATCGACTTCCTAAGGCAGACGTCACGTACCTTCTCTCCATCACCCAGACGTTTACATTGTACATGTGGTATTGTACCTGTTACGGAGTACCAATAGTACCAAATGTAGACCATTTTGAGTTTCGACTTCTGGTGCATAGTTTTGCCAGTAAGAGATGAGCTGGCAGAACACTGATGTGTTTCCTGTATATTGATGATAGTCTTGCAATGCTCTGAAAGTTTGTTTGATTGCCTGTTGCATGACTATTTGTTTGGGATGTATGAACACAAATGCCGGTACCTCGGCCTTATTTGACAGTGTGTGCACTGATAGTTGCACGGTACTAGTACACTTTGCTCCTTAGAAAAAAATGAGACGATTGAGGTGTCCATTTTATAATATTTTTTCGTGAGTTTCATGGCACAACTTGATATTTGTTTATATAACTAAACGCATAAAACACTTTTCTTCATTCAGCAGAGTCTTGAAGTACCTGATTGAACATCGGAGACAAATCTCAAAAGTAACAGGTGTATGACCATGTCTGACATGTTTGTAAGACACAAAACAAACGCCTGGGTGATCACGAACTGATGATGGTTCGCATGTCCTCGGTTCATGCACCTAATTAATGAGGGTGCCTCATTTGCATATTTTTAATTTCAATTAAACGGCCTGCTCCAACGTAGGTTTGTGTTTATCTGTGGTAGATAGATAGGCAGCGATTGTCATCGTTAAGGTTAGGGATATGCTATACTCAGGTTAGAACATTTTTGAAACTAATCGTCTTAGATTTATCGATTTATCATAGGTCTCATCTATAGGTCTCTGCTGCTGTATTCCATACTTATATTCACATGTGTTTATGAAAAGCTTTGATAGAGCCTTGCTTTTAATATCACCTTTACATATGTATTTGTGTTACTATGATTATGGAAAGTTACTTATAGGCCCATGGGGCCGGGTGTAATGAATTATACGTATCATTTGTTAGTATGTTAATATAATAAACAATTTGCTTACTTACTTACTTACTAACTACATACTTGTTTTGATTATCTCGCGTTGAATAATTCTGTACAACACGTTCATCTGTACAATGTACTAATTTTTAATCATCTTCTTCGATGTGATTAGTCTTTATACATGTACTCATAACTAACAGTTTCTCGTTTAGGGTATAACTGATCCTACCTAAAATGCCAATGAAGTTCATGATTTTCAAGTTTTTGGGGACAGTGGTCCAGTTGTAAGAATCATGTTTAAACTAAATATAATCCAAGTTCTATGACCATCACCTGAATTCCTTTCGATTTTGACCAGCCATAACATTCCACGTAAAGGAATAAACAAGCAATAATTAAGAACGATGCTTTTAGATATTGTATGATTTAAAACGTTCACTGTAAAAAATGCCATACTAGCCGAATGGCACCTGATCTTGCCTCTGACATTATTTTGTCAAGCAATTTTAGGGTTGCTTTGCAACTTGATGCATTTTGGTAACTTTCGTATTATGCATTTAGAGAATGGAAGTTTGACTGATGAAAAATTCCGATTCGCGGCATCGTATCTGCATAAGCCTACAAACCTCGATGTCCAAAAAAGAAAGAAGAAAAAAGAAAGCAACAAAAAATTAAAGAAAAATACTATAGTAGAGTACACGCTCCGCGAGAGGAACTTAAGAACGCACTTGGTCGTAGCAAATGTCAAAAGTCAATGGCAGTTATGGCTTCCCGCCACAATCTGGAGACAATCCGGATAGCGCATTGTACATGTGCTAAACACCTTACGATATTAATTTGCATACGTTAAAATAAGTGAACAACCCTCTTGTTTCAAGAGTTGACACTTCAACCATCTAACTTAGCGGTTCACTTTTCTCTAGAAAGGAAACTAAAGGAAAACAAACTTACAACCTTTTACCTATTGTTTCAGATCGTACATGATCCGCCACCAGTTTCACCATGTCGTCCCTGAACATTGAAGAGCTGATCGGCGAGTTGGGCGGATGCGGAAGGTTCCAATGGATGACCACGCTCATCATCCAGCTTTCCAAGGCCATTTCTTCCTGGAGCATGCTGGCCATGACCTTCAACGGCCAGTCGCCGGAATTCGTGTGTACATCACGTGACTTTTCAAACGCAAGTCTCGCAGTGAACGAGATTCGCGCCCAGGCAGCGCTGTCGGAGTGTCAGCCCGCGAACGTGACGTGTGATGGTCACTTGTTCTATAATGCCGATATGAACACAGTCGTGAACGAGGTAACATGGATGTTCCTTTTTGATATTCCTTTTTGATATTCCTTTTTGATATTCCTCTCAGAAATCAAGCTTTCAAAAATTCGTAACAGGTTATGACCATTTCGTTGGAGTGTACTTTGGCATAACTCTTTAAAGCTCTAGTGTAGTACTGATGAACTCAGGAAAGCCGTAACATAACTGAAAACATGTTGACACGGCGTTAGACTCAGTATAAACAAACAGACAAACAAACCAGCATGTTTGAAAATCGGCGAATTTAGTATCGCGATTTGGTACATGTATAGTATCCGCTCCGTTGGTGGAACTTTGGAACGTACTTGGTTGTACCATAGGTCAAAAGTCAATGGTAACAATTGCTTCCCTCGACAATCTGGGGACAGTCTTGATAGGACGATGTACATGTACTTAACATCTTTTGATAAAAGAAATGCGTTTGTTAAAATAGGTTTCCTTGTTTCAATTTTGAGATACGCAATATTGCAAAGTAAAATCTCATTTAAGTTGTCTGTTCGAGACGCTTCCAATGATGTGTAACACGACACTATTGTACCTTAAGACGCTATCCATGTTTATCGGTTTTGACTAACGGAACTATTTTCCTAATCCGTGGGGATAATTTGTAATGCAACTGGGAAGTCAGCCAAATGGTGACTAGATGGATGGATACCGTTGGTTTGTCTTGGAAAAATGATTTGCAATCACAAGATCATATAAAACCATGTGGTTTTTCATCTAAAAAGTCTAACATGTCTCTTCAAATTCCACAAACTACAATCAATTTCTTGTAATGTCACAGTGATATATTGCGTCTTTTGCAACAAGCGTCTCAAAGTTACTTACTATAAAATACTGACTTAAGCATCTTTTGCTGCAAGCACGCCAAATGTACTCACTATGAAACATTGACTTAAGCACATTTTTTTCAAGTGGGATCTCGTCTGCGACCGAAAATGGATCGTTGCCATGATAACCACCATACAGATGTTGGGTGTCCTCGTGGGTTGCTTCGTCTGCGGTCACCTTGGAGACCTGATCGGCCGGAAACCCACGTATATCATGTCCATGTTGATGCTGATCGTATTCAATGTCGTCGCCTACTTCAGCGTGAACTGGCAGATGTATGCCGCCATTAGATTTATCCTCGGCGTTGGTAAGGTTTGATGAAGTCATAGTTCATTTTGAACGGGCAAATGTATGCCGCCATTAGATTCGTTCACGGTGTTTGTAAGACTTTATGAAGTAATATTCCAGTGTGAACTGGCAGATGTATACCACCATTAGATTTGTTCTCGGTGTTGGTAGGTATTTACAATGTCAAGTATAAACATGCAGGGTGATTACGTGACCAATGATTCGAAAATTATGTGAACACGATGGCCGCGCCACAGGTACATTTGCCTTTTTCATCTACTTTTACCAATGCTAACCACAATTTGTACCCTGCATGGGCTTACCAACTTTCCGTTTCTTGTGGTAAATGATAACCCATGGTTTATAGCGGCGTTACGTCTAACACTCGGTTGTTTTTAGGTCATTCGCATCCCTCGACTCGAAATTCTCAAATTTGCAGGGTCTTGCAGCCAATAGCACGGCCAAAATAGAGACAACATTTACCGACGGTTGCGAGAAATTGATCGTCGGAACATAGCGTGTATAAGATAATGGAAAACAAAAGCAAACTGCTGAAAAAATGCATAAAGATCTGCTCATACACGGGCACCGACATTTGCAATCTGTTTTATAGCGTAAACATTGATAACGTGTTCACCCCGCCTGATAAAGTCCTATCAAAATTTGAATAGTTTTGCAAATAGTACATATCGTATAGCTTATCCTATTGCGGCAACTTTCGCCAAATTTGTGTTTCTTGCGCCAATTTCTTAATTTTGTCGCAAATGGCGCCTTTTGCGAAGGCCAGCATGAACCCTGTGTTGCCGAATTCATGGTTAATCTTAGTGTAAGTGTAAACGTAGGTACACTATATTTACCTTTGGATATTCATCAGCGCAAACCCCCTAATCCTTTTCCCCCTGAGATGATGGGCAAATTTTGTTCTAAAATTAAAATCAATCAACGCTAAAACTTGTCTTTAACTTGAATATGAGAAACGTTACGAAAAAAAACCTGCCACATTAAAAGATATCATGTTGATAACTCTGGAAAAATAGTTCCTCAATGGCAATCTATGAAATGGGTATGATTTTATGTGTCTGGAAAAGCCAGTTTCTAGAAATAAAAGGGAAGAAAGTAACCATGGGAACGTGAGCTCAATACGAATAGGAAATTACTACAATGATAATTAAAAAAGTGAAATCTCACCATTGTCTGCCAGAAACAAGACGGCGGCAACCATTACTTGAAAAAAAAACAAAAAATAAAAACCACTGTCACGACAGTCCCGACTGCCACGACTGTCACGATTATCAGAATGTTTTTATGAGACTTAACACTGTTAGGGTAAATCCATATTCAATTATCCATTAAACTTTTTTCTTACATTCAAATATACAATTCCAGGTATCGGGTTCTTTTTCACGGTGCAGTACAACGTGATGACGGAGTTTATGCCCACCCCATGGAGACCACGTGTTATCGCCATACCGGCCTGGGCGCTCGAATCCGGGGCTTTTGCCCTCGTAATCTGGGCTCTCCGTGACTGGAAGAACATACATCTCGCTACAGCTGCGATAGGGCTGCCGTTTATATTTACGTTCGGGTAAGGAAAATGTTTGGTTCTTGCACGTTAATGGGAAAGGGCTGCCGTTTATATTTACGTTCGGGTATGACACAAGTTTGGTTCTTGTTCTTTTTTAAAAAGCATGATCATAACATTACGGCTGCTATAGGGCTGCTGTTTAGATTAACGTTCGGGTATGATACAAGTTTGGTTCTTGTTCTTTTTTAAAAAGCATGATCATAACATTACGGCTGCTATAGGGCTGCTGTTTAGATTTACGTTCGGGTATGACACAAGTTTGGTTCTTGTTCTTTTTTAAAAAGCATGATCATAACATTACGGCTGCTATAGGGTTGCTGTTTAGATTTACGTTCGGGTATGACACAAGTTTGGTTCTTGTTCTTTCTTTAAAAGCATGATCATAACATTACGGCTGCTATGGGGCTGCTGTTTAGATTTACGTTCGGGTATGACACACGTTTGGTTCTTGTTCTTTTTTTAAAAGCATGATCATAACATTACGGCTGCTATAGGGCTGCTGTTTAGATTTACGTTCGGGTATGACACAAGTTTGGTTCTTGTTCTTTCTTTAAAAGCACGATCATAACATTACGGCTGCTATAGGGTTGCTGTTTAGATTTACGTTCGGGTATGACACACGTTTGGTTCTTGTTCTTTCTTTAAAAGCATGATCATAACATTACGGCTGCTATGGGGCTGCTGTTTAGATTTACGTTCGGGTATGACACACGTTTGGTTCTTGTTCTTTTTTTAAAAGCATGATCATAACATTACGGCTGCTATAGGGCTGCTGTTTAGATTTACGTTCGGGTAATGTAAATGAATGTTGTTTGAACGAGTCTTTAAAAGCATCACCATACCGTTAGGACTGCAATAGGGCTGTTGTTAATATTTACGGTAGCGTATGACAAACGTTTGGTTCTTGTACCTTTTCTTGAAAGCATCATTATTGCATCACGGCTGCGATAGGGTTGCCGTTTATATTCACGTTCGGATAAGGAAAGGTATTGGTTCTTGCGCGTTTACTGGAAAGCAACACCATGAAGCCATGGTTGCGATAGGGTTGCCAGATTACGAAAACAGCTTACTTTGGTGAAATATGCTGCGTGAATGGAAGAACATCTATATCGGATTAGTGCTGTCACTTTTATTTTAGACACATGTTTAGATAACAGGCAACACATCACACAATTCGATGATAATGGCATTACACAAAGAAAACAGATCAGACCCCATTCATGCATTAAGTCCGCGATACTATTTTTGATTGTACGCAATACTTACTTGGTTGCTTATCCCCTTTTTTCCTGAATTGAGCATACGTCCGTCGCTACAGAAGTTTTCGATAAATTCACATTTCTTAGTTTCTGTCTAGCCCAAGGTCATTGCAATCCGTTAAAGGTAGGCTTCAATGATTATGCGTGATGCCGTCTTCAGTCTACCTCTTGGTGCAACGCAGTACTGCTGATTTAATTATTTTTTGCGGTATTCGATTTGCCTCTATGTATTATCATTCAGTCCTCATTATTCTATTTGAAGCTTCATCCAGGAGAGTTTCCGCTGGCTGGTACCGAAAGGGAAACACGAAAGCGCCACGGCAGTGATTGATCGCATTGCCAGGGTGAACAAGAAGGACAAACCGGATATCAGCAAGGTACTTGCGCGCGCAGAAGACGATCTGAAACGAGGCAGTAACGATGGCAACAAGTACTCCGTCATTGACCTGTTTAAAACTGCAAAGATGGCGAAAACAACTCTTGCACTGTGTTTTATATGGTGGGTTTGAATGAGTTAATTTTTATTTTGGGGCTACAACATAGCTTTGTTCTATTTCTGTTCCTATTCTGAAAAGAAGTTCATATAATATACATCATTTTTAAGCGATCAGCACATCTAACTAAACTTTCTTTCGTGTGTGTTTCCTTTTGATTTGAACGTCAACATAAATGCTCACGAAAAGTCTAACCCACTTTTTGAGATTTCATTGGCTTTTCACTAACCGATAATGATTGGATTTGTCCAACAGAAAGCTTTAACAGGTAAAGAAAAAAGCTTATTACTGCAAAAGCGATTTTATTGATATAAGCGTCATTATACATTTCACTTCATTTTGGCTATAAGCCAATAGATGACATGTGTTTAAATCTTTCATAAAAAAGAAAAAAAACAAAACATGATACAACCTTCGTGTATATAAAAACATTCCAGCCCTTAACAGAGTCATGATACTTAAGACTTATAGTGTTGGAACCGACTTCATGCTTATGCAAAAAGGATTGATCCAAGCCAGCCGCCAAGTAAATTGGCGACTGGCCTGTGATCTTACATGTTTGCTACTCTGAGTATCTTTTTTCAACAAAATTAAGCAGATATTTAAGGTTTTGGAAAGCAGACGACATAAAAATCTGGTTTAAGAAAAGTATTCTTAGGGTTAAGCATAGTATTTCCGTTATTGAGAGGTTTTATTTACAATGACTGTCTTAATCCAACCCTTGAATGCCCTAATTCCCCATGAACGACTTAAATACATGTATCTATGATATCATCTATTCTAGGTTATCCGTGAGTTACGCATACTACGGACTTACATTCGGCGTCAAAAGTCTGGCTGGTGATCTCTATCTCAACATCTTTCTGACGAATATCATCGAGGCGCCTGTCAGTGTGTGTATGATGTTCGTCGTTAATAGGTTAGTATAGTCCTACACCGAGGGAGGAATGACTGAAAACTTCACACAAACTGTTGTTAGAGCAAGCTTCAGAATGTTCGCTGAGAAAGCTCCTCTGCAAAATAAAACAGCATCTTCCCCATACCATATGCTAAGACACTGGTATGCTTTGGTATGGTATATGAATCTTGAATGCCCTTTCATCTGAAATAGCCTTAAAGCGAAGTCGTCTTATAGTTTTTGCCATTTGCGATAGTTAATATTATCTTTAGACTGAATAATACGACATTGATTTCAGGCGAGTATTTCCCAATGAACTTCGTTTAATTAGAAAAAAAAGTCAGTTATGTAATTCCAAATTAAAAAGTGTATCAGCGTAACATATACATGTTGTTGCTTACATATAAACATAAATTTATGACATGCACCATAAATCAAAAAGCAATACAGTAAAGTATTTTTGAACATAGAAATTACGTCAGTATCATTCCTTAAGGAGAAAAGTGTGGGAATGCTATTAATGAAAGTGTTCAACGAATTGCTCACTTCTTGAATGTTTCAGGCTTGGAAGAAAATTTCCCCTCATGTTTTGCTTCCTTCTAACGGGGGTGTTTGGAGTCGTTGTCGGAATCATCCAATACGTGGGTAATACATTTTCTTGTTAACCCTTATAGAACTAGAACCGACTCCATGCTTATGCAAGTAGGTTAAATCCAGACCAGCCGCCAAGTAAATTGGCGGCTGACCTGTGATCTAACCTGTTTGCTAATCTGAGTATCTTTCCTCATCAAAGTTAAGCAGATATCTAAGGTTTTGGAAAGCAGACGACACAAACATTTATTTTTAGAAAATTTCCAATTATTCGAAGGATTAATCCGTATGTATGGTGCGTGTTCTGTTTTGTCTTTCATTTCGGTTAACCAGCAACGTACAAGTGATCCCAAAACTCGTCAATATGTATTACCCTATTTAGCGAATACTTCGGGGTTAACAATATCATAAAGAAAGTCGACACATTATCATTTAACCCTTTACCAAACGCCAAATTTTCGACTGGCCAAAATTAAAAGAGTTTGCAGACGACATTTCAAAATGTGATGAAATTGAAAAATAATCTTCTGATAGGGCATAAAACATAGTGGGAAAAGGGGAAATTACTCGTTAAGAGCAATTTCTTCTTTTCCCACTATGTTTTCCAGAGTATTTTGCAAAAACTGGTCAAATGTCGTTGTTGTTTGGTAATGGGTTAAAAATTCCCTTACTTGTAAGTTTTCAAAGACAATTTGCTTGATTCTGATCTCTTTAGCGCATGTCTTTTAATCAATATTCTTGAAGCTGATCTCTTGATAAAATGCCATGAAATGATTGAACAACGGTGTTACGTCTCATATTTATATTGCTTTATAGATACACCAATCCAGGGAACAATTACAAACGTGTTCGCATTGGGATCGAGAATTGGTCTAGCATGTGGATGGTACTTTCTGATTGTGATATCAACAGAACTGTATCCAACTGTTGTTAGGTAAACCATTTTCTTATAGTTATATGAATCAAGAAAAATACTTTCAAATTGATAGGATTTCATAATTGAGTTTGAATTTCCCGTAATCATATATTTTCTAATGATTTTATATATTAAAAAAAAATGTAAAACATAAAATAAAAAATAAACAAATAAAAAAAACAGAGCATGTTTCTTTTTAGAAGACCAATAATTTGCAGAAACACATTCTTACGCTACCAAATTATACAGAAGATCGTCACTATAAAAACAAAGCAATTACATGTATATAATATTCATTTAAAGCTATTAACGATATCAAAGCTGATGAATTATGTTGCAATACATTCCGCCAATTAATTGGCGGCTGACCTGTGATCTAATCGTTTTGCTTCTCTGAGTACATTTCCTCACCAAAATTAAGCAGCTGGCAGATTTTTAAGGTTTTGGGAAGCAGACGATACAGAAATCTATTTTTAGAAAATTACCCGGTTTTCTAAGGGTTAATATACATGTACTCGAATAAGTTCGATCCTCTTGCAGGACGATCGCCTATGGTTTATGTAACACAGCGGCAAGGGTTGGTGGAATGGTGGCTCCACAGATAGTGTTTTTGGTATGTATTCAGGTCTTTGGTGTTTAGTAAAAGTTTTCCCGAGAAAAAATGGTTGACTAACCCAGCCAATCGTAACTACTCGGGTGTTTTCGTGATCTGAGAAATACATCTCGTTGCAACTTTCGGGTGAATCGTCCCCGTCTAATAACTAACTAACTATTTTTTATGAACGCCTACGTTTAGTAGTTCAATGTATATGGAAGTGTTGAACATCTTTTAAAACACATTATTTTTGGTCTGCAGCTCATACACAATAGTAAAATAAGTTGTGAAATATTTTTGTTTCCTTAAAGAATTAGATGGCTGTTTAGGTATTGCATTTGACATTTTCATTTGAAAACGAAATTACAACGAAAGTACAACATAAGTACAACGAGTCTTTCAAGAAGCTATATAGCGGCTTCCATATTATGTCAGAGGTGTTTTCATTGGATAAACCCGGTGCGTTCAGATGGTACCCAGCAAGACAAGACATTCTCATTGGCCAATGCCATGTCTTAGTGTAACGAAGCGGAAGTATCCGCCGTAAAGGAATTGCAGAATGACCCCCTTTAGCGTGGAACGATTAGATAGAATCTAAAGGGACCTATAATGAATCGTTTATTCGAATAAACTTTTCCATAGTACATCGATCGTTATACAAGCTCTTACAACCTAGACTAATCAATCTCGATTATGCTTCCTAGATAAGCAATCAGTACTCGCGCCTAAAATGGATTAATAAAAGGTCGCAAGGAGAATCCAACTACTCACCGGGTTCGAACCCACAACCCTTGTGTTCCGTGGCCGACGCTCTACCCCTGGATTACTGCCCTCTATTTTTTTTATTAATTTTCTATACAACCATTGATTGCCTACAAAAATATACCAATGACACATTGGTTAACATTATATTACATCGCTTATTTGTATGCACAAAGAATTTGTTGAATAAGTACACAAAAACCTGTTTCCTGCAGAGCATGTAATCTTACCACAATTATTCATTTCATTGTAGTTAAACCAACAAACACAAATGCAGGTTTTTCAGAATACATTCATAAAATGTGTACAATTATTAGATAACTTAATCAAAATAATCATCAAGGTACCTTGTGCAAAGCAATGGTAGATGAAGACATTTGAGAATCGAGAGTGATTAATATAAGTTATAAGAACTTGTGTCGCAATCGATGTAAAAAAAATAAGTTCAAATTAAAGACAATTGATCTTTATTTTCTTTTCTAGAATGACGATGTGCCGGGACTACTTTATTTCCTCAGCGCAGGATTAATGATCATTTCCGGTCTACTTTGTTTCTTATTTCCGGAGACAAAAGGTCAAGACTTGACTGATACGCTAGATCACGAAGAGAAAACTGTTGAAGTGGACAGTGAAAAAAAGATTGTAGATTCAACTCGATTCTAAATTAACTTGGCCAAATAATAGAGGAAAGGAATGATTTGTTACTGCACACACATTACGTACGTTTTTTTTTAAAAGTTTGTATCATATCCAAAAGGAAACTAGTGTTTTGGTTCATTTGGATCTTGTTTTCGCCAACGTCTTTTTACATAAACTTTAGTTGAAAACAAGAGAACGCTGATGAAAAGTTAGCTAAGACTGGTCTTATCCGATATCTTTGTGTGAATTTTCTTTCTATTTTCGGAAAATTTGAAGGTCTAGAAACTCTTAGAGGATACAGTTTGTAAACACTTTAGAGTTACTTCCCTTTTATGGTTTATTCAAATACAATATTCATTTTATAACAGTCTTACGCCGTTTTCCTAAATGCATTGTTAAATGGGAGATGATATGTTTCATTCTCAAACGTTGCGAAAAGATTACTGTTGCATTGCTAGTAAATACTAAAGTCGAAACATTGGGCCTTTTATTTGATATAGTCCGGCGTTTTGGCCATTAGAACACTGACCTTATTGGAAATGTTTTTCTTATTTTTTCTTTTGGATAATATGCTTTGCCGAAATCATTCCCATGAAACATTTGTTGGCAAAGAAGCCTATGTTTCATTCATTCTACAAGAAGATAGTGGATAGCAAAAAAATGTGATTTTATAAGATTTTCTAAAGCACATACACATGCTTAAAAGAAGACTGATAACAACACTTGCAACAAGACAAAAGCGATTAAGACGTTGTAGAAGAAGAAGAACACGAAGAAGAGAAATAAAGAAGAAGGGCAAAAACAAGGCGAAGAAGATCGCTGAGAATGAGAACTAGAGATTTTCAACACAAACGTTAGAAGTATTTGTATTTTAGCAAAATCAAAGGATTGAGAAAATATCGATACTTAACTACAACTGGATGTTTGTATTCAGTTTCTGTTTGAAAGCAATTTAAGTACAGGAAATGAGCGACAGTGTTTCTGTGTTAAAAGTAAAACCACCCTTTTACAATCTACTTTTATCTCTAGGTAATCGATCTACACGTATAAAAGAGAGTGGCACAATGAGGTTTTAAGAGTGTAGTGAGCATTTCGTCCAAGTGTTTTAAGTATTTTCTGCCGCAAATGTTATTGTTAATGATAAGCGAGAACAGTTCTTTTTACCACACATATTTTGATCACACGCATAGAAACCGTAATGATCTAACATGTTTGCTACTCTGAGTGTCTTTCCCCTTCAAAATTAATCAGATGTTTAAGTCTTTGAAAAGCAGACGACACAAAACCTATCTTTAGGGTTTACTCAGAATTCTAAGGGTTAAATACCACTTATAGACATTATCGTGCCTAGAGAACCGATTTGCTAGTCACGAACAAGTTCCTCTTTCAGGGGAATTGTTTATTGTGATCTTTAATAAATGCAGTATTTTAATATTACGCGGAAAACCCTATAGTGTTGGTACTTATTTGAATCGCCTCGACGAGACGATTCAAATGAGTATCAACAATATAGGGTTTAGTAAAACAATTTATAAGCCAGCTACGGAAATGCTCTCCTATCTATGCATCTGACCTATATTGTAAGGAGCTTCAATTTATGATGGAATAATCAAACACTCGAATATTGTGTCTTCAGATGATTTTAATCCTTACAGACATCAAGAACCCATTAGATATACGGTGCGGTTAAGACCTCTATTAATCCCCTTCCTTTTTTACTAATCACTTCAATATATTATATATTTTTATTATATGGGGTTTAACGCCTGGTCAACAATATTTAAGTTATTTCAAATCATTTAAAGTATTTCACCAGTACCAGGCAGGACCAGGCTTTGCAGTGTCTTGTAAAAGGACTCGTTCACGAAAAATCCCATAACCGCTTGTGAGTAATGAACCCTGGACCCCCGTCTCTCAAGACCTGCACCTTAATCACAGGTCACGCAGGACCCTTCGGGATATTCATAGTTCGCTTCACACAACTTTCAAAGTTAGTGAGAGAAATCAAGGGATTGCTCATACATTCACTTTTCCCCATTCCTCACACTTTATAAAACATGCCTTCAGAGGCTGAAAGTAACATAATTTCGAGTTATGAATAGTACGCCTCTGGCAACCTTTGAAATGAGTACAGGAAAAGAAAGAGATTGCTCATTTAAGCATATCAATTCAATAATAATTTAGTTAATAAAATAGTTTAAACATCAAGAATCCATTAAGTGTGCGTCGCGGTTGAGACCTCTTCTTAGCCCTTCTTTTCGCTTCACACAACTTCCGGAATGAATGTGAGGAAATTAGGGTTTGCTCATGTGAACGCTTTTCTCCATTTCTTCACAATTTTTGAAACATCTTTCACAAAGATATGGCATCATTTTGAAATATGAATCGTACTCCTCTGACAATCTTAAAAATGAATGCAGGAAAACGGGAATTCGCTCATACAAGCACATTTACTTTCCTCAAAACAGTGTATATCTGTTCCTATTTGACTCGTCCAATTTAAGTTGTTTTGTATTTAAATTAACGTCTGAGAAAGGATTCATATTGGATTGATATATGTTTTGTAGACATTGTGAAGTGTTTGGTGTATTTCAGTGTATATCAATAAGCTCCCATTAAACTTCCGCATTTTGTCTATAAAACCGCAATAACCCTTAATGTACTGGAACCGACTTCATGCTTATGCAAACAGGTTAGATCACAGGCCAGCCGCCAAGTAAATTGACGGCTGGCCTGTGATCTAACCTGTTTGCTACTCTGAGAATATTTCATCGTCAAAATTAAGCAGATATTTGAGGTTTGTGAAAGCAGACGACACAGAGATCTATCTCGAGAAAATTACTCAGCATTCTAAGGGTAAAACTCTGCAGGTTGGCCCATTTTATCAAGAAATAGGTCAGACAATAAATGTGTATCATAGACACTCTTCGTTACCTGTTGCCAATGATATAGAATAGTGTAATCGGTCCAAATTGTAGGTTCTGTGAAATTAAAGCATCACCCGACGTCCAATATAACGTATCAAAAGAAACTTTTATTCTCTGTGTAAATAACAACAAACACATTACGCCGTAAAGAGAAATTCCATGAAAATGGAGAAACTTTCTTCTTTTATCACAATCATTTTGTTAGTTAGCGTAGAAGAGGGTTTGAACATTATATATCAGAATAAGATACATGCCACATTTGTGTCTAGAAGCGGGTTCTGTAGGTGCCTTTCGATACATATAAAGGTTTTATTTGTTTACATATGGTTTAATGCCTTGTCAATAACTTTTCCGTATTATTACGGCTATTCAGAGTTCACAAGTTGAAGGCTATGGCTCTGAAGAATCTGGTTTATGGACACTTCAACGAAATCAGTGGTACCGGCTTGGTTCCAGGACCACCACATTAACCACTGGGCTGAAAAAAGTTTGAACGTATAAAATGTCAGAACTAGGGTAATCGAGCAATGATAACGTTGTTTTTCTGACTTTGAGCAATACTCATTAAAGGTCGATCAGTTGATCAGCCACTTGTAAATGATGTTGGGACCTCCTTGGCCTATCGGTTACAGTACAGACATTGAAATCCCCTCGCTGCATGGATCTAACCACGGTAGTGGTATATTTTAGTTTTAATGAGAGGTAGGCGCCAGGCTGACTTACGGAATATCGATAGTGCTTCCCAGCTAGACCAGTTTGACCAGCCCTCATGGGAAGATAATATTGGGGTTACCCATATCGATTATGAGTCGGACATCTCAATTAAGCTGGAATCTGCTGAAACGATGTTAAACCCTAACCAACAGATTAAACGATGACGACCGCTGACATTCATTTGCATGGTCGATTCCAGTATCAACTGATCAAGAAAAACTTCTCGTTGGTATTGTTATTTGCTGGCTGCTTTGTGTGTTTGTGAATGTTTATTAGGGTGTTGCGTTACGCCAACAATATTTCAGTTATATAACGATGGGTCGCACTCATACTCGACGGAAGAAGGCCCAAGCTGATCTGCTATAGGGGCTCGACAGGTCAGGGTAGGTAGAATCATCGGCATTCACTTAGACTGCCGGGAGACTATCCCGCATGACAACGCTAACTTAGCGCTAGTTATTTGAACACAAGCGAATACTTGGACACGTAATTCTAAGTGCAGTGCTTTAAACCCTAATTTTCAACTTATCTATTTTACATCGATTTTGACGGAAGCTTGAAGCTTATTAAATTCACTCTCGATGACTGCGTCCTGGATATTAGACCAGTACTCGGGCCGATTTGTGGATTAGTTCCGGTAGTTTTCACCTAGCCTAACAGGGATTCAAACCCGGGACTCTCCATACTGTACAAGAGGCCGACGATCGACCAATGCACCGATGTCGCTCTAACCAGTAGGCCACGAACCCGGGACTCTCGGTACAAAAGGCCGACGCTTTACCAATGCACCAGTGTTGCTCTCACCACTAGGCCACGAAGGCTAAACTGGTTGATCCAAACAGATCATTGAAGTAATAGTCCAAAAAGCACTTAATGGCACGATGGAGGCCATTGAGTAAAGAACGCAGGATTATTTCATGTTTAAATGCAATAAATCTATCAAAATTGATAAATTTGATAACGACATGGTGAGATGAAATGTGAACGAGTTCGAATTGAAAAACAACTAGAAAAATGGATAGTTCGACTGAGTGTAACATATTTTAGATAAGTTTAACATTGATCCCCCATGGCCAAATGGTTAAGCATATCAGTTCGGGGAAGGGGTTAAAAGAGCGGCAACAGTTCTTCGGTTATGTTGCACTGTTCGGTTATCCATAGCTGTAAGGTAACCCCTTACATATCTGCCCAAAAGGGCCGGTTAAGACGACTTTCTGGTTATCATAGGTAATACTACATGCACCTAATTACCAAACACTAACGATATTTGACAAGTCTGTTGCAGACGACTCTGGAAAACATTGTGGGTAAAGGAGAAATTGCTCTTAACGAGCAATTTTTCCTTTTCCCACAATGTTTTCTGCCCTATCAGGAGATAATTGTTCAACTTCATCCCATTTTGAAATGTTGTCTGCAAGCTCTTTCAGTTTTGGACAGTCGATAATTTGCCGTTTGGTAAACGGTTAAGTTATTTGCTACCAGAATTTAAACCCGCACGGAAAGCGGTTATGCGATTTCATGTTCAGTACTCTAACCACAAGGGCCAATGAGGGCATTGCATCCAGGAAAGCCGATACAAAACTGAAAAATGTTCGTACGGCACTGACGAAGAGGACCCATATGTGACCTGTGTCAGTTGTCTACCTTAACTAACTCTATTACAAACATATCACAAACCCCTGCCGGTTCGACAACACAACATAGTATTGTCGCACACAGGAAAGCTGTTACAAAACTGTATGCTGGTACGGCACTGACAAAGAGGACCCATATGGGACCTGTGTCTGTAGTCTACTTTAACTAACTGTAACTATTACAAACATATCATGAACCCCTGCCGGTTCGACAACACAACATAGTATTGTCGCACACAGGAAAGCTGTTACAAAACTGAAAAATGTCGGTACGGCACTGACGAAGAGGACCCATATGGGAACCTTTGTCAGTAATTTATTATAACTACTACCACTACTACTCCTTATCTAGTTACATAATCTGTATCAAGCAGACTCCTAACTCATTCTTCAAAACACAATCGTAGACTGTCTTGGGGTCATTGAGTAAGGGAACCAGATTTATTTGATGTAAGACCTTTATCGAAAATTGATAAATATGATAACCGGCATGGAGAGATGATATGTGAACGATTTCGAATTGAAAAACAACTAGAAAATATTTTAAGTGGATTGAGTATAATGTATTGCAGATGGTTCAAATATGTTTTTCATTTAGTAACAAACACCTTTAGTGCAAAAGAACCCTCATCACTTTTGTCCCAATTAATTCCCCATCTTTAGGTCTTTTATAACGATTTTATAATAAAGATTCGCCTATGTGAAATTTACCCATTACGAAACAAAAAGGACATTTGATTGGTTTGTTGCAGACGAGTCTGGAAAAACATTGTGGGAAAAGGTGAAATTGCTCTTAACGAGCAATTTCTCCTTTTCCCACAATATTTTCTGCCTTATCAGAAGATTAGTTTTCCATTTCATCACAGTTTGAAATGTCGTCTGCAAACTCTTTCAATTTTGGACGGCCGAACATTTAACGTTTGGTAAAGGGTTAAGGGTCCAACTGGTAGGGTTATAAAACAGCGATGTTACATTATGTCTGTTTTTGATGTAATTAATCAAGAATTATTCCGGAGACGCGTCTTACTGCACGACACCGTCTCCCTAGCAACGTTTACCGGGAACCATCAATCGGATAATTGTCATAGCAACCGCGCCAAATAAATTGGGTATAACCCCTTCCCAAAAATGGGAATTTTTGACTTGTCCAACGCGAAATCAACAGCAGACGACAAAGTCCATTTCTTTTCCTTTAATGGAATATCTATCTTGTCTAAATTGAAATCAACAGCAGGCGACCAACAGATTGGATAAACCCAATACACATTATGTGAATGTTTGCCCGGTTTAAATTGAAACCAACAGCACACGTTAAATAGATCAGGTTAACCTATTCCAAACTATGTGAATTTGTACTTGTCCAAAACGAAATCAAGTTCAGCAGGCGACACAGAGATTGTGTTTTGGTCAACATATTCCCCATTATGTGAATATTTGTCCGAGCCAAATTGAAAATAACAGCAGACGTGAAAACAGATTTTGATCAACATATTCCCATTCATGTGAATTCTTTACTCATCCAAATTGACAGCAAAAGCAAATGGCAAACAAATTAGATATGCCCATTTTATGAATTTTAACGTGTACTTATTAAAATCAACACCACACTACAAAAGATATAATGATGTAGTTGTATCATTTATGATCTCGGGTAAAGACCATTTTGTCATAAGACATTCATAAGCTCGAAATGTAACATGTTTGTTATGATCTTGGGAGGAAACCATTATCTTATAAGGATAATTTGCTCATTGCTCATCGCTTTCGAAAATAACGTGAAACTATAACTCCAACTACAACAACAATGTTTTTGAAACATCTTCTCGTGGCGTTTGCACTTTTAGCAGACATCCATGCAACTAATTGAAACGTCAGTCCAAAACACGTGAAATTACAAACTTTAATTAAGAAATATCCCATGAGAAGATAGGAAACAGGAATTAAACTGCTACAATTCTAATCGTGTTAAGGACTCGTTAGTTTTGGTATCTTTTCAGATTCAGCCAGATTTCACGAAATGTCCTAACTAATTAACTCATGCTTAAGTGCACCAGAACTCGCAATTTCTGGGAGAGGACCTTAGCTGCACTGTCTTACAAAATATCTTTGCAGATTCAGCCAGATTTCACGAAATGTCCTAACTAATTAACTCATGCTTAAGTGCGCGAGAACTTCTGGGATTTCTGGGACAGGATCTTAGCTTCACTGTCACATCACAATGTATTGGGGTTTACCCAGTAAATTGGCTGTCTAAGACAGGTTGGCTGCTTAACACAAATTGATTTACACTATAAATCTAACAATGGGACTTTCTGTAGTGGCTGTTCAAGGCAAGTTGGCTGCTTAAAAGGGTGGCTGCTTAACACAAGTTAGACTGTATACCGAGAACGACCGAAGTATACCGTCGAAAGGATTAGTTTCAAAATGGCGGATGTTGGAAATTCTACATTAAAACGGCATTAATCTCCAATACAATACAACTAACCTATCTAGCACAGGGGTATATGATCACAGGCAATTAAATCCAGTGGGTTTGTCCCGTTTCCGACCGACAGCATTCGGAACACCTCGGCCATTTCTTAAAATAACCTCGGAGGTAATGGGGAGCCATTTTTGAAAGTAGGTCAGCGACGAAGGGCCAATCGTATCTACTCGGCAATCCCCGTAACAAGCCGGGGATTGCCGAGTAGATACGATTGAAAAAAATATGAATCAAAGATGTGTTGATATGGTCATCTTTAATGAAAAGGGTAAAAACAAACATTCAATTGTGATATATAACCAATTTGTGTGTATTTAAATACATATTTAGTGCCTGTGTGCATTTTGCGTTAGCCGCCGGAAATAAGGCGAATTACCCCAGGATTTCTGGTGTATTCATGTACTGCCTACGAGGTATATCTACCGACTTGTTACGGGGATTGCCGAGTAGATACGATTGGACCGACAGATGCAATCAGTTACCGAAATTACATTGCGGCTTCCCAGAGAAGCTATGATTGATTTACAACCAAATTTGATTCGTGCAAATAAAGGCTATACCGATACTTTGGTCGAACTGTGTGAATTGAGATCAGATTGTGCGAATATCACAAGCTGATCTTGATCCACACTGTTCGATGAACGTATTGTTTTAGATGCTGTATACTATGTGCTGTTCGTGTCAGAATACTGGATATGTTCACTTTGTTATATGTGGAAGAACAGAATGATTACTAAGTACGTCTATTTTCTTTTTCATCGCTTCAACAGTGCTTCAGTTACATTGCTTTAGTTATTCTTATTGACTATTGCCGTTGTATTAGGCAGGTGCGCTTTTCATTAAGCTTTTCATTAACCTGTGTATTTTCACTTAAGAAGTTGTGAGTAAATTAATGTATTGATTGAGACGTTGTTGTTGTTGTTGTTGTTGCTGCTGCATGACGTCACAAGCTAGCACTCAAACCGACAGGTGCACGTTTGCACAGATATTGTTCTTCTACGAAAGACTCCTGTACATTTTTCTATTTGCTAGCTTTATATTGATTCAAATGTTAAATCAGCCTGTTTTGTAGTTATTACACGTCACAACCAATTCATGGGGCTATATTTAAAACAATAAAAACATTTTTGCGTATGTTTCTACTGTGATGCGGTGTGTAGGTAAACAAAAAGTCATATAGCGCAATGATGCGTCGTAGTACAGGGGTCGGTCGTTACTATTGACGTAGACCCCTGAAAAGGATGGTCGATGACTGTAAAACAGGACCCAGACCAAGCTTCCAATAAACGCTGGTCAAGCAGAGTAGAACCAGCAAAAACGGAATATATCGACATGCAACTGACATTCGCTTTCAGTACTATCATCGCTTTAATTGTTGTGAGAGCTGGTTCCTTTCTAAACTCAATCTCCTATGCAGAGTTATCGTTCGTTCCTCACAGTGCGGCTGTTGTGCAGTTTAAAAGAAACTTATTTGTAACTTCCAAATTTTTCTCACTTCCGTTAACAAGCACCTTTAATAAGAGTGGAGGTTATATAGCATTTACCATTTACAGGAAAGCAATAAAAATGTTTGATTGTCTCTCTAAAGGCCAAAGCCTCAGTTTCTTCATCAAAGTAAACGAGAGACGACATTTTCAATTAGATTTTACAGCGAAATATAATCATGTCCTCACCATTAACCCTTTACCAAACGATAAACGTTCGACTGTCCCAAATTGAAAGAGTTTGCAGACGGCATTTCAAAATGTGATGAAATTGAAAAATATTTTTTTGATAGTGCAGAAAACATTTTCAGAGCAATTTCTCATTTTCCCACAATGTTTTCCAGAGTCGTCTGCATCAAACTGGTCAAATGTCGTAATTGTTTGGTAATGGACTAAGAGATATGTCTTACCCTTTTATGTTATATGCAACTGCTACATAAACAAAATATTTAAAATGCAAAACGTTCCCCTTCAAAGTTTCTCTCTCACGTAGTGAGTTCTGTGAAAAACACATGTGTGAAAGGTGATAAAATAGATTTTTTGTGTCGTCTGTTTTCCAAAACCTTGAATATCTGTTTAATTTTGTTGAAATAAGATACCCAGAGTAGCAAACACGTTAGATCACAGGCCACCCGCTGATTTACTTGGCGGCTGGCTTGTGATCTAACCTGTGTGCATCGGTATGAGCTCGGTTCCAGCACTATAAGGGTTAAGAATCCTCGTCACTAAATGAATAGCTTTCTTTAATCAATTTGCTTTAACGAAGATGAAAATCTGTGCCTTTGTGAAGAATGAATGTAAAATATCAATCAAGGCTTCCATTGCTTTGTTATAAACTTTGGCTTATGACTAGTCAATGGATTGGTGTCTGAAGCATCTTGCTGGTATTAAATGATACAAGTGTCAATCCATTTCGAAGTCTGTGTCAATGATGATTTTCTCTCTTCATTTATTTGACAGAAATGAAATAATACATGATTCATTCGCACAGTAAACAGTTTAAACAGTTTATTATGGACGATGTTGAAAAGTGTATCAATAGTTTTGCTTTGCGTTACTTTATAAATCTGTTTTGTAATCTTTAAGTGGAAGACATTTTGATTCTAAAAGATTTAAATCTCAATCTGTGAGATATTTATCTCAACATTTTTAAAACCGAATATTCACAAAGACAAGCAACTGTGTAGAAACCAATGGGACACTATAAAAAAGACTTGACATGAACAGATTTCCGCTAAGTCATACTGGTTTTTCATTACTCCTACAGGAGTGTCGATCTAAGCGAGTATGTATGAAGTAAGGGTGTTACCTCGAGAGCTGAAGCAGTAAACTTTCAGTGCAGGGGGTAGAATCCAGGATGGCTGTCTCTAAATGTCAAGTGCCCAATAAAGCTGTTCATTGTATCGATTCTACAAGGAATTTCCGAGAGAATAATGACCGAGCGGCGTCAGACCAATAACCACCCTTACACACATGGGCGTAAAGTCTAGTCCTAGATCAGCCTGTCTGATTAGAGACGGCACTTTACAATAGATAGATAGATAGATATATTGGCTGCGACAGACCAATAACCACCCATTCACACGTGGGCGTAAAGTTTCGTCCTGGATCAGCCTGCCTGATTAAAGACAACACTTTTCGGTAGATAGATAGATATTTTGGCGGCGTCAGACCAATACCCAACCTTACACACGTGGGTGTAAAGTCTCGTCCTAGATCAGCCTGTCTGATTAGAGACGGCACTTTACAATAGATAGATAGATATGTTGGCGGCGTCAGACCAATAACCATCCTTACACACGTGGGTGTAAAGTCTCGTCCTAGATCAGCCTGTCTGATTAGAGACGACACTTTACGATAGGTAGATAGATATCTTGGCGGCGTCAGACCAATTACCACCCTTATACACGTGGGTGTAAAGTCTCGTCCTAGATCAGCCTGTCTGATTAGAGACGGCACTTTACAATAGATAGATAGATATGTTGGCGGCGTCAGACCAATAACCATCCTTACACACGTGGGTGTAAAGTCTCGTCCTAGATCAGCCTGTCTGATTAGAGACGACACTTTACGATAGGTAGATAGATATCTTGGCGGCGTCAGACCAATTACCACCCTTATACACGTGGGTGTAAAGTCTCGTCCTAGATCAGCCTGTCTGATTAGAGACGGCACTTTACAATAGATAGATAGATATCTTGGCGGCGTCAGACCAATAACCACCCTTATCCACGTGGGCATAAACTCTAGTCCTGGATCAGCCTGCCTGATTTGAGAGTGCACTTTACGATAGATAGATAGATATCTTGGCGGTGTCAGACTCTAATGAAGTATGTAACAAGAACTGGTTTGACGAAAAGTGCATAAATGAACAAAGATTGTATAAAATGACATTTGTGCACGAAAAAAGGAGTATAAGCAATTAATAAAAACAAACGTAAACATATGACAAGAAGATCATAAGAGATGGTGAGCCAGATACAACATTACGATATGGTTTTGATTCGTTACTTTTCAAGAAAGTTTGCCGGCACCAAGCACTGTGTTGAATCACTTCCGGGTCGTTGCAGTCTACAAAGGAATTATTTGACGCAATTAAGGTCAATTTCTAAAGTGTTTCTACAGGAAAGTATTGACGTCGAATATATTTTCGGATACTGTGTGATTCTGTTACAATCTCTGGCATGTTTAAAATTTGATATAAAAGATGCCTGAAAACACTCTGAAACCTTTTTTCATGTTCTTGCCCCAATGTGTCGAAACTGTATACAAGTCAGTGTGAGTATTCTATTTATGAATAAAATGCATTTGTGAATAGAATGAAAACATTCAACAAATAACACTATTGGATTTTAAGAAATGAAGAAAATCCATGTCCAAATTGAGATGTTGTTATTAGCACATAACACTCTTCGCGAATTCATCGATTTTATACAGTGTAATAAGGTTCTTATAAAGCAACTTGTAAGCGATTTGTCCTTTGTCACATTGAATATTACTCAACATCATTTAAAAAAGTGATGCTATTCCATACCATTTTTCTCGTCTGCTGATGCTTTCAATTTGGATTAGTCACAAATTCCATTATGGAAAAAATGTGTCGAATGCTCCTCCTCAGTATCGAATCATCGTTTCTATATACGGCACTGACCTCGTGCCAATGTCGTTATTTGCTAAAGTGATTTTCTACAGACTTAACCGTTTACCAAACAAAAACGATATTTAATCAGTTTGTTGCATACGACTCTGAAAAAACATTGTGGGAAAAGGAGAAATTGCTCTTAACGATCAATTTCTCCTCTACCCACAATGTTTTCTGCCCTATTATGAGATAATTACTCAATTTCATCACATTTTGAAATGTCGTCTGCAAACTCTTTCAATTTAGGACAGTCGACAATTTGGCGTTTGGAAAAGGGTTAACCAAATGCTATTAGGAGATTGACCACGAATAAGCGCCTGCTTAGACCTAAATTTATCGCCACATAATACACGGAATAAAAAGGGCAACCTGCGAAATATAGTGCAAAGAAAATTCAGTAGGGTTGACAAAGACGCTTGCGATGAGCCTTATTTGATTTGCACTGGCTGATCGTGAACGTTGCAGTAGAAATATGAAATTAGTTCTGATTTCTTATATACCAGATATAACAATTCCTGTATCAAACAACACTTTTGTACGTCTTTTATTAAAGGAATTCATCCAATACAGAAAACTTTAGACATGTGAGCTAGAGACAAAATTCGAACAGATTGTAAAAAGATCCACATTTTGTGTCTGATGAAATATTAACCGACCATGCGGTCTTTCTTTAAAGGTCCATGAAAGGAGATTAATGCTATATCAAACTATATCATTTGGTAAACTTTTGGACAGATTCAAATAGTTATCACCAGAAAACGCCATCAGCACAACTTAAATAAGAAAGTAAACCAGAAATAACCCAGATTAGCAAGTTTTATAATTCATATTTCCTGATTCTTCACCTCTGACCTTGACAGTTGATACATACATTTTTGAAACGACCAATCAGAATTTGTTATTTTGAATATGTAAACAAACATTTGTTGATAAACATGATTAAATTGGAGACAACTATCTTTCAAGCACAAAATAACTTATTCTAATTGAGTCTATTTGATAGGGTCTCAAGTCATTCCTAAACTAATTCTCACGACTTCAATGAACATAATAAAAGAACTCCATATATTTTTTTTCAGTAATTCATTTGTACTCCTCTCCTTTGATGTGCCTTTAATCTATGAATTGATTTAATATAAGCGTTTGTATCGCTTCATTACCAAGTCGTCTGTTAAAAAAACCGTAATACAAAAGAAAGGGTTTCCTTATATGGCAACTGACGTCACACTCAAAGATAGATTACGACAGACGTTAGCATATCCGGTCAATGTACTTCGTCTGCCGACCCGTTGCTAAGGGTCGATATTGCATTGTCTGTTTATTCTTAGACATGTTCTTCAGGCTGACTTACGGAATGCCGATGGTTTTCAATCCGGATTGACAAGCTCTTATAGGCAGTTAGCCTAGGGGTCTCACTCCATCGTTTATGAGGCAGACATCCATATATATCTTAAAGGTGCTTGTACCCAAATTTAGGCCATACACGCAATAAAATCAAGATCTTACTGGTTATCAATTCCCTTTACTTTGTATGCATTAAGACGAAGTTTTTAAGTCAATTAAGTCAGTGTGTATATAGTCAACTTAGCTCTGAATTATTTTCTGAGACACTCATTTGGAAAATACCGTGATAAAAATAGACTGGATCTCCTTGAAATCGTACACAGTGTTCATAGATCATGTGATCTATAAATGAAATGGATGTCTATTTTTAGATTAGATTAAGAATCAAAAGCGATGCATCGGTTTAGGAATTGACACAACTTTCAACTTAATTTATGAAGCTATGTAATGGCTCTCGTCGAACCAGATTAGCTACCAATAGCGATTTTTCATTCCGTAGAATACCCCTGTACAGAAATCGTTATGTTTTAAGGCAGTTTTATTTCAGTTTTTCCCCAATACATCATCTGTGAACAAGCACCTTTAACCCTTACCAAACGCCAAATTTTTGACTGCCCCAAATTGAAAGAGTTTGCAGACGACATTTCAAAATGTGATGAAATAGAAAAACAATCTTCTGATAGGGCAGAAAACATTGTTGGAAAAGGAAAAATTGCTCTTTACGAGTAATTTCTCCTTTCCCCGCAATGTTTTCCAGAGTCGTCTGCAACACACTAGTCAAATGTCGTTATTGTTTGCTAATGGATAAAAGAATGTCGGTTATCTAATATTGGCGTCTTATTAAGGTCAAGTTTAGCTCTACGAGTCTTAAAAGAGAACCCAATAAATCTTTCGGCCGCGTTTTAACCCTTTCCCAAACAATAACGACATTTGACCACTATGTTGCAGACGACTTTAGAAAGCATTGTGGGGAAGGAGAAGTTGCTCGTAACGAGCAATTTCTCCTTGTTCCACAATGTTTTCTGCCCTATCACAAGATTATTTTCCAATTTCATCACATTTTGAAATGTCGTCTGCAAACTCTTTTAATTTGGGACAGTCGAAAATTTGTTGTTTGGGAAAGGGTTAAGTCTTCAACAAACATTACCAAGGAGCTTATTGATCTGGTACAGACGTCTAAGGAATTAACACGCTTTTCTTGGATAAAAGGAGAAACTATTTAAACAAGTGGCTTATTTCCAAGCAAGTATTTCACTTATGCCATAGAATAAATATCCGGTTCTATTTTTGATATAAACTTGACGTCCGCGAGCTTTTTTACCATAGGAAATGAAATCTGAGATACTATGATATCATACATGTCATTGTGATAAAAGGGAATGACCTACGCATTAACACATTGCTACCTTGAATATTCAAATAAAACGTGCATATAGTTGCGTAAGAGTCATATATTCTCGAATAGAACTGGTTCAACCTCGAAGTTCTAACAGACAACATACCATTCCATTTTCACAGTGTGTTCGAGGAAACTATCAATTTCTGTGCTTCTCAATGTGCCATCAAGAGTTATGTATTGTAACGAGCTCTTTCTGCTCTTGTCATTAAAGATGTTTACTCACAGAAGAAAAAATCTGAAAGTCAAAATCATATGTCGTTGAAACAGTACTAGACTATACAGGTTTTGTACTCTTATACGTTTTACTACCAAGAGAAGCTATTAAAGGCATACCTTATTGAGGAAGCGTCAATTTATCGTAGTATGTACAGTTAGTATGCCGTAGATCTCAAAAAGCGGTGCCACACTTTTAGGTTACAACACATGTTAATTCACTCTATATACCCTTTCAAGAATTACAAACGATCTAGTTTTACGTCGATTGACTATTCTTCAGTGCTTTGCGTATAACAGAACAGCTGTTTTGCAGTTTGAAAACAATTCATTTCTAACTTCCAAATTCCTTTACATCTGTTAACAAATACCTTTCAGAAGTTTCCATCTCATGTTACACATATATGGGCAATGGTTAATGGATCAACAGAAATGTCGCAACATTTAAAGGTTATGCGGAGGAACACATTTGTGGTTTTTGTGAATAAACAAGATATTGCTAAACGGTTAGACTTTCTCGATGATAAACTTAAAGGTCACAAAACCTTGAAATTGATAAGGAAATCGTAACTTTGGTGGTTAACACGCCTAGCTGATGCTGAAATGTTGCGCCATACAGGAAAAGCATTGGATTGTATCGCAGTTTTTCGACGTAATCAACAGTATTTAGGCAATATGGAATCCCTTAGAAAAATCACTAATCATTCTTTCTTGCGCTGACCAGTTAAATTGAAAAATATTTTGCTTTCTTTACAAACAAAGCACGAGTGGATGATAATTTTTAGGTGTCACCAACATCTTTAAACGCCATTTCCGTTTCAAAGCAGATGGTCATGTCACATTTTTCGGGGCAAAGATCAATCCCATAAAGGGAGATCACTATGAGGAGTTTTCTATGTTCCAAGTCGAACATGCAACCGACCGGCCCAATCAGGTCTGGAATAGGCCAATCAAAAAGCAACCACTTATACAAGGCAGGAATGAATGCGATATCAAGCAATAATTCGACATCTAACAAATCATAGAAAACTGTCATCCTGATTTCGGGACAAATGTAATTATTTCCAGTCACGTGATCCCCAAGAGCGCGCCAAAGTCGCGAACAGAGTCTCGCGAGAATTCGAGACAAGCCTCGCGATTATTCACCGATAACGCTTGATGTAACGTATGTGGGTGCAAGGTCAATGTTAACCCTTATAATGCTGGATACATTTCTAAAAATAGATTTTTGTGTCGTCTGCTTTTAAAAACTTTGAACATCTGCTTAATTTTGGTGAGGGAAGATACCCAGAGTTGCAAACAGGTAAGATCACAGGTCAGCCGCCAATTTACTTGGCAGCTGGCATGGATCTAACCTGTTTGTCTAAGCATGAAGTCGGTTTCAGCACTATAAGGGTTAAACTGAGATTCCTTTTATGGCTACATAATTCTTTTCTCATCGGTTAATGGAATGAAAATACAGAAAAAAATCCCAGGGGAATTAAGGCGGACTAATCGTTTTCTAACAGAAAAGACGATTTTCCGAGAAACGACATTTTAGGAGAAACGCCATAGCTAGGTCACTGGGACATGGTCTGTCACGTGATGACTTATCCACGTGGGTTCGTGGGGTCGTGAAAAATTATATTTGCTGGTGTTTATCGGGGGCATAGCGCCAGACTCAATTAAGACATTCACTTTGTGAAGGAATTACTCGTACTTTAGGCATGTACCGACCCATTCGTTTTTGAAGCTTCATAGTCGTACGAGTATGTACATTGACTGATAACATAAAGCTTGCAGTAATGTAAGACATACGATTACATTCACGATAACATTTATGATTACATTTACGATTATATTGACGATAACATTTACGTTTGTATCTAGGTTAACATTCACGATGACATTTATGATTACATTTATGATTATATTCCAACTATCTGATAGAATGGTTTGATGTATTTCAATAGTGAGATATGCAATAAAGGAAAGTAACACATCATTGGAATCGACTTTCCGCGATGTTTCTAATGTGATGTCATAAAGCAATATTGTGCTCAATATATCTCACATACGCCCCTTACTCTTTTAGAAAAAACGTACTTGTTTGGATGAAGTAAAGAATGTCCGAATATGCTTTTCTTATCACCATGCATTTCAAATAAAAAGGAGCCTATGGGCCACATACCCCCCATTGATACTAGATCTTCTAAAAACTACTAGCCCATCTACTTTCATATATGGTACTATCCATGTTTATCAATATTGACTTATGCAAATAACTACCTTAAGCTGTTTAGTAAAACGGTACTATGGAGTAAGGTAAAGATTGCATGTATTCATCTAGAAAAGTTCACTGGTATCTCCAGCAAAAGTACATCTCCTCGAGTAAATCATCTCGACGTTAATCCTTTTCCTAGAGGCCGAATCAATTATAAGATTGTATGGAACTATGTTTAACCCTTTACCAAACAACGACATTTAACCACTTTAACCACCGATAACGCTTGATGTAACGTATGTGGGTGCAAGGTCAATGTTAACCCTTATAATGCTGGATACATTTCTAAAAATAGATTTTTGTGTCGTCTGCCTTTCAAAGCTTTGAACATCTGCTTAATTTTGGTGAGGAAAGATACTCAGAGTAGCAAAAAGGTAAGATCACAGGCCAGCCACCAAGTTACTTGGCAGCTGGCGTGGATCTAACCTGTTTGTCTAAGCATGAAGTCGGTTCCAGCACTATAAGGGTTAAACTGAGATTCCTTTTATGGCTACATAATTCTTTTCTCATCGGTTAATGGAATGAAAATACAGAAAAAAATCCCAGGGGAATTAAGGCGGACTAATCGTTTTCTAACAGAAAAGACGATTTTCCGAGAAACGACATTTTAGGAGAAACGCCATAGCTAGGTCACTGGGACATGGTCTGTCACGTGATGACTTATCCACGTGGGTTCGTGGGGTCGTGAAACATTATATTTGCTGGTGTTTATCGGGGGCATAGCGCCAGACTCAATTAAGACATTCACTTTGTGAAGGAATTACTCGTACTTTAGGCATGTACCGAGCCATTCGTTTTTGAAGCTTCATAGTCGTACGAGTATGTACATTGGCTGATAACATAAAGCTTGCAGTAATGTAAGACATACGATTAAATTCACGATAACATTTATGATTACATTTACGATTATATTGACGATAACATTTACGCCTGTATCTAGGTTTACATTCACGATGACATTTATGATTACATTTATGATTATATTCCAACTATCTGATAGAATGGTTTGATGTATTTCAATAGTGAGATATGCAATGAAGGAAAGTAACACATCATTGGAATCGACTTTCCGCGATGTTTCTAATGTGATGTCATAAAGCAATATTGTGCTCAATATATCTCACATACGTCCCTTACTCTTTTAGAAAAAACGTACTCGTTTGGATGAAGTAAAGAATGTCCGAATATATATGCTTTTCTTTTCACCATGCATTTCAAATAAAAAGGAGCCTATGGGCCACATACCCCCCATTGATACTAGATCTTCTAAAAACTACTAGCCCATCTACTTTCATATATGGTACTATCCATGTTTATCAATATTGACTTATGCAATTAACTACCTTAAGCTGTTTAGTAAAACGGTACTATGGAGTAAGGTAAAGATTGCATGTATTCATCTAGAAAAGTTCACTGGTATCTCCTGCAAAAGTACATCTCCTCGAGTAAATCATCTCGACGTTAATCCTTTTCCTAGAGGCCGAATCAATTATAAGATTGTATGGAACTATGTTTAACCCTTTACCAAACAATAACGACATTTAACCACTTTGTTGCTGACGACTCTGGGAAATATTGTGGGAAAAGGAGAAATTGCTCGTCACGAGCAATTTCTCCTTTTTCCACAATGTTTTCTGCCCTATCAGAAGGTTATTTTCTAATTTCATCACATTTTGAAATGTCGTCTGCAAACTCTTTCAGCTTGGGACAGTCGAAAATTTGGCGTTTGGTAAAGGGTTGGTAAGGAAGCCATCGTCCACGTGATGTTAGACGGACTACTTTATACTGCGGTTTCTTGAAATGCGAACGGATACATTTTCAAAGCAAATCACTTAACATTTCAATCCTTTTATATAGAGTTGCCGTTATTCAGTCTAGTCTGTTCTTCTTAAATTATACGAATCATGATAAATTGGTTTGGATGTATTAATTGCCTGGACACTTTAGTTAAATTGAACTATGTATATTTGTTGTAAAGTGAGCCAGTGGTCTTATTTACGAATAAACTAAACGTGAAACTTGAACCTTGATTGACTGTCGTTTTCGCACCGGAAATGTGTGTGGCTGCATTTCAAAACCAAATAACCTCGTATCGAACAAAATAGTCCCGAACTTGACGCTTTTTGCCAGACGACTTAAAGGTGTTTGTTCACAGATGTAATGAAATTTGGAAGTCAATAATGATTTTCATTCAAAATGCACAACAGCTGTATCGTCATGTGATATAAGCTGAGAAAATGGCCACTGGAAGCAAACTTATATCGTTTTTATTCTTTAAAGTGTTTCTACTGTGAATTGATAATGTACTTTAATCCAAAAAGAGTGACATCCCGTTTAAGATCTTATGCATATAAACTGTTCGCATTTGGTAAATTGACGCTTCCTGAATTAATCATGCTTTTAAAAACTACATTTAATTGTATATCAAACAACAATACGAAAACTCTTGTTTCAACGTCATTTTATTTTGACTTTTCAAATGTTCCCTTCTTTCACCAAGCACCTTTAATATCGACACATCCTATATCAACCTTTTTAAGGCACTACTCATGTAATGGCTTTGGGGTTCTGGTAATTCTGATAGTGACGATAACATCCCTCGTAAATTCCTCGTGATATCTCCCACTCGTTAACGTATTTTATACGATCCATGAAGATATCATGGGATTCATGAAGATATCATATCTTCAGCCATCGTAATTACACGGAAAACGGTTTAGGAGAATTCGGGAGATTGCTTCTTCGTCAAGCACAGCATCGAATCAACATTTGGAGATTATGGAGGCTTATTCGCGGACGAATTAGATTTTTACTTGATACTCTTTGCCTCTAGGTGGAGTGTTATTTATAACTAGATGGTTGATGGGAACATTGACGCGCATGCGAGCTCGTAAATCGTAACCACTCGGAAATTTCCGTGACCTAAGAAATACAACTCGTAATTAAGTGTAGGGTTACACATTTTGTGTTAAATGTTAAATGTCCCCACTCCTGCGTTAAGTAGTTCAATGAATATGGAAGTATTGAAACATCATTTAATACCATTATTTTTGGTCGGTAACTTTTGGCTTGTGCTAGGGATTGCCGAGTGGATACGATTGCGAACTGACATGCCCTTGATCGCCACCGTGTTTCCGGACTGCTTACAAAATGGTTCCCCATTACCTCCGGTGTTATCTTAAGAATTGGCCAAGATGTTTCGAATGCCTTATTGTATATGCCTCTAGACGGGATGATATTTTTAACAACGGTGGTGGATGCGTTAAGTGTCGCCATAGATCAGTCTGTGCATTTCGCACAGACTGATCTCTGGCGAAACTTTTCGCATATACTTTTTACGTACATTTTTCAGATGCCTTTCCCTTGAAAGAGATACTATCGTTAGCCATCATTATATAACAGTGAAGGGGAGGGGGGCTCTTTGAAATAACTGAACACGTCGATACAGAATAAAACCTACCATCCTGCGTTTCATGTGCTCGGAAAACTTGCCGTCGTTTGTTCTATGTACGTATACTTACAAAACCAGATCGACAAGGTTATGAAGTCAACCAGGTTACATCACAACATAGTTTATTCGATTCGAGTTTTAAGCCATTTTCAACAATAGTTCAGTTACATCTATGCTCAAAGTGTAATGCTTACATAACTGTAGATCATTCCATCGAAGCCAGTGAATGATATCTCTCATAAACAACGGCAATCCGCAGCCTAGCGTTGTGACGGGCATATTCCTAGCTCAGCATTGGTATATTATATTACACAGGAGAGACAATTGGTTGAACTGTCGTCGTTTCATTAATACGCATACTGTAAACGTATATCAATTTAAATGAATAGAAAGCAATACAGCTATGAGATAATGCCGCCAAGCTGTAAAGAACTAAGCCAAACCAAGATGGTCTAAAGATACATGAAGCAACGCCGAGGTATGAAGATCAAGATCTGACTAAAATAATTATAAAAAAACCACCAATACACTGAATTGAATCGTCTATAAACAGTTCGAATTGCAAGTGATGCGGTTTTAAGAGACGATTGAAGCAATGTGACGCACCACATCAGATTTACCCATCATCTTGAGTCAATTGACTTGTTTAGATATAACTTCTTTAATATGAAATTCATTGAAAATAAATAGTTTTATCTGGAAATGACGACTCACAGTGCTTGATTAGGCTATTCCGTTTTAAGCGGTTCTTCCTGTTACTTGAATTGGTTGTTTATGGCTATCCAACTAATGGAAGAGCCTCTAGGTACCAGCCGGCCAATGAACATCATTCTTTACTTGTTCCCTTTGTAAACAACTGGCAGATTATATTTCATTTTCCTTTCTTGTGCACCAACTGGGTTTCTGCATACTTGGCTGGGAAAATTTATAATTTAATCTGATTATGTAATTTTCTTGATTTGCATAATCTTACATCATTTCAAATATGTGATGTAATCATTTTCCTAATGCTGAGTATTTAATTGTTTGTGTTCTACTTGTAATCATTTATCGTCATTTACTAAGAGAATAAATGACATTACCTCATAGCTATGTTGTCTGTTTTTTATAAGTGTATGTTAGATATCATGTTTATTCATTAGGTTGAGGAGTTGTGCAGATAAAAACAATTTAGGCAAAATGGGTAGATTGAAAAAGGCTATGTGAAATAGTGGAAGACTGTTCTCAAAAAACTGAATCAGACAAAGAGGGTCCATTGACTTGTTAAGATTTAGACTCTTTTATAAATAAGTCGAAGGCAAAATGAATAGATAGGGCGAATGGAGCGACTCAAAAACAGTAGAAGAAATGTACAGCACAAGACAAGACAAAGAACCCCATAGACTCATCTTGGTAACCCTATCCTACAAAACGTTCAAACCTAGAATTAAATGAATATAAATGAATAAAAAAAGAAAAGCGCTTCTGAGAAACAGTTTTGGCAGAGTAAAACACCTTATTAGATTAAAAGGGTCCGCAAACTTGTTTTGATTCGACCCCTCTTTAACCCATAACCAAACAATAACGACATTTGACCAGTGTGTTGCAGACGACTCTGGAAAACATTGTGGGAAAGGGATTTTCCACAATGTATTCTGTCCTATTCGAAGGTGATTTTTCAACTTTATAACATTTTGAAATGTCGTCTGCAAACTATTTCAGCCGAAAACTTTGCATTTGGTAAAGGGTTTAAACGTTAGACACACCGTTTTCCCGTGGAATCGATAAACTTTAAAACTCACCTACGTCATTCGCCTATCAACACCAGGCGTGTTGTGCATGAGTCAGGTACCAGCTGATAACGGTGGTAGTACACGGCTGACATTGTGGGAACCATCCTGAAAACTGGAAGCGGAGCTGAAGACCAAAATCCGTTGTTAAAACGATGGGTACTTTTCGGCAATTTCCGGCAGATCGATGTAATTTCTGTCCGGGAAGTGCCAACAGTAGCTACTCAGGTATTTCCGTGACCTGAGAAATACATCATCGTGTTCAAGAAGAAAAATACTTTTAAGGCGAACAATTCTTCCCACTCTTATCACGATTGAACGGGAAAGCTCTTCGCAAGCGTTCGCTCTCATTGGGGAGATGAATTAAGCATGCCTTCCTTTTAGGTAAAATGTGACAACAACAGCATTAATGAAAGAAGGTACGAATATGACTGTGTGCGAACAGCGCGTTGAGATTACAGTATTGTCAAAATAACCCTTTCTTGGATAAATGAAGAATTATACATAACATTTCTCATGGTGTAAGTTAAGATCAGAGCAACATATTATGACGATTAAAAGTAATTCGCGGTATGTAGTCCTTATTGAACGCAAGCAAGATTTCAGTGGATAAACCCGATGAGTTCAGATTAGTTAGCCTGCCGACATTATCGAAGGGTTCCGATTTTTGTTGGTAATTGATCTCCTCAAAGGCATGACTGGAAAGCGTGTTACGTTTATCAAGAAAACTATTGCGTCTTCAAAATAATGATTTTGCAATAATTTCACACGTTAACCCATACTTTATGTTCAAATTCTTTAAAGGAAAAATGAACACGGGTTTGTCAAGCACAACGCAAATGGATAGTGATGGTATCGCTAGAATGAATAAATTGTCGAAAAAGAAGAAATTCCTCTTGCGAGCAACATCTTCGTTTCCAATAATGAATTCAATTGTCGTCTGCAGCAGAAGCGACACATCTTGGTAGTATTTGGTAACATGTTAAAGACGAGCCTCAATAATACAGCATCGCTTTTCAAAGGTGACAATCTCTCTTGGACATTTTATGGTTATGTGAAGCGTCTTCGGTTTGGATAATCCGACTCTTGTGTTATTTCCTTTTTGCAGACGACACACTACGCGTTTGCAATAAAAAAACATTTCAAAACATGTTGACGATGTCGTGAGAACTTCCTTATTGTGAAAGATACTCAATCGTGGTGACCTTTCGTTGATGAGCGCCTTGAAAGGTGAAAAACTCACTGTTCGGCGCCCACTTGTTTGTTCTATACACAAGAAACATCAGTCTTTGTCCCTATTTCCCTACTAATGTACTTTACATTTAGTGCTTAAACACTTGTCAAACTAGGCCATGATAATTCGGTTATTTTCTTCTATCGGCCTATACCATTCACTGACCGAAATGAAATGCAGCTATCAACTCAATTAGATTATTTCCCAATTTCATCATATTTTGAAATATCGTCTGCAAACTCTTTCAATTTGGGACAGTCAAAAATTTGATGTTTGGGAAAGTGTTAAGGCACCCTGATGTATCTTTGGGTCAATGCTTACCATAAACTACAGATTCAAATTAAACTAATTGCAAGTGAGATATGACACCTGGAATTCACCAAACAGTGTTGGCGAACCGGAAAGGGTTAATAATGTGTTTGTAATAGTTATAGTAAGTTAAGGTAAATTACTGACACAGGTCCCATATGGGTCCTCTTTGTCAGTGCCATACCAACATTTTCCAGTTATGTTACGGCTTTCCCGGAGCGACCAGTACTGGGCTAGGGCCCTGAAAGTAACCTGCCAAAGGCCATTTCCACGAAACCAGTGGTCTCGTGGTAAATAAGCCTTGATGTGGCACTTCTAATGCAAATCAGTCATTGTTTAGAGGGTCCTGCGTGGCCCGGTGATTAAGGTTGCAATCTAAGAACTTATGGTTCCCGGGTTAGAGCCTCATCAGTAACACTTGTGTCGATGGAGTGTCTGAGTACTCGGGTGTGTCCTTTGGCAAGGCACTTCATAGCCCTACTAAAGTTCAAATGATCCAGGAATGCCGGCTCATAACTGAAAAAACTGTTGTCACGGCTTTAAACCCCTTATAAACAGAATTGGTGGTATGATTATGAAACCAACATGATTGACACGAAAACAATAGGGGCAGCAATTCGTCTTGTTGCTTTGTGAACAAACGATGCTTCTAATACCAGAATGTGTTTTCATAGTTTAATCAATTGTCCCGAAGTCAATTAATTCATCAAAACTTAAAAAAGAACGCTTGAAAATATCTTTGTCTGTTGCTTCTTTCAATTTTGACAGATCCATATTCCGCCATTTTGAAACTCAATCTTCCGTTGCATTACTTCGATCGTTTTCGGTAAACATCGGTGCCGGAACTAATCAGTTTTATCCGGATAAATCGGACACCGACCGATGTATATTGAGAACGACCGAAGTAATCCGACGGGAGAATAAATTTCAAAATGGCGGATTATGGGCGTTCTTCCTTAATACAAAAAGCATTAAAATTGATGGTGACAACGGACGGATTGTTCAAAGCGAGCAAACCTTCCCAATTTTTACACATGTTTCTCACCAATAACAAAATGTAAAGTTACTTTTCATGCTTTATAATTTTCGTCTGCCGTTTCTTTCAATTTGGACCAGTCAAAATTCCCAATGGGAGGGAAATGTCTGAATAGACGTCTACAGAACCTAACAACTACGTCGGAAGTTGTATGACTGTTGTTGAATTGACGCAGCCGATGTCTGCTATCGAGGCCAGTCTGTTAAGTTCATTACGTTGTATATGCGTTACTTCCGTTTGAAATAATGAGATCGTCCAAAGAGTGAGGAACGGCAGACGGTAATTACAAGCATGACAAAACTTTTCTTTGAAGGTTGAGAGCTAATGGCAACCATTCTGTAATTTCTTCTTACATGACTACATGTTCTTCTTTTCAGAACTGTTTCTTTAAAGGTGTTTGTTAACAGATGTTAGAAAATTTGGAAGTTTGAAATTAATTTCCTTAAAACAGCACCACAGCTGTACTGCTGTATGATACAAACTGAAGAATAGTCAATGTCTGTTAAAAGTCAGTTCGCAGTTCGCAAAAGTATATTGTTTTTAATTCTTTAAAGTGTACATATAGTGAATTAACATGTATTTTAATCCAAAAGTGTGACATCGCTTTTGAGATCTAACGCATATGAACTGTACATCCTTACATAAAATGATGGTTCCTGAATAAACTATACTTTAAATGGCTACTTTTAATTGTTTATCAAACAACAATGCAAAATTTGTATTGTTTCCACGACAATTATTTTGACTTTGAGGTGTTCTCGTCTATGATCAAGCACCTTTATATGAACAATTCAATCAATTGCTACCTTTACATACAATATTAACTCGTTTTAACACGTATAGTAGCATGTAAATTCCGTTTAAATTCAAATGAATAGAAAGCTATGGTAAGACAGTTATTTGTGATCGCAAAATTCTAACTTGGATTAACACAAATGTTCAACAATATAGCCCTCTTACTCAAGTTATCAAAGTTTAATAAAAAAAAAGGCTATTTACAAGCATCAACTGTCTTGTAATATTTGTATTAAAATCGATGGTGCCTGTAGCCGAAAATTAAACTTTCCACTTTTAACTCGAAATGGCTTTTGAGATGTAATGTTATTTCAATTAATAAGCTTTAGCAGATATGCTCTTTCGGCATAGCTGTTGTTCGAATCCTTCTTAGATGTGTGCAAGTCAGCTTACTGCTATATACGGACGCATGTTATTCAGTAAACTCCATTAGGAACTTTCTGAATGACCAGCGTCTCGTGTAAAGATAGTCCAAGACTAGATAACTTCCAATACACTGTTTAAGATTGATCACTTAAAACAATATTGCATGTACTGACATGTGTGCAAGTCAGCTTACTGCTAAATAAGGACCAAGTCATTCAGTAAACTCCATTAGGAGCTTTCTGAATGACCAGCGTCTCGTGTAAAGATAGTCTCAGAATGAAAGACTTTGTTTACAATGTTTTAAGTTGGTCACTTAAAACAATATTGCCTGTACTACTATTACTGTTAATCTTAACCCATAAAATATGAAGTGTTCCAAACCAGTATTTTTAGCCACTTTTAAGCTTGAACAACTGTCTTTGGGGTCTAAATGGTTTCAACATTTACTTATGTCTCATTGTGCATTCACTGCCATTGAAGTTCCAATAGTGTAATACAGTTCAACTTGTGTTAAGCAACCATCCTTTGAGGAAGCCAACCTGCTTTAAACATCCACTACAGAGAGTCCAACTGTTGGGTTTATAGTGTACATCAATTTGTGTTAAGCAGCCCGACTGTCTTAAATAGCCAATTTTCTCAGTTCCATAGCCTTGCCCCCTGACACAAGTTTAACTGTATTTTATATGAGCGATATTAAGCAAACAACCTTGATCAAAGTGGGCGAACATTTACAGTTGAACTTTGCGTCAGCGCATCGTTGTTTCCGACCAATCCCAACAACCAATCAAATCT